>CM067476.1:34095098-34122656 GCA_034552555.1 Semaprochilodus insignis | reverse complement strand
CACAGCAGCCTGGTTATCCTTTTGCTCATGTGTACCCATTTGGCCGTGTTCCTTACCAATATGGTTATCCTTGGGTACGTCCTGCAAATGCCCTTCCTGTCGCCCCCTACAAGTTCTGGCAGTGACCCTCAAAAATAGATTTATCCCCCTGTTCCAATGCAGAATCAAGAGCATCAGGAACCCTTTACATACTATTACAACCATCATTCAAGAGCTCAGGTTGCATCCTCACCCTGACCCTGTAAAGTGCCCTTGACTGGATGCTGAACACTTCAGCCAGTAAGTTTGTGGTCCACGTTTGTCTTTCACTGTCTAATTGTTTGTATCACTGTACAATAAAATAATTAAACAAATGCAGGGATTTGTATTATTCATACTGTCCAATTTGCGTAGTATGCAGCTTTGTACCAGACTTGTTTCTAGCTTTGAAGGCTATGCATATGCCCTTTCCTGGTGTGAGGTATGTTTCTGAGGAACTCGATGCCCTATGCTGGATAGGTTTATATGCAGGGTAGGGTATCTTGAAGGCAGTGGCTTTCAAAGCTTATTCCTGTAGCAAAGAGGGTGTGGGTTTTTAAATTTATTTTTGTTCTTGGTGGCAAGTTAACCTGGCGTGGAAGGCCAGGCACTTTGGAAAATCTCGGGGCTACGGTTATCCTATAGAGGTCCAGAAAAGCAAGCTTGTAAACCTGGACAAGTTTTATATTTGGTCAATTTCTATGCAGCCCATACTATAGCTATCAGTGACTCATGAGCCTGGCTATCCTTTTTCCCAGTTTTATCCTTTTGGCAATACTCTTTACCAGTATGGACAACCTTGGAGACGCCTCACAAGAACCCCAACAGCTGTCTCAACAACTAAAGCTGCCACATCTACCTCTACTGCCCCACCTGTCCCTGTCAGTGACCCTCAACAACCTGATTATTCTTTTGCTCAGTTATATTCATTTGGCTGTTTTCCTTACCACCATAAACAGTTCTACAAATATGGTTATCCCTGGGCTCTACCCACAAGTACAACTACAGTTGCCTCTACTCTCCCTGCTAGTGATCACCAAAAACCTGTGTATCCTTCTTTTCCACTTGGACATGCTGCTTATCAATATGGTTATCCTTGGGTGCTCCCTGCAAATGCCCGTCCTGTTGCCCCTACGGTTTCTGGCAATGATGCTCAAAAACCTATTTATCCTATTCCCCCTGGTCTCATGCATCAAGAGCATCAGAAACCCTTGGTGTACAATTTATTAAATTAAAATGCATCTGTAACCTGGCTTTGTACTGAAATGCCCTTTTTGACAGGATGCTAAACACTTCAGCCAGTGAAGCTTTGTTTCTTTAGTGTCTGGTTGACCTTGTTTTGTTTGCTTGCTTGTCACTATATTACTTGTTCATTGGTCATTTGTGTACAATAAAAATATTGAGGAATGAAATGCTGGAATTCCTATTGGTGGAAGGTTGTTGATGGGTTTTCTGCTACAACATATTGCAGGAAGCCTTAATGTGTTGTGGGTTTCTAATTTAATATCTAAGAGAAAAATGCAAATTTAAATAATCTGATAAATGCTGAAAGTCAGATTTTGTCAGTAATGCGTTCACCATGTTTCCATGCACTTGTAATCAGATTATGGGGAAACTCTAAGTCTACAAGAGTTGGGTAGTAATCTGATTTCTGCTTTGCAATCAGTCAGTAAAGTCATGGAATGAGGGTGAGTGTAACAAAACAAATTTTGTGCCATGACTTCTTATTAAACCTCAGTCAATTTACTGAACATGCATCAAGCTGAAGTATATTTAATTTGGGGAAAAAAAGTATATTTAATTTGAAAGTTCGTTTCTGTGCCTTTCCCAAAGTGGTTTTGCTGTCATCTCACAGTTGCTGTGTTAAATGTTGTGTGTTCCTTTCCGGTACAGCAGTCTGTTTTCACAAATGCACAGAGAAATCTGAAAGAAACCAGAGTAACCTGTATACATGCACTGAAGAATCATATTTCTGAGCTAAAACCAAGCTCTCCATGAATTTCCAGGCCTTAATCTGATCTAGGAAAGCAGAATATGCTGTTTACCTGACCACTTGAATAATCGGATAACTACAGCAATCTGATTATGATTAGATTATTGAGTGCATGTAAACACACTCACTGAGGACTATCTCTTTTGTTCCTCACCTATAATAATGGATGTGTCCTTGGCCAATTTGTGTTCTATGCAGTTTTGTACAAGACTTGGTTCATCTAGCTTTAATGGCTGTGTGTGTGGTGTCTCCTGATGGGACTCTTCAATTTCTGGGGAAACTGGGAACACTTTAAATTTAACTACAGTTATCCAGTGAATTTTCATGTTGGTGTTCATAGGAATCTAAAAATTTCAGTTTCTTAAGATTAAGGAATGTAACACACATGATTCAGATTTCAGATATAATCCAAGAAATCAAATAACAACTTCCAGACTTGGGTGGAATGAAGAATGAGTGCAGCCACATTTTAAAAATGTCCTATTTAAATGTGTGCACATTTTCAAAGTGAATTAAATAATGAATATTTTTGTGATCTCATTATTTTATTGGTTAAATACTACAAACCTAAGTGTAAACTGCAGAAGAGTAGACCCCTTTTTTCTTCCTTATCTTCTTGCGATAAGAAAGCAGTAAAGACCTAGAAATTGTGTTCTGATTTTGGCATTAATCTGCTTCATGGTTTTACTGCATTTCTTATTTTATTTATTTATTTTTAAGTATGTTGATTAATGTGTGTTTGAGTATATTCCATTGTTATATATATTTTTTTGCAAAAAGTGTAAAAAAAAGTAATAATAATCTAACCAGCATGCATCACATTAGGTCGCAGGGCCACATTAACGTCGCCGGCAACGTCATGACGTACTTTGACAGTCCATCCGGTTAACTGGAAGCTTAGTGGTGGATGCTGCTTGTTTATCTAGAGCAGGTTCAAATTAACGCGCAGCTGCGTGTTCAACCTCTTAAGTTACCTGTTTAGCCGAACCTGTGTTAAACCCAGCCTACACTGCTGCTAAACTAATAAAGCTAATGACAGAGCAATTACCCCACTGGGTCTAACCTGGTCATCCCCACTGTGAAAGTTCTGGCTACGCCGTAGAACTAAAACCGCGCAACCCAGCCCCCTTTTACAACCCCGTAGTGAATTACAAGGTGTGGATTTGGACAAAACATACACGAACGCAATAGATGAGACTCTTAAGCTTTTACTTATTCGTTAATCACCCCAGCTGGCCAAACGGCAAGTCGGGAGGATCCACTGATTTCATTGGTCAGCCCCTTAACAGGTACTAGGTCAAAAGTAGCAACACGGTGGCTTTGTTTTAATATGTGCTTCCACAGGAGAAAGGCTTTAGTCACCTGTGTGTTCTTGTCTGCAGTTCATGGCCTTTCTGAGTATTTGTGTTCACGCAATGTGGAGGAACAAACTGCTTCTCTTGATCTCAGCAGCTCTGGGCTCTTTAGTGTTTTCCCAAGAAACCAACCTAAAAGCTGACTATGCCTCTGAACTGTCTGCTGGAACAGTTCAGCTTGGGCGGCTGGTTGTGGGGAAAGGAGTGAAGCTGGTCTCGGGAGAAGCAGCAAACAATAATAGTAGTGAAGTGAAAGATGGGCTTCCTGATGACTCTGAAGGATACCAGTCTGATCAACAGGAGTCAGCAGGTAAATACTGATGCAGTTGGTGGATGGTCATGAGACAGGCTAGTGTTTTACCATAACTTGAATTTGTAAGGGTTTGTGTAAACTGTGTGCTTCAAAAGCTTGTGTGCAAGCTAAAAAAGCATGTCTAGTAGATGGTAGTCCAAACCTCAGTTTGAATTCTTCCTGCACACTGTGTCCTGTTGTGCATACATGTCCTGTAAAATTGTTAAGTGTTGATTGATACCTAAGATTTTGACTTTGGCAATGAACAACTTTTTTCATTCCACCTTAAATGGTGCAGTTTGGTGCTGGCATCTCAGATGGAGAGTTTACATGAGGCTTAATTCAGCCATGTAGTTGACCACCCATGGTACTATAACTTTTGCAGCATGCCTACATGGCTCACAAAATGTCTGTTCCCCTGGCTTTGACTTCTCAAAGCAATTAAAAGCCCTATGTAGCTTAATTCTGTTGTGTGGAGTATTTTGATGCTGTTTGTTTGTTTGTTTGTTTGTTTGTTTGTTTGTTTGTTTTCCCTTGGCAGTAATTTTAGTAGCCTTTTTGAAAGTGATAACTTGGCTGAACACTGAGCAGGTGGTTGTGGAGAAGAAGTGTATGTATTTTCTAAACTGTAAGAAGCCATAAAAGGGAGAAACCCTGGGCTACTCTGATTTTTGGGTCCTGTTCTACATTTACAGGAGAGTCCAGGTTGCGGCAGTTGAATCCTTTCGTGCATTGTGGTGAAGATGCTATGGCTCTGCGAGTTCAAGGATCTAGAGTGCCTCACTTCATGGTTGACCGAGGTGGGTTTGTTGGCATCAGCTTGTTCTTTATGCAGGTTGAGCTGGACAAACATTGTAATGGCTTCTCTCCCTGCCCTGCCTCTAGGTCAAGATGGTCTGGTTCCAGTGTCCAGGATGCCTGCCAACTGTGGGTTCTCAGTAAAGAGGGCTCGCAGGGATGTTTTCCTAGTAGTTCATTATCAAGGCTGTAATGTTACACAAGAGGTAGGTGCTTATGTATGGACTGACCTGGTTAGTTGGTACTATGGAATTTGCTCATGCCTACACAGCCTTAAATAACTGCTGGTCAATACACGCATTCTATTTGTTGGTCTGTAGTTAATGCTAATAAGATGTTCATAAGAACACACATTATGGTACTGATTTGTCAAATTGACATCTCAATTATGTCTGAACTGAGACTTCTAGAGGTTGGTGAGATGGTAATGCATATTTCATTTGATGGTTATGAGCTTGTTGTGTTCAGTTCTCTTGGACCAGTGTTGGTGTCCGCACAGGGTTTGTTCAATACCTGCCTCAATCCTTCTATTAACTGCCAAATTTAGTAGTTCTGTTGAGTATAGAAATGAATAAATGTTCTGGGCTCTGGCTCACCAGGTCCAAGCCTGGAGTTCAGTACCTACCTGCTACAAGTCTCTAATCAGTGTTCCACTACAGTCAGGCAGTATGTTTATCATCTGTGAAGGCAAATGGCTGTTGATATCTGTGAAGACATTGCACTTCAACATCTGGTTTTACTAAAATGTACAGTGTTCTAAGCTGTTTCTCTTGCAGGGTGAGAACTACGTTTTGCCACTGCATTTGTGGGGTGCGCAAATGAGCATGTCCTGTCCTGTGGCTCCCTCTCCAGATGCCTCAAACGCCGTTCCAACTGAAAAAGTACCAGCTAGTGACCCTGGATATCTGTTCCCAAGTTACCTGACCTACCGCCATATGCATCCTTTTAACCCATATGGTTACCCTTGGATTTTCCCCACAAGTACCCCTACAGTTACCCCAACTACTACAGCTGGCACGACTACCTCCACAGGCACGACTACCTCCACAGCCCCTACTGTTCCTGCCAGTGACCCTCAACAACCTGGATATCTGTACCCAGGCTTCCTGCCTTTCCATCGTAGGTATTCCTTTTACCCATATGGTTACCCTTGGGTTTTCCCCACAAGCACTACTACGGCTACCCCAACTACTACGGCTACCCCAACTACTACGGCTACCCCAACTACTACGGCTGGCACCTCAGCAGCCCCTCCTGTCTTTGCCAGTGATCCTCAACAGCCTGGATATCTGTTCCCAGGCTTCCTGCCCTACCGACGTTGGTATCCTTTTTATAGATATGGTTATCCTTGGGCTTTCCCCACAAGTACCCCCCCAGTTACCCTGACTACTACACCCACCTCAACTACACCTACCTCAATGGCCCCTCCTGCCCCTGGCAGTGACCCTCAACAGCTAGGATATTTGTTCCCAGACTTCATGCCCTACTATCATAGACGCCCTTCTTATAAATATGGCTATCCCTGGGTTTTCCCTGCAAGTGCCCCTACAGCTACCCCCACTGTTGCCTCTACTACTACAGCTACCTCAACAGCTGCTCCTGCCCCTGCCAGTGACCCACAGCAGCCTGGTTATCCTTTTGCTCATGTGTACCCATTTGGCCGTGTTCCTTACCAATATGGTTATCCTTGGGTACGTCCTGCAAATGCCCTTCCTGTCGCCCCAACAGCCCCTACAAGTTCTGGCAGTGACCCTCAAAAACAGATTTATCCCCCTGTTCCGATGCAGAATCAAGAGTATCAGGAACCCTTTACATACTATTACAACTATCATTCAAGAGCTCAGGATGCATCCTCACCCTGGCCCTGTAAAGTGCCCTTCTTGACTGGATGCTGAACACTTCAGCCAGTAAAGTTATCTTAATGTTGTCTTTCACTGTCTAATTGTTTGTATTACTGTACAATAAAATAATTAAACAAATGCAGGGATTTGTATTATTCATACTGTCCAGTTTCCGTAGTATGCAACTTTGTACCAGACTTGTTTCTAGCTTTGAAGGCTATGCATGTGGCCTTTCCTGGTATGAGGTATGTTTCTGAGGAACTCGATGCCCTATGCTGGATAGGTTTATATGCAGCGTAGGGTATCTTGAAGGCAGTGGCTTATTCCTGTAGCAAAGAGGGTGTGGGGTGGGTGGGCTGTGTGGTGTGTGGTTTTTTTTTTTTTTTTTTTTTTTTTTATGAATTTTTTTTTTTTTGTGGCAAGTTGAGCTGGCGTGGAAGGCCAGGCATTTCGGAAAGTCTCAGGGCTGCCGTTATCCCATAGAGGTCCAGAAAAGCAACCATGTAAACCTGGACAAGTTTTATATTGGGTAAATTTCTATGTAGTGTAGGGCATTTCAAACAGCGTCTTGGTTTCTAAGCTTCCAACAAAGCAATTAAGTGAAGTCATGCTATAGATGTTTGAAGCCCTGCTGAAATGTAAATGGAGGGCTACTTTCTATTATGGTAATTTAAGGTGTTAAACAACATGGTTTTACTTAAGTCTACAAAAGAGTCATTTTTGCCTACGTTATGTGTAGGACAGTTTCAGTAATCCATAATTGGAATTATTTTTTTGTTTTTTATAAATAAGCAAGTTGCTTTTTCCATGCTAATATCCAATGCAGTCTGCAGTTGTATCCCCAAGCCATATTCAATATACTGTAATGCCATTTTAAACAATCATGGAAATGTCAGTGTTCTTGTTGCATCATGTAATTGCTATACATGAAGCATCACTTTTTGCCTTCAGCTATAACAAACTTTAAAAGGATCAAGCGCTAATACAGTGCCCGAAGTACTTTTGAGATTACTGGGAAAAACAAAGCAACACCACTCACATGAGCTCCTCCAACTGGACACTCTTCTCATGCTCTCGGCTTTTCAGACCCGCATATTCAGCACGCATTTGCTCCAGCTCCAACACCAACCGCTGATTTTTACTATATGTAAAGAGAGTGATTCAGATACAGTGATCCAAAGAGATTTCAAGAGATAAAAGTGAAAAGAAAAGAGGGAAGGAGTGTTGGAATCACTGACTCTGTGAGCTCATCAATTATCTTCTGTTTATGGTTGATGTCATCACGCAGGCGTCCAAGCTGTTTGTGCTGTGATTCACGATGGTTTTCACGCTGCTGTCCCACAAACAGAATCCAGTGTTAATACTACCACACTAATTATTTGCTTTACAGGTATCAGGATATAACTAGACCTTTAGTAGTTTCCCTAGCAGCATCAGTAGATAGAAAATTGCCGTTATAAGTCAGTGAGAAGCTATGACTATCACAGATGTCTATGTTTACCTTAATATCCCCAGACTCCTCAGTGTCTTGCTGGTTGTCTAGAAGGACCTCTGTAAATAAAGAGTCTGTTGAGTACAGATGGTATCTCTATGTTTAGCCCAAGAAAGATGCAGCAGCATTGAAAACAAACAAGTGGAAGCCTGGTTTTCTGTATTGCTGTTGTTTTGCAATATTGTTCATTTTTTATATATACTCATCATCAAAAGAGTAGTTGCACCCAGAAGGAATCAACCCACAGGAATGATGATCATGAGACATGCGAATGATTCAGGTTTCACTCTCGCCTGTGCATATGACGTAAGCAAGGACGGGCCTTATTGCTGTACCTGACTGACCCAACAGCCACGATTGCGGACTTTCAACAAGCAGTGATGCCCTCCATGAGTCATCCTGTTAGTGCTAGCACCATTGGCAGGACTACATACATGCAGACCATTACGACGACCTCCCTTAACACCATGTCAACATCGCCAAAGACTACAATGGTGTCGTGTCGTGTACTGACTCAGAATGGCAGCTGATCATCTTTAGTGCCAAGTCCTGCTTTTGTTTTGGTGGAGACGATGTGGTCAGCACCAGGATGAACGGCTTGATGTTACGCATCACTTATTGTTATCATTTATTGTTCCTGGTAACCTTTATCTTCCTTCCCAATAGCATTGCAATCCGCGTGCAACTATTCTTTTATTGAGTATGTATTGCAGCAGTGCCCTTGTGAACAGACTAATATAAATAATGTACAAATAATGTGCCAAAATGTTATAACCACCTGGCAAGTACGCTGTGGGACCCATGTTCCTCAACCAGGTCCTGGCCAATGTGTGCAGGGTGCATTATCCTGCTACAAGAGGCCACTGCTATCAGAGGATATCATTACCATGAAGGAGTGTACCTAATCCACAGTGATGCTTATGTAGGTATGTCATATTGACATTCACATGAATGCCTGGACTAAGAACATTGTCTAGAGCATCACACTTCCTCCACCAGTTTTTCTCCTTCCCTTTAGTGCATCCTGGTGCCGTCACTTCCCCAGGTAAATGGTGCACAATGACATGGTATTCATTGGTCTAGGTGACCACCTTTCATTGCTCCAAGACCCAGTTCTCACACTCGTGTGTCCATTGTCGACTCATGCAGTCAGCATGAGCAAATTCCTCCTGTAACCACCTTTAGAAAATGCTGGTTCAGACCAGATGGGATAGCTTTCATTGCCCTTGCACATTGATAAGCTTTGGTCATCGATAGCTATTCTATCTAGTCTGAACCACGCTTAAAACTGCTGGTTAGGGTTGGATGGGATAGATTCTGTTGCCCTTGCACATCGATGAGGCTTCGGCACCCAGCAACCTGTCGCTGGTAAATGGCTAGTCCCTCCTCGGCCCCCTGTCAATAGATATTCACCACTGCTGAGCACCTTGCCAGCCTTGTAATTTCAGAGATCCTCCCATCCATTCATCTGGCGTTATCAGTTTGACACAGTCTCTCACACGTTCATGGCTACCCATTTCTCCTGCATTATGAGTGATCATAATTCTTTGGCTCATCAGTGTACAATATGGAATTAAGTTTACTTGTAGTTGAATACTTGGTTTGGCTATGAACGGCTACATTTCTGAATTCATAATCGTTTTTGAATGTATTGTGCGGACCTGTCAACGCTTAAATGCACGGACTTGCTTGATGGGATGCTGAAAGGGTTTTATGTTACATACCTGTATTCTGCAGTCTTGCAAGCTCTTCACTTAGACAGTCATAGCTCTCCTCCAGCTGCCTCTTCTTCAGCTCCATGTTCTGCATGTACTCGGTCAGGGAGCGGATCTTTGCCTCATGCTTGCACACATACACCAAAATATAGTCAATGCTACAAACAGTTATATACCAAACGTGTTGGTGACATGCCACCCAGTAGGTGTCAGTATTGCAGGAAAGTCTCAAAGCAAGCTCCCTTCAAATGACAAAAAGGGGTTTGTGCAGGGTGACTGGGTGATAAAACCCTTCTCCAAACAATTCTTCTTTCTCCCTGACCTTTCCCTCACCAAAGGATAGTCCTCTGAGGCAGAACTCCTCCTCTGTTTAACTTTTCTCCATTCTCTACGCCACATAGAAGAAAAGCATGGACAACCGGTAGGCCTATTTTGAATTATTTTAATTGTTTCAAGTTCAAGATTACATTTTTTCAAGTGGCTCCTTGCTGTTCAAAGATAATCAAACTCCCAGTCAAGCTTAATGTACGGTCATCATCAAAAGAACAGTTGCACCCAGAAGGAACTGTTGGATTGCAATGCTATTGGGAAGGAAGATAAAGGTTACCAGGAACAATAAATGATGATGAACTTAGACTGATATGGGCAATATTTACTGAGCTACACATACAGAAGTAGTGCCTCTGAATATGGCATCGGGCCACTATGTTTGTTAACGCAGCATGCCAGACATCTCAGCATGGAGTTGTAGAGGTTCCTAATGGTGTCCTGCGATAATCCATCCCATGCAGTTTGAACATTCTCACACAGTTCTTGCAGATTTTCCGGTAGGGGTGGAGGTAGAGTGACACCAAGTGTTCTGGACATGTGACCCATTCCAACAAACCGTTGTAGCTGACCATGGTGCTTCCACACATGGATTTGTTGGTTGTCTCCACCAAGACAAAAGCGGGACTCATCACTCTGAGTCACCCCATGACAGTCTGGCCTGACAACATTGCAGTCTTTGGTGATGTTGACGTGGTCTTAAGGGCAGTCACTATAACGGTCTGCATGCATGTAGTCCTGCTTCATGTAGCCATCTGCCAATGGTGATGGCACTAACAGGATGATTAATGGAGGGCATCACTGTTTGCTGAATGTCCGAAATTGTGGTCGTTGGGTCAGCCAGGCACAGGGATAAGGTCCGTCCTTGCTTACGCCACATGCGCGGCTAGGCATGAAACTTGAATCATTGGCATGCCTCATAATGTCAAACCCACCCACCAAGTTTCATTCCTGTTCGGTTGATTCCTTCTGGGTGCAACTATTTGTGCATCTAGTCTTTTGATGATGAATGTATTTTGAATGGATATAATATGTGGATTTACCACACACCTTGAAATTCATCCAGCACAGACTAGGACAAAGGGTCAGCTGACCTATTAATAAACAGAGAGAAAGAGCCTGTGTGTGCCCATGTGAATATTAAGAAGAGAAGGAATGTTGCTTCTTGGTCTCTGAACACAGACAAAAATGGCGGCAGTTTTAAATAGTGCAAAGTGGCGTTTGCAGGTGCTTCGTGAGCAAGGTTCACTGTATCTCATTCTCTTTCACACCAGCTCTATAGCCATTTGGGTCATATTCACTGTGACTATACTTATGATTGTTGATTATTTCTTTTGTGACTAAAAGTAGATTGTGTGTTGATAAATCTTTCATTCATGTTCAACAAGTTGTCTTTCTTAATGTCAATCAGATAGTAGTTGTTGCCGAGGTCTATATAAGGGTCATTGACATGACGTATTTTTTGTGACAATTAGTTAGTACAATTAGTACAATATTGGTGGAAGTTTGGTTTGGTGGAAAAAGGAGTCTTGGGAAGTTTAGCATGCCCCTTTGAGCCCCTAGAAACCCTACAGAAGGTCTGTAAATTTCCTATGCTTTGATTTTTGATGGACTGGACAAGTTTCTGGATGTAGGCGACATCAATGTCCAGCGACTCTTGCATCAAATAATTGTGGCCAGATTCTGAGGAGAATTTCCCGTAGACTGGGATTTTAGCCACTGCTGGTAGACCCGTATGACTGTACGTTTCCATACACCCGCAAATTCAGCTACTTCCTTCACACTATGGGCTTTTGACACGCCCAAATGCAATCACTCCTTTCTCCCAATCATTAACCTCCTCAGACCCTGCGTCCTCATATGAGGACATTACATTTCTGCTTCTCTGCACCACGATACGTAATTTTTTAAAACGTTGACCCCTTGGCCTCATATGAGGACATTGTTTTTTGCCAAAATAACTTCTTTTGCCAAAACAACTTCCTGTACAAAGACAAAGTTTAGTTTTTATACTTGTTAGGTCCTACTAATCACAAATAGGAGAAATTAAAAATGCACACCAAGCTAAAGTCCGGGTCTCAGGAGGATAACATCTGCTTTGGAGCCATTTTCCACATATGGAACGAGACATTCACTGCACTGTACCACCTCTTCTCAATCTATGAATCCCATCACTCACACCCTGCAGGTATTTACAGCCCCATGATCAAATGCAATGCCATCTACAGTAGCCTGAATTTACTACCACCTTAAATACATTAATACACAAGGCAACTATTGTTTTGCCCAGTGAGCTTACATACTACCCTAGATTTATGATGAATGGACCAATGGAGTCTTGTTACATTGCAGTCACAATGTTTTGTCAGTTCCTTCTCCAAAACACGGTATTACACTATGTTACACTGTACTATTATGTGTACTTAGATTTCTCATCACATCCAGGTAACTAAAATGTGTGCACTTTTGCATATAGTCAGCTATTTCTGCCATTTCCACACCACTCCACACTGCCAGACATCTGTGCTGGTGCCCTACAGCTGTTTGATGCTTTACAGTGATTCATTGTTACTTTTAGTCTAGTAAGAGAAAAAGTAAGCGACTTGCTTTCAGTTGTTGGTGACCTGCAGGGATATTGGTGTAGTACTACAGACTATGTTGGGGTAGTACAATAACTTCATATAACATACAGTAATAAATCTGACTTGAACGTAAGACCTGAGGTTTCCTTACAAAACCACTTATATTTGGTGCACAGGTGGGACTCAACAAGTGTGCAGGTGTAAGTGCATGTCTCACCTGTGATATCAGAAGTTGGCAGGAGGATAGCTCCCTCCCGGTTTCCTCCATTTTGCGGTGACAGTCTGTCTGAACGCTCTCCAGCTGCCTGCAGCGTTTCACTACTGACTTCAGCTCCGACTTCACCTTATTCACATACACACACACCACAGCATACTCCTCTTCTAACACTCCTGAGAGATCACGCGGCTGGGGAAAGAGAGGGAAACAGAGAGTGGAAGAGCAAATTAAATCGTAGCAAACAAATAGGACGAGACATAAAGGGAGAGAAGTATTAAAGATGGAGAGATTGTGAGCTGTATGCACTGGTGTGAGCATAATTCAGAGTTAATGCCGGCAGCTGGCAGATGTTCCGAATAAAACAAGGCCCACCAAGCACATCTGAATCTTAATGAAGGAGTGAGGAGTATCATAATGAGACTTGCGTACATAATGAGGCAATGGTTTTGCTGATAGTTGTCCATGTTTGTGTGCCTAACCACGCACCAGTCTGATATCACTGCTGCCCAGAATGAGACTGAAGTCACTCAGGTCTTTCAGTAGGGTGTTGAGAACCTCAGTGACCCGTTTCCTCTGCTGACTGCTCACTTCCTGCAGCCGAGAGAACTCCGTCTCTAAACACATCAGATCAGTCTAAAAGAAAAAGATTAATTCAGTGAGCAACATTCAAGGACTTTTAGGCCTTTAGAGAAGGCCAAATGAAAAGATATGTATGTAAGTAGTTGATATTTCTTTCATAGAATAGCAATACAGCCAAGTGAGTGCTCCTATCAGTTAGCAAATCAAAAGCTGAACTACCGGCTTAATGTATCTAACTAACCACTTGGAGAAATAACTGAGAGTGGAAACAACAATTTAGTATGAAACAACATCACTCAAGGCCAGTGGTGCTCAATCCTGGTCCTAGAGGTCTAACACCCCACCCTAGTTTAGCTCCAACCCTAATCTAGCACATCTGGCCCAGGTAATGAAGGCCTTCAGGAGCTTCTGGATATTAGAAGCATGCGTA
The DNA here is from genome assembly GCA_034552555.1 of Semaprochilodus insignis. NCBI lineage: Eukaryota > Metazoa > Chordata > Actinopteri > Characiformes > Prochilodontidae > Semaprochilodus > Semaprochilodus insignis. The sequence continues at coordinate 34,109,017 of CM067476.1, read as the reverse complement.
TTCCATCTAAACCCTCCAGGGTGGTAGATCTCCATGACAAGGATTGAGCACACCTGCTCTAGCTACATACATCACCAACGGCAAATACAGTACAAGTGGTACCCTGACCAGTTTGTTTCAGTCCATTGTTGGAAATGGAAAAGAGTGATAGCTCTATGCCAGGCCTACCGAGTCATTGCTAAAATGATTGCTAAAACATATGTTAAAATGTCTGTTACAAGCTCCATACATCCATGTTGATATTTAATTTTAATAGTCACAGGTTGCCACTGGATACATTACCACAAAAGCTCACTTGGGAATCAACGCTTTCAGTATGATATATTATAGAAAATATAACCTCACCAGACCAAAAATATGTCACTTGGGACTGAGACGTACCTAATAGCACATATCACCTCCACAAGCACAAATAACAGCTGTGATTAGATTTGGCATGGATTCTGGATGTAGGCAACATCGATGTGCAGCCACTCATACATCAAAGAATTGCGCAGTTGGGCCAGATTTGGTGGACGCCATCCCTGGCATAATTCTGAGGGGAATTTCCTGTAGACTGGGATTTTTACCATTGCTGGTAGACCCGTATGACCGTATGCTTCCATACACCTGCAAATTCAGCTACTTCCTTTACACTATGGTGTTTGGCATGCCCAAATGCAATCACTCCTTTTAGCCAATGATTAACATCTGCTTTAGACCCATTTTCCACACATCAAATGAGACATTCACTGCACTGTACCACCTCTTCTCAATCTATGAATCCCCTCACTCACCCTGCTGGTATTTATAGTCCCATCATCCTCGTGCAGCACCATCTGCAGGAGCCTGAAGTTACTACCACCTTAAACACGCAAGGTGACTCAGTTTTTGTCCAGTGAGCTTATGTATACTATAGTACATGAACAACTGGTACAATATAGGGGTGAACAATTACAGTCTGTAGCCCATTTTTTACTGTATCAACCCATCCTCTATCACATTCATCATTGGTCAGTTTCTGGCTAAAGGCCTGTTGACTGGATACTATGTGGGTGGTGCAGTGACAGGAGTGACACTGACATCGTATTGTGTGAGGTGCCGATACAAGTATCAGTGGCACTGCTATGACACATCAGTGTCACTGCTAGGTTGAGAGTGGTCTGGTACCCAAAAATATACAGAGCAGCTCTGTAGTCAGAAAGAGGCCAGTGATGAAGGGCTAGAAGGTGGCTAGCACAAGCTGTGTATCAACAGATGGGCCACAGTCTCTGACTGTCCTGCATGAAAAAACACACCACAGACCAGCATGTAGCTGGACCTGGTCCATGCTTTTCTTGTGATGGTTTTGTGCTGGTTTAACTTTAGTGACCCAGCATGTTCTGACCAGCATACTAGCATCCAAAAGACAACATATGCTGGTTTTGCCAATGATCAGTCTAATAACTTTCATTAATAGTATTACACACATAAATCATAAGATTTAAATAATTACAACTCATCATCAAAAAACTTGTTGCACCCAGAAGGAAGTGTGGGATTGCAGTGCTATTGGGAAGGAAGATAAAGGTTACCAGGAACAATAAATGATGATACATTTAGACCGATATGGGCAATATTTATTGAGCTACACATACAGAAGTACTGTCTCTCAGAATGGTGTCAGGCTGCTATGTTTGCTAACGTAACATGTCAGACGTCTCGGCATGGAGTTGTAGAGGTTCCTAAGGGTGTCCTGAGATAATCCATCTCATGCAGCTTGAATATTCTCACACAGTTCCTGCAGATTGTGCGGTAGCGGTGGAGGTGGAGTGACACCAGGCCTTCTGGACATGTGACTACAAACCATTTATCTTGCCACTGCCCATGGTGCCTCCACTCACAGATGCGTTGGTTGTCTCCACTAAGACAAAAGCGGGACTCATAACTGAAGATGACCCACTGAGTCACTCCATGACAGTCTGGCACGACACCATTGCAGTCAGTGGCGACGTTGACATGGTGTTAAGGGCAGTCAACATAACAGTCTGCGTCTGGCAACAGGATGATACACAGAGGGCATCACTGTTCGCTGAATGTCCGTAATTGTGGCTGTTGGGTCAGTCAGGGCCCGTCCTTGCTAACGTCACATGAAAACTTGAATCATTCACATGTCCCATGACACATCAGTTGATTCATTCTGGGTGCAACTAGACCTGCAAGTATTTTTTTTTTTTGATGATGAGTTTAATAAGAACTGTAAAACAAAGATATTTAAGATTTAGGCCAGAATAATGAATGAAGATTAAGGAATATGGAAAGTATTGGGAAAGGTTGAAGGTTATTAAAAAAATTTATTTTAACAATTTGTTATATTTGCAAAGTGGTGATAAAATCTTAAGAGGTGCATTTAATGAAAAGGTTGTTACCAACGATCTAGGTCACATTTATTACATTTTAATGTCTCCATAAGACTTAAATACTAAATAAAACATCTAAAAGACATTGCATTGTATATAATATTATTGACATGCTGTACATCAAATCATGTTACAAATCAATTGGCATGTATTGCTAATCAACCTCATCAAAGTCGAGCAAGCACTGACCATTTTCTGGGCAAGCTCCTCTGTAAGCAGCTTGTTCTGCAGGCTCTTGTCCTGGACCTCCTGACTCTTCTGGTCATAACTGAGGGCCAGTTCCTCCAAAGCCTGCAGGACCTCCTTAACTTCTGCCTTAGCACTCTCGCTCTCAGACTGCAGGCGTCCCAGCTCACATTGCACGCGTTCACTGTCCGCACGTGACGATGCCAACAACTTCATAAAGACACATAAACACATATACACTCAACAAGAGAGATCTGAACTTGTTTAGAAGGAACAAGGATAAATGATAAACAGAGAACCACCTCCTCCTGATCCAGCATCTGCTTCTTCAGTTTCTCCACCAGCTGACTCTGCAAGTTAATCTCATCATCCTGCAAAAGAGACAGAAGCAGACAGCAGAGCGAATGTAAACATTAGTAAAATATGCAACTATAAGCTACAACACGATGTTGTAGATCCCTATACTGAACATACTGAAATAAACGTATAAACACAGTATAAACAGCAGCTGCTGTGTTCCAATGATGCATAAAAGTAAAAATTGACAAAAACAGAGATACGTGTTTTTCTTTGGATAGCGACCGTATACACAATCATTTTTTGTAAGGTCTTTTCTATGTGGAGGTGGTTAAATTTAACATTTATCTTTATTTTTTGTATTTTTTGGAGCACTCTATATTTTTTGATAATTCTTTTTTTTTTTGAGTAAAGTGGAAAGGATTTAACTTTTTAAATAAAACAAACTTTCTAAATGTATTTTTAATTTTAAAAAAATGCATGTCACTACCAAAGTCTGTAGGCGGAGCTTATTTTAACCACGCCCCTACATTTTAGAACAGGAAGTCTGCATCAATGGGTGCATCCAAGTTGCACACTTAATACTAATCCTAACTAGCTTTTGAGTATGTAGTTTGGGTAGGGTTTGATTGTTTTTCTAGTGACAGAATATATAGTTTTAATTACATAGTTAGTTTTAATTACATAAACATATTTAAGGTATAGGGTCACATAAAGCAAAAGGATTTTAGTCTGAAGTCCAAGTCTGTTAATAGTCTGAAATGGGTTTTCAACTCTGACAATGAGTTTGATAGAATGGTCCATGTAAGGACATGTTTGGGATATACTGCTTCAAATCCTAGTTGGATCAATTAGAATGTACTGTATAGAAGAGCACACAAGCTGAATCAGAAAAATATGGATCTTATAATGAGCCTCTGCTCAGTTCTTCCTTATCAGACTATGTTACAGATGGCTAAAGTGAAGTAATGAATTTGCCCTTTGATATCATTTGCTTTGTCTCTCTGTATATAATGTCATGACTGGCTCCCCCCTGATAAGAAGGACATTTCAGGCAGGCAACGTGAGAATGAGAATAAAGTCCAGAATCATGGAGAGAATAATAATCCATAGGAAACTGACTGTCCTTTCCTTTTGCCTTCAGGAACCTGTTTTTGGGAATAGGCTATTAGATGTTTTGGTTTCTGCAGTATTTCGACTTGATATAATTATGTTATGTTTTAGTACCTTTACACAATAACCAGGACATCAGTTTTGTTTGGGACAGTGTGCTGACTGTGATGTACTAATATACTAATACTAGTATGTACTAATAGGATGCATGCAAATATACACAAAATGTATACAGATTTATACATCATGCTACACAGTCGTGTCATGTTATTATGACCACCAGCGAATTTCCAGAGCAACCACAGCTACACGGCTGGGAGTGACTCGATAAGGTCCTGGTAGGATGTCACAGGTATCTGGAGCATTGCTGATTGCAGTGCATCCCACAGCTGCTGGAGGGTGCGTGGGGGAGGATACATAGAGCAAACACAACGATCGAGGTGGTCCCTCAGTTGGGTTCAAATCTGGGGAATTAGGGGGCCAGGGTAGTACTTGGTCACGCTCTTCCAACCAGTGTTGGACATTTCTAGCTGTGTGACATGTCGCATTGTCTTGCTGGAAGATCCCATCCGCCCCAGGGAAGACAATCAGCATGTATGGGTGTACGTGATCTGGATTCAGACCCAAAAAGGTTGAGAGTGCCTTCCACATGGATGAATGGGCCCAGGGAATGCCACGAAAACGTGACTTCCTTCATGAGCTACACACTGCCACAGTTGAAAGTAGGAAGTGGTCATAATAATGGGACTCGACTGTGTATAAAAAGCTGGTGATGTAAAGTCAACTACCCGGTAAGATGTCCTTGATGTCCCTGAACATATCGAGCATTTTAAACCCATATATTATTTAAGGGACAAAATTCTTGTTTTCCCATAATATTCCATCAAATTGGAATGACGTTTATCCAACTGTAAAATATGTTTTCAGTTCTGATTGTCACCATGCACCAGCAGGGAAAATACTATTAACCATTTCACCTCCCCTTCCTGAGTAAATTAAAAAACAGGTGATATATCTGGAGCAGTGTTATAATGACAGTGTTGGAAAGAGGATGAGATTAGAACTGCGTTCAACATGGTGTATAACGTCTACAGTAAATGCTTATTTTGTTTTATGGTAGGCCTGATAATGAGCAACAGAGCTGTGACAGATTACAGGTCCTCTTACCCATCCTGAATGGATGTTTAAATCCCTTACATACATGAGGAGTACAGAGGAGGAGACAGAGAGATGATGAGAGATGAGGAGATTGTAAGCATCTTTTTAAACACTGAAATGATGATCAAATTCATCACTGTCAAAACACTAAAGCGAGCTATTTTTATCTTAAATAAATAAATAAAAGCTGCACAAACATGTGCGTGCAGACTCATCTGGTGGAGGATTCCTCATGAGCATTCACTCAGGCCCAGTTCATGACTGTCCTCATCTCACTGTCTCACAATACGATTTCTCTGGTAAGAAATTCAGGAATTTAGTGATTCAGTCCCTCCATAAAGAGCCGTGATATCTTCTGTAATATTACCCAACTTGTTACTTTTACCCCACTGTGTGCACTGAGGCAATATATTAGTGAACCTTCGTTCATGAGTATTTTCAAACGATAATTCACAGGAAGTGTTGGATTGCAATGATATTGGGATATCCCACTGAAGATGACCTGCTGCCATTCTGATGACAGCTCCATGACAGTCTGGCACGACTCCATTGCAGTCTTTGGTGTTGTCATAACGGTCATTGTGCTGCTGTTGTGTTGCACCATATGGCCTAAAGAACAACCTTTTGTTCCAATGTATGTAAGTTATATTGAGCAATGACAGTAAAAACACCTGACTTGACAAGGGCCAAATCACTATGACCAGATGATTGGATCTCTGAAATGGCAATGGCCCTGGTCAGCAGTGGAGATTACCTATCACATCCTGCTGCACACGGGGCTGCAAACTGTGGACAGATTAAACTGCTCGTGCTAATCCCTGTCCACTGTTAAAAGCACCTACAATGGACATGCAAGCATCAAAACTAGACATTGGGAGAACCGATAGAAGAAGTTTGCCTGGTCCAACAAGTCTCATTTTCTTTTATATTAAGTGAATGACTGGGTACATGCGCACCATTTAACTAGAGAAATGATGGATTTTTGCCAGGTAAACACCATGATGGCAGTAAATACAGATGTGACTGTAGGGTCACCACAGGAGAAGACAAGGCAACATTTTCCATTTTCCATTTTGGTCAGAATGCATTTGAATTAGTTCTGTACTTCCAAGCATGTTCTTTATTGTAGAAGTACTTTTATTTTTGCTTGACTGTTTACTGAACTACTTTTACTTGCATATGTGTATAGGATACTCTGCCCACCTCTTTAAGCTATCATTAGATTTCAGATGATCCTGCCTTTGTTGGGATTACATCAAACTCACCAGGCAGTGGGATATACTACAATGAATCAAATTAATCTTAAGGTTCACTAAAGCAAATTATGCTAAATTATGCAAATCTGACATGCTATCTGTTAACACAAGCACCTGAGAACATACAGGCCTGCAATTCATCTTCATCAAGAAGATGCAGTTGAATTAAAGCTGAGTGATGAGACCAGCATTTTTATCTAGACGATCCAACATGATTTCTACATGTTCTTGTATATAAGTATATATATATATATGTGTGTGTGTGTGTGTGTGTGTGTGTGTGTGTGTGTGTATGTGTGTGTGATTGTATATATATATATATTTCGGATTTTTTGATTTTTGACTAAATATAAGATGATTTGTAGTGTATTAACATGAAGCCAACAGGGACACACAGTTTTACTGAGGTCAAACACCACTCTTATGAAGATCTAAACGCTACTGAAGTTCTAATAATGCCCCCTGTGTAAAGAAACTTTAGCCTGCTACACGGGAGTGACTGAGTGAGTAAGTAGGTCAATTACCATCATTATGATGATTAATTGCTATAAAATATATAAAACTTGTGATTATCAACAGAATTGTCTAGTTTTGTTCACTGCAGACAGCTACTAAAGTACAAGTCTAAAGTGGCCACACAGATGCCATCTTGCTTTCTCATAGTCAACATTTAGATCCCAACTGATGACAGACACAGCTCCAGATTAAATAAACAAACAATAGTCATGTCATAGCAGCAGTCAGAAGTTAGATATGTGTAAATATGTGTTTTCTGCTTTCTTGTATTTACATGCATTTGCGTAAACCCAGAAAACAAACACCTAATAACACCTCACATTCTGTTACAATGTAAATATATTAAGCCATCTACCACACGGGCTGTTCTTCTGTTGGAGTTTGGGAGGCGTGGCCATACAAAGAGGACCTCTGTAGGCAAGGTAGTGCTGCTACTGTTACGTTGTTGCTCTAGTTTAAGAGATGTTACAGATTGGTGGTGATTGATTGTGCTCTGTGTGGGTCATTAAGTGTGACTGTGGTGTTCAACGTGAAGCTGTATGGTCATTGGTGACCTGCCATGCTATACCTTTCAGATTCAGTAGCACCGGGCAGTGGTTTCCACATGCTCCCTGTTCAATAAAGCATTTGCTCGCATTGTGTAATAACTGTGACAGGACTATATAAGTGAGTGAGTCATTGAATGAGTGAGACAGTGAGTGAGTCAGTCAGCAAGTCAGTCAGTCAGTCAGTCAGTTAGTTAGTTACCAGCCAGGTCCATTAAAAGTACTTAATATAGCCTAAATAATGAATGAAATAATGAAGGGTCCTGATTTTATTGTCTATGCTGTTTGTATTTAGATGTGTTAAGTTGCCCTTTGCTCAGAAAAGGGCAAAGGTTATGTGTCTTCTCAGATTACTGAGAACCTAATTACATACACCTCTGATTGGCTGATACATTGCTTAGCAGCAGGAAGAGACTATTCTCGCCATGTTTCTCACTAAACTTGGAGATGGCCAATTAAGTTATCGAGGATTCCTCACAGACCGGCTGTGTGTTGTCACCTTGTCATCGAGCTGTTTGTAGAGCTGGCGTATCTGCTCCTCAGTGGCTGTGATGAGGATGGAGGAGGGAGCAGTGGTGCTGTTGTTGCTGCTACTGTCCTCTAAAGCAGCATCCTCCCCGAGCTCACACTCCACACCACACACGCTGCCCTGCTCCACTTCAGGGACCGCCTCACCTACAACACACATTTGTTACTATTATACACATAAACTTCCACCACCTCTACCCACATAGACTGGCAATCAAGGAAACATCTGGAGCCTAACGTTGTTCTTCAGTCTAGCTCATAAGCCAGTGTAGCGACCTGCTACTGTATGTCGCTGGCCTCTATAAGCTCCGGAGGCATGGCATGTGAACAACCATGCCTTGAGGATCATGGTAGGTGCATGCCTTCCGTAAAGCAGCTGTTTATTGTTGTTAAATGCCCTTGTTTGATCTCAACATCCCTGAATATGTCTCGGATTACGTGGAATGTGTGAAGCAGAAAATTCAACCAACATCTAGGAATGAAGTTTTGAGGGATGGAAATTCCTCCCTGCAGATTTCTTTGAAAACCAGAAAGGAGGTCTCCTGAAAATAATTGAAGCTGTAATTTAGGTAGAGGGTGGACACAATAGATAATGAAAATTTCAATATTCTATTTAGGCTTTTTTATTGAGGCTTTTGTGTCATTTTCTGGTTTTCCTTTTGCTGAAAAACTGAATACTGTTTTGACTGAAAATTTAGCATGGAAATCTCTGACTTTAGCACAGGATCGTAAACAAATCGTATAGTACCAAACACAATAATAACCCTAGACAAGGGTTAGACACACATAGACACATTTTTCCAATGCAGTCAATGACATAGATAATACTGTAACAGGTTGCGAGGTGAGCAGCCAGGTAATTTCTAGGTCTGTACCTCTGGTTTCTTAAATGTTTCATTCTAACTTTTCTCCACCGATCTACAGTGCTTCTTAGATCAGATATTGAACATTATCTCCCGCTTCCCATACACCACAATAAAAAGCAATCTGTCATTGGAGATGGCGCATAAAACTCTATTATCCTTTAAAGCTTGATATCAATTACTGTTACTATTGCCGAGTTATGGCATTCTAAACTTCTTTGGCTTTCCAAACCTCCACCGCGTCTCTGCAAGGCCCAAAGTTGATTAGGTGTGCAAGATTCATATCTCCAGTTCCCTGATGGCTAGCAATTGTTTCAAAGGGCACGTCATGCTGTTAGTCACACATTTTTTAAGTCGTTTGTTGCAGTTTTCCATTTCCTTTGTGGTGTTATTCATGACTTCATCAGCAATGAGTCAACATGAACTCAACTTTCATCATGTAATCTGAAGTCATGCAACCCCCGTTACAGACACAAGCTGAGAGTGAGGCTGAGAGAGGATGCATATGACATAGTTTTGTTTAAAGGTCTCACCATTACGCCAGCGATTAAGCTCATCCTCCAGCCTCTGGATGGTCTCCTTCAGACTCTTGTTCTTCTCCTTCTCCTTCTCATATTTCCTCTTCCACTGCTCTGCGGTCAGCTCCAGATTCACAGAGGCTGTGTTTCTGATGGTCTTGGCACTGGGGAGTGGGATGAAGAGAGAGTCAAGGGCACTCAAGGCGAATGGATGCAACCTTTTGCTACTCTTGAGCATATGCACATGAATTATTGAACTGAGCTGTGTGCACTTTTGGTGTTTTGCTTGTATGTCCCTGGGGTGTTACCGTTGTCCAAACATGAGCGTGGATTTGGTCTCTGCCTCATTGAAGGAAGAAGGGGAGCAGCAGATGAACATGGTGGTTCTGCAATTTCCCCCCAAAGAGTCCTGTAGGATTCGTGTCATCTTACTGTCCCGATATGGCACGTGGGTCTTCTACAGGGAGAAAGGGCAAAAATGGGCCAACTTAACACTTTAATTGTTCAGATAATCCACATTACAGAATGATCATTGGCATAAGAAAAGCTCACTGAATTAATTGTTTCTCTACGGGCTGAATGTCACTGAACTCACCGTTCCCTCGGCCAGAGCTGATATGACGTTACCCAGCGCAGACAAAGACTTGTTGATGTTTTTGGCCTCGTCCAGGACAGAGCCCTCTGCACCTGTCTTACTCACCTTAGGGAGAAAAAGAGAGAAACAGAAAGAGACGTTTGTGTCTAAACACGTACAATCACACAGATGTGCGCCACATTAAATCTCTCGAACCACAAGCACTTCAGAATCAGATACAAAGCAGATTTGTGGGCTTACTGGCATACTTAAAAAGTCAGCCTAATAATGTTAGTGGACCTTCCCGACATATCTACTACCAAAACACGCACTCACAAAACATTACTAAATCAAAGGGATTCAATGCAGCAATGTGCAAATATCAGAGACCACCCTATTCATCTTCCAGCCAAAACAGCCCTTTAGCACAAATCATTAACTGAAAATCACACAGACGTCTCAACTATCGATTATCATCTCATTTTGTCAGTGTTTAGAGTGTTCATGTTATTACAGCTTCCATACTTTCTCAGGACACTTGCTTTCAGAAATCTGCTTTCCATACAATTCCACACCTTCAAAGTTCAGTCACAGAAGTTGGTTGCATTTTTTTCTTGTCATAATACAAGGGGATTGTCTGGACTCGGGGCGGGGGGCTTTATCTATTTGCTTTCTCAGTATGGCCAGCTGCATATCCTTTCAGACCCATAGCGTTGAGTTGTCCTCTCACAGTGGAAGGATGGACAGAATCACCTGTGGATGTTTTCAGATCTGAAGCGAGAGTGGAGCTTGATTTTCTCCAAATCGCTTATAGATGAAAGCTATTGTTTATCTGATAGGGGATAGTTTTGTGGTTTACCAGGAGATAAGAGTCCTGTTTTTCTCTCTAGCTTTTAGTGACTTTTTGATCTCCAGTTATGGAAGCTCTTGTTTTCACACTTTGTCATTCTGCTTCTCCTCCACATTGTTATTCTAATCCCCACAGCAACAATCTCCAGAAAGATAACTTGTACTTACTGGCTGTTTTGACTGGAAATAAAATACATCAACACCGCCTAGTGTGGTGAAAGATGTTTTGCCTGTACCATAAAAACACCTACAACCTGTGGTCTGTGTACTACTAGTCTATAAACAAGCCCAAGTCTACCAAAGATGAGGAAATAAGTGACATAGATGTCCCCAGTAGCATCCGACATCAGGTGATACCCCAGAAAGTGTACGATGTTAAAGGTACTTTGACCTGGACAGTGTGGTGTTTGTAATTATGTCTTCCTTGCATATATGGGATTTCTCTGACAACTGAATCAACAATGTGAAAAAAGACTCTAAATGCAGAGACATATTAAGCAAACATACAATAAAGCTTAAATATTGTCACTGTCCAAAGAAAAACAGCAGGTGTCATTTACATTGTGTGAGAATTTCATGATGAATGGGACCCCAGAAATGGCCCAGAATTGTTTGGAAAGAAGTCTATTTACTTAAGGTTCTTTTTACTTACATTAAAACTTAATTAGGATTTTGCCCTCTCCTGTAAAGTTGCCATTTTGGAGATACTTGTTTCACTTTGGACAGCGATCATATGTGGCTTTCTATCCTGAGTAGGATGGGCCTACACTCATGCCTTCATAGTGAAAATAAGAGACACACACACTGCTCTTACCTTCTCACTCCCAGCTAAGTCCACTAAGTACAGCTTGCCACTCAGCTTCTGCTCGGTCTCCACATGCTCTTGTTTGATATTGATGAGGAATATACTGTGGCTCCTGGAGCTGTGCTCATTCATATCTGAGGAAAAACCAGCCACATTTCACATCACTGGAGTTACTGCATACCAATTAAACACTGACCCCATAAGTCAAACTAAATGGCATTAGCAAAGAACATTAGCTTTAGCAAAGGGCAGGTTGATTAGACGCAATTGAGGCCTATTTAAACGTGTATACTGATCTTCTGATTTATAAAATTCTATTAAAGCGTCGGTATAATTAAAAATCTAAATATCACTCTTTTTTTAAATAAAAGAGTTTAATGTAATGTCTGAACGCTGTTAAAATTTCAAGAAAATACACCATATGCAGTTCCCAGTCCATACAATCCATTTTAGGAAATTACTTTGAACAGAAAAGTTTGATTTTGTTTTAAATGAATATGACATTTAACATTTCCTCTACTGAGTAAACACTAAATTATACATTTTTTCTTCACATTTTAGTGCACTTTCACTATTTATTTGTTAAGTTGAACATACTGAGTTTAACTGTAGAAGGTGGTCTATCTATCTAGATGATGATGAGAAGATGATCTATATGTCCATTAGATAGATAGATAGATAGATAGATAGATAGATAGATAGATAGATAGATAGTAGGGCTGAACGATTTGGGCAAAATATCTGATTGCCATTTTTTCTGATCAATATTGCGATTGCCAGGCCCGGAAGGCCCAGGCCCAGAAGACTACTGTAGCCACTTTTTCTGGCTTGGGGCTGCATGTAGCCAGCTAAAATGCCAGACTGCCAGTCAATTGTGGTTCATGTACACAGCACAAGAGTTGTTTCTAATTGGTCTAATTCATCTGCCTACTTTGTCCTACTTCAGATTTGTTAGGGCAACTTTGTTAGTATGATAGTAGACTATTAGAAAAATTGTAGCTCTTGCGATTTGAAAATTGCATCCTTTCAAACTGCAGTTTCGATATAAAAACGATTCATCTTTCAGCCCTAATAGACGGGAAGCTAGACAAAGTCTGCAGTTTTGCTTTTGTTCTTTTCTCCAATGTGACCTCTAAAGAATCTGAAGTTATTTCAGTAGTGCTGCCCTCTTTTTAATCAATTTCTAATTCCTATTTCTGTCATTCTCAGAGATGCTTTTCCCACAACAAAGACCAGCATGAAAAACAACACCTGCTACAAACACTGGCTTTCATAGATTTAAGAAAACTAAATGCTGTACTTCTTAAACTGGGTCACTGAAAGTGCACACATCTGTTGAACAGAAAATCACAGAGAACATGTGGGGACAAATGGACTGAAATGCTTACTGGTAACTGCCACATGACGGTTAGATTTCCCTTCATCAATCACATCCATCACTTCCTCTGGACTAGAGACGAAACGCTCCGTGCAGCCCTGTCACACAAATGGTTCAGACTTAACCTGAATAGCGAGTGCACACAACCGTAGGTCATACCTGTCTGTCTCAGTCAGAGATTCAGTCATTAGATGTGCTTGGACAGTTTAGTGGTTATTCTGCATATGTGTGTGTCATTGCTCAGACTGCGACTGCTTGTTTCTTCTGCCGCAGAGACGATGACAGCTCTGAATTCAGTCTGATATTTATGTGTGTGCTGTGACAGATTTGAGTCCAGCCAGCATATGAGAGTTGTTATGTTCATTATCATGCCAGTCATGACTCCAGTCCAAAATGTCCCAGCGGCCTGTCGGCTCCCATTCGAGCTTACCTTAACGTACGGCACTCGGTTCTTATCTTCATGCACTGACAGGTTGGTCTTACTCACTGTGAAAGAGAGAGAGAGAGAGAGAGAGAGAGAGAGAGAAAGAGGCGTAGAGGGAAATAACAACACTCATCAGATTTTTTCAGTACTTGACAGTCACTGGGGAAAGACACAACAACCATAAGATGGAAACCGGAGATGGTGAAGGAAACGAGTGACAATATATCAAGCTAAGGAGAATGGAGGAAATTCAATAAGCAAACAAAACTGAATTGACAGAACAGGCGGGGAATAAGAGTGAGGAGTAATAAGGCTTCAGCATCACAGTTGGGCTGTTACAGTTCATTCAGAAATCTTGATTGCTCTATAAAAAAACAGACAAAAATTTACCATCTTGATTTAGTAACTGTGATCAATGGGCAATTAATTTGCATGATGCTTCTAATTACAGTTAGAATAAGAGTGTGATAAATTAACATATTTAAATTTCTTTGCTGATTTAACCCTTTAACATCCACACCAAGAAAAAAG
>CM067476.1:33942598-34090098 GCA_034552555.1 Semaprochilodus insignis | reverse complement strand
TTTCTTTCCTGACCACTCAGTAAAGCAACTTCTTTCAATTTGAAATAATTTGAATCTTGCATATTGCAGCTTTAACTTTTTGCAGTTTGCCATAAATTATAAATCTATGAAGCTATAAAAAAAGCTATAAATCTGCCCAGGACCAGCATATTGAATTCATACAGTGAATTTTTACACTTCTCTTAAATCTAAGTGGTTTCATCTAAATAGATGAAAATATTGATTCCAAGCTTTAAACACTAGTGTAAGTATGATGATCAAGGTAGCCGCTGTTTTACCTCCATGGTGTGGGTTTTGCCTGAGGACGTTTGTCCGTATGCAAAGATGGTTCCATTATATCCATCAAGCACATCTGACCAAAGAGACAAAAACATACATTTCAGTTCTGCTTTTGGGAACACTACACAAAAACGATCTAGAAGTATATAACAGAAAGTCAGTGGCAGTGAAGTCGCTGGGAGAAAACTGTTGAATAACAATAATACATCTGTATTTGCAGTTGGAGTGAAAATGTAGATTTACACTTATTTGGATTGCTTCACACAACAGAATTTACTGTTTAAGCTGATTATGACCCTCATAATTATGGTAAGCAGTTTTCCAGATATGAAATTTCTTGACTGAGATGCTGTTAATAAACAGGAAATGTCAGTGTTTCCACATTTACTGCTGTATTACTGTTCTTGTATAGGATGAATGGTGATCTTCAGAGAAATGAATGTAGAGTTTATTGGATTTGGGTACATAAAAGACTCTGCTTGCCTCCTTATCATTATGAGATAAATACTGCAGTACATTCTGGACTGACAAATCAGCAGTTCTCACTAAACGACTCACTAAACGTTACATATAATAAATTTGTCTTTATTTATCTCATTCATAATAAGTGCAATAACTGGACTAATTGGAAGTCTTTTTTCTGAGCTGAAGAAAAACAGTGGGCCCTCTATGAAAAACAGCTACTGTTACAAATAGAATTTTCTTTAAAAAGAAAATCATTAAAGAAATATTATTCCTTAAATGAACTGCTACTCCGAGGAAGTACACGAAGAATCTGCCTTTACTGTTAAAGTGTAAGACAGCTCCTGTTCCTCCTGTGTTCAGACTGAACAGTGTGGCTGCAGAAAAAAGATCATTTCATGTGTCTGAGTGAGAAAAGTGACAAGCAGCCAGGCTTTCAGCTAAACCAGAGAGAGAGAGAGAGAGAGAGAGAGAGAGAGAGAGAGAGAGAGAGAAGAGAGAGAGCAGACAATGGCGGAACAGTGCCGTAAATCCATGCTGAGGTTATCTTCCCTAACCAGCCGGTCAACACATCCACTCCTGTTTTCTTTTTTGGTTTCATGTTTGAACACTTTCACCACTCTTTCTTTTACAAAAGCTGCTTCTCTCTCTTTCCCTCGCTCCCTCTCTCTCTCCTTCTCTCTCTGCTTCTGCCTCTCATTCAATTAAATTTAACTCAATTCAATTCAAAGTAGCTTTATTGGAATGACGGTCTGCCATGTGGAACTAATATCATTTATAGAGAATGTAACAATGACATGAATAATATTTCATAAAATACATAAGACTAATAAAATAAATAAAACTACATAATAATGACAGAGGTTATAAGCAGACATACAGCCTATACTTGTATTCATATACACAGTGAGATAAGGGTCAGTAGGGTCTCCCCCCCACCTCCCTCTGTCTTTCTCTCTCTCCCTCTGTCTAGCTCCTGCTTGTTCTCTTTCTTTTTTTAGTTTTCTCTCCCAAGCTCTCTCTTTCTCTTTTGAACTGAAGCCATTCTCTGACTGATGCATTGCAGTACAACGGTGTCTCACGGACAAATGAAAAGAGACAGAAGACAGGAGCATGGAGAGATACAAAGAAGAAAGAGAGAAAGATTGGGTCATGATTGCACCTCTAAGGAAGAAAGAAAGAAAGAAAAAAGACATCAGAGAAAAGAGGAGAATTTGAGGAGATGTGAAAAATGAGCCACATGTCCTCGTTTTTTTTTCTTGAATACATAATTTATCTACAGCAGCCATGAGTGCCAAACAGTACTGATATGAGAGCTGCACAGTAACACACGACATACACACACACACACACACAACATCGTTACTGTGGGATAAACAATGCTGATATATATATATATATATATATATATATATATATATCCATTTATAAAATGTAGAAACTGGGACTAAATGCATATGTGCTAGCACCACAGAATAGGCCATTCACCATCATTACATAATCATCTGACTGCATTGAGCTGAATTCATAGTCATTAGCTTTCACAATCATATGTTTACAAGCAAATAAAGGTAAATAAAATAAAGCAGAAGATACACTTTATTAAAACACTTTATGGGTTTTACCAAAACAACTAGAGTTCTAAGTTTGGAGTTGGTGCTATAACACCTTTAGAGGGCAGCAGTGAGTAATGTTTGTTTATTTGAACTGTGTCTGACGTCAATTGGGAGCTACTACATATCAACAGCTAGAATGTGAGATAGCTAATTAGTTTGTATTTAATGGTTGAAATAATGAACAAAGAAAAACTATTTCATTGTTAATTGTAAATTTCATGACAGGCCTGCAAAATACATATTAATATATAGATTTCTGTGGGTGAGTGAAATGAAGTAAAAAAACCCCCACAAAACTAAGTAACCCACTTAAACATTCTGTTTAAAATATCAGCCAAATCTGAACATCTGTTCATCTCATACAGAACTAGCATCGTTATTCAGCTCTTATGTGCTGCTAACTGGACAAGTAGATGTGCAGACAGATGGACAGAAAAACAAACAGACAGACAGACAAAGGAAAATATGCAAAGCAATGGACGAACAGATGTATAGACAGATGCATAAATGAAGGAATGGATGAAGGAACAATTCTGGTGAATGGACACAGGAATAAATGGGCGAGAGGCAGCTATGTGGTCTAACTTGCTAGCTTTTGGTTATAATGGGTTAGATTTGGCTTGTTAAGTTTCTCTGTTAAGTTGGGCTTTAAATCTAAACTTCTTGTTTTGGAAATAATTATAGGCTAATTGTAGGCATCAACTTCAGTGTTTATAATCGCCTTAGAAACTAATTTTATTAGATATAAATAAAAATTAATATTTGGTTCGGTATGCCCAAACTTTGGGACTGGTAGTGTACACCACACTCACCTTTAACGATCTGCTTGGCACAACTGTTGTAGACCTGCTCTTGTGTGGTGTTGGTCGGAAAGACTCGGTCAAACACAAAGGACTTGCCCTGCAGGAAACACACAAACAAAAACAATACAATACCATACTGTACGATGCCCAGAGCTGTAGAACTGCCTCAGTGCATTGTTTATCGACTTAAAGGTGAAGACTGAACTGCCGCAGTTCAGTAAAGAATGAGGCTTGTTTTCTTGATCATGAGCAAAATGGCTATACTTATGTTGTCAACACCACGACCCCTGGTTCCTATCACCAACACTGTAAACAAATCAGACTCCGTAGGTTTCTCTACAATGAACCAGTTTCACATTAAACCACTCTTAACTTTTGTCAACCAGTGAGTTATATAGAAGTGTTGCAACATTGTTGCAATTACCCTTTAAATGTTTCATTTTCTTTGGAATATTTGCAGTTGTCTGCGTATGTGTCTGATCTGTTCAGTATGTTACATGCACATGTGTGCAGTCACGAAGATATATTCCTTATTTGTGTAAAATGCTTATAATAAAGTTATTCAGTATCACACAGTAATTCTAAATCTTTATAATAAAACATGTAATTGGTCACTGTTCTTTAAATACTGATGAGATCCACCACATGCACAGAAAAGCAGTTTGTGATGTATCATGATAATAATCAAATGTTATCTATTGCCCAGCCCTATTTACCCCCATACAGTAGTTACAGCCCACTGAGGGGAAACAGCTGGCCTGCCTCACATCAGCACAGTGAGGCCTGCTTCAGGAACGCTTTCGCTTTGTACTGTACAACATGTGCGCAATTAGTCTCAGTCTCTGCTGACTGAGAGATCGGAGCTAAGGACATCACACTGATGAGAGATGAGAGAGGAGTGCTGGACAAGGCGATAAATGAAAGCAAGCAAAGACAGAAGAGAAACAGAAGGAGGAGAAAGATCGATAGACGGATGGATAGGTTTTCAAAAAACAAGCTTACAGTAATTGACTGTGGTTTGCTGGTTCAGTCTAGCAGACATAGACAGCACACACTAAGATGCACACATGTAGTTCAGATTTATGAGGTTTCTGACTGGAGTATTGATCTACAGACACACAGCCTTAAAAACTACTCCGTACTGCCTGAGAGAAATCTAAACCTCTCTGGGGCTGGGTGGTTATGTTTTTCTGAACACGTTTGTCACTCTGTGAAGCTCTGTGTTTATAATTCTGAGGTCGCCAAGCACACATGCACACACACACACACACACACACACACACACACACACACACACACACACACACACACACACACACACACACTTTCCCCTCATCAGCTGCTTCACACTCATTAATTAGTCCCTCTACTTCCCTCTCTGCAGGGAGAGCTGCTTTCAGCTCACCTCACTAAAGCAAAATCACAGCTGAGCAATAGGGCATGCTCACTCTCTCTCTCTCTCTCTCTCTCTCTCTCTCTCTCTCTCTCACTCTCTTGCTCACTCACTCTCTCTTGCTCTTTTTCCCTAACTTTTGCACTCACTCTCTTTCACTCTCTCTTTCTCTCTCTCTCTCTCTCTCTCTCTCTCGTTCGTTAAGGCTGCTATCTGAAGGGCAGGACACAGACGTTTCAGGCGTTAGTGGAATCACAAAAAGACAATGTAATTTGTGTCCTACCAGCCAATGCTGGCACTCAGGAACATAGACAATTTCCAGGTCAACAAATGGTCTACTCCCAACGCCCAGCCTGAATATAACCCTACACCACTGATTAATAACACAGGGATGTGAGAGTAAAATGACTTTTAATTAGTCTTAAATTCATAGCTCATAGCTCATTAAGCTCATAGTAAAATACATAAAAACATACAGCATGTACAAGAAAGTGTTTTAAAGCTAATCTAAAATTTACATCACCAAAAATAATTAACCAAACATTGATATATATATACACACACAGTATGTGTGAGCTTATCATTTATGAGCATTGGCAGTTTTGGTAGCTACTTTTCTAAGCTGGAATTATCCCTGGAGATGTGCAGGTGATGGATCCAGTACACCAGCCTAGCAAATTTCCTCCTTGTTGTGTTTTCTGGAGACTGTGTCTACAGTGTGTACAAATCTTTCCATCTTTTTTCATGGTCATTGTGGTCAATTTTCCTATATCCACCTGCAGGGCTGTAACAATATTATACAGCAGAGTCAGAGTTGCTGCTTGCCTTGCAAAGTGGTGACAGGGTCTTATTAATGATGCAGTCGAATACTATGAATACTATCACTAACATAAGCACAGTGTCCAGTACTAATGATTTACTATATGCTGATATTTCTGATCATCTTCCAGTCTTGAATAAGTATTACTGTCAGACACGTAATAGCAACACTAACAAATTAATTAATCATGTTTCAAACTGTGCATGGATTGATGCTCAAACTCAAAAGTATTGAAGAATGTGTCTACTCTGCATTTAGAGAGATCAATGTTCATGCAATCAATCAGTCGTTTCCATTTGTAAAGAAGTCCACAAGACAGCAATTAGTAAAGCACAGGCTTTACAGAGATGACTTGAATAATCCTGCCCTATTAATGCACATACAATATGCTGCATTTCATACACATACACTCAACTTGAACAAGTAGGTGTAGTCAGACTACACATGATAATACATTTCAATCTCAAATGCACAATACAGTTGTCAGCAATCAGAATAAAATTGCTAATGATTTTTTATAAATATATATTCTTTTAATTCAGGTTGGACCCTCTCTAGATACCAAAATACCCAGTTCTGCACAGTCACCACCAGACCCCCTCTATCTTTCTCTCACTCTCTCTCTGAGATGGTAGAGGTAATTCCTGTAATGCCTCCTGTCAAGCAGCAGTGCTCTGCTTGGATTGGCTCTCTGGTTAAATGAGAGGATATTTGTGGTTATGTAACCTGGAGAAAGTGGTTAGGCCGTATTTAACATGCATAATGTGTTAGGCAGCATATGGGCGAAGAGAGCGTGATGCTAATCCAAACGCAGCAGGCACACCCCAGAGTCTCAGCACTGCACAGCTGACAGGATGTGCTGCTTTGTGGGTGTAATCTTATCAATATTTGGCCAGACATTCTTCACTGGGCTGTGAGAAAAAGCACAATTAAGGCAAGAACAAAGTGAGAACTGCTGCTAGGGGATGATGAAGAGAGAGCGAGAGAGAAACAGAGAGAGAGAGAGGGAGAAAGAGAGAGGGCAGCTGAGCTGAGATTGGGGGATTGGAGGACATGCTCTAATAGCCTCAGACCAACGCAACTTTCCTTTGAGTATCCATCCTTCTTTGAAACACCCCCCCACCTCCTGGCCCTTTTCTCCAAGCACACGCTCAACGTTCTCAATGTTTGAAGTGTCTCGTTTGTGGGTTTTTAAAACCAAATGACTCGTTAGTATCAGCAGCCTTAATGATCACACGTCCTCCCCGACCACTACCAGCTCCACCAGTGATGTGCCACAATTGTTTCTCGATGCTTCTTATCAGAATTAGAGCAATTAGCTCCCTATCTAAGTGGAGCATGCTGCATTATTAATCAGACCCAGACTGAGAGAAAGAGAGTAAGAGAGAGAGAGAGAGAGAGAGCGAGAGACATTCTGATGAATTTGCAATGGTACCAGCTTGTGTTGTGAGAAGGCGAATGCTCAGTTTTTTCATTCATCCTTGGCAACACTGCAAGTTCACCGAAGGCCAAATCAGTGCAGCAGGAGAAAGAACAGAGAATGCGAAACAGTTCATGAACACAAAAAGAAAAGGAATTAAATAA
Organism: Semaprochilodus insignis; assembly: GCA_034552555.1. NCBI lineage: Eukaryota > Metazoa > Chordata > Actinopteri > Characiformes > Prochilodontidae > Semaprochilodus > Semaprochilodus insignis. The sequence continues at coordinate 34,083,141 of CM067476.1, read as the reverse complement.
AGGGGAGATATGAGGTTAGAAACGCTAGGAACGCAATTCAGGTTTTGACAGACCCTGAATACGCATGAAGAACCACAAGCACACGCCTATTCACAAGCTCAAACTAGAGATTGACCCCAATCTGGATGCAGCAGTCCAGCTGTGCCACTCTCATGCCCCCTGCAATGGATATTTTGCTGACAACAAATTGCCGACCATAGCATCCAGTTTCACCCGACTGTGAGGAAGTTTTTCAGCAATAATGGAAGCGCGCTATACACGAGAAAGCCGAACTGACAGGAGCTACAAATATAGACCAAGACAAGATGCAGTGAGGAGCCCGAAGCCGTTTGGAAGGCGCTGGACTATGCTGTGCACGTGTGTGTGCATGTGCACGCACTTGCTCAGAAACACCCGGCACAGCACCGAGGCCTAATGAGCCTCAAAGCATTATGGGTAAACTCACTGAGGGTTCTCGGTGGAAACATGAAGGAGAGAATCGTATTAAATAACAGTTTACTGTGATGCCTGTCTATAAATTTTATGCTAACTTATTGCAGAATTCTACCGAAATTTCTGCTTAATTAAAACGTTAAGACTGCAACAAAACAATCCAGGGTGGTTTGATGAGAAATGTGCTGTTCTAGAGAAACTTAATGAGTCAGAACTGATCACAGTGATAGGAACCAGTCAACTGAGGCATTTAATTCCTCTAAGAGTTAGCTCACAGAAAGCAATTACATGAAACCATCCTGAATGTGTTTCCAGATGACTGTGGTATTGTTTTACCATCACTTTTTCCCTGCTGAAATCAATACCTGATCCATAGATAGGCAAATACTAAGTACCAGTATCTGATTCATATATATACGCTGATACCAGGTACCAATACCTGATCCATATGTATAGGCCGAAATCAAGTACCAATACCTGATCCATATATATAGGCTGATACCAGGTGCCAATACCTGATCCATATATATATATACGCTGATACCAGGTACCAATACCTGATGCATAAATATAGGCAGATACCAAGTACCAATACCTGATCCATAACTACAGGCTGAAACCAAGTACCAATACCTGATCCATAAATATAGGCCGATACCAAGTACCAATTCCTGATCCATAAATATATAACCCAAAACCAAGTACCAATACCTGATCCATAAATATAGGCTGATACCAAGTACCAATACCTGATCCAGAAATATAGGCTGGTACCAAGTACCAATACCTGATACATAAATATGGGCAGATACCAAGTACCAATACCTGATCCACAAATATAGGCCTAAAGTTTGAAACAGATTTCCAAAAATGTTTGAAATATATAAAAATATTAAAATTTAACACTATTACATACATTTCATCTACATTTGTACATACAGTATATTGTCATATAAGCTCACCAGACAAAAAAGGAGTCACCATGTGTGTTTAAGGAGGTAGTAACTTCAGGCTCCTGCAGATGGGGCTGCATGAGGATGACGGGACTATAAATACCTGTGGGGTGTGAGTGATGGATTCATAGATTGAGAAGAGGTAGTACAGTGTAGTGAATGTCTCGTTCCATGTGTGGAAAATGGCTCTAAAGTAGATGTCAATGACTAGCTAAAAGGAGTGATTGCATTTGGGTGAGCCAAAGACCATAGTGTGAAGGAAGTAGATGAATTTGCATACAGGTCTACAGGTATACCAGCAATGGCAAAAATCCCAGTCTACAGGAAATTCTCCTCAGAAGTGTGCCAGAGAAGGCTTTCACCAAATCTGGCGCAACTGCGCAATTCCTTAATGCAAGAGTGGCTGATATAAATCATTGCATTGATATAAATAGATGTAATTAGGTTTAAATGTAATAAACAATTCTATTGGTCCAATTTTGTAACATTAACACAATGTAAATGACAGCTGCTGAGCTAAACTAAAATAACAATCACAAAAACTGGAGATACTTGATTTTTTTGGACAGTGACAATATGTTGCACATATTTCTTATAATATGTCGTCATTGTCCAAAGAAAAGCATTGCTGATTTTTACTTTTATGCATCATTTGAACACATGAGCTGCTATTCACACTGTGTGACAATTTCATGACGAATGGACCAACAGAAATGGTCCAAACCTGCTCGGGAAAGTCAGTCTCCACTGACCTACATTAAATTTAAAGTAGGTTTTTGCCCTGTCCTGTAAAGTTGCTAATGTGGAGATACTTGTTTTTCTTTGGACAGCAGCTATGTGAAATGTATAGGTTTTCCCAGATGGAAAGAGGACATTGGCCCTCTGTTGGCCCACTGATGGCAAAGGTGGTGGCCCAGTGTTTTCCAGATGGTCCGCTACTGGTTAAAAAGTATTCGACGAGATGCCACCTTTCATCACTCAGTTTTCACTCACAGTCCAACGTATGTTTTTCCTCATTTCCATAATTCCGTATCATTTTTAAGTAAGCAGAGTGCAGACCTTATCAAACCAACAGACCAATTAATACTTGCTGTTTCTTATCCCAAATGTAATCACTTAGCCGAGACATTTGCTGGGCTTCAAGGCTAATGTAACTAACAGATAATGGAAGCTAATACTCCAGTAATTAGCATGGTGCAAACTGTTTGCCTAAATTGTCACACACTTGCCTAAAACCACATCTAATTGATGTGCTATCTGTAATAGACATGCTTATGTGGTTTCTAGCATTGCTAATCCATAAACTGTGCAAAAGTGCACTGCATAGATTAATAAAAGAGTAGCAGGAATTATGAAGCACACTCAGAAACACATAAACTTAACAACTATCTACACAGTTTAAGGCAGTTGTGTGATGATGTAAGCAAGTGGTTTACATGATGCTAATTGCTAAGGGCATCTTCCTATTAGTTATATTAGCCCTGCAGCTCTAAAATAAAGAAGCAAACTTTATCAAGCACGCCTGGGCTTTTCGACCGTATTCTGGGTAAATGTGTACATTTTATGTTCCCTTACAGGTCTCCTTACAGGTGCCATAGAATGCAAAACTGTATTTACATTGGCATAGTTGAACAAGGAGAGTTCAGAACATAGAACTGACATACCACCAACCTCAAACACTGTTGTTCCTCCTTCAAATACTAATCCCCCATTTACAAAATAATGTCAGTAAATCAGGCAGATTCTGAAATCTTAAACTGTTACGTAACAGACTCAGCAACAGGATTTACACCCCCAAAATGTACATACACCAACAATGGAGCAACAGCAATGAAAATGGCTATAAATGACTATAATGGCTAATGGCTAATGGCTAAAATGACTATAAATCGTCCTTTCCACTGAGGCAGGGATGTTGGCAATTTTCATGCCTTTTCCATGAAACTAAACTGTCAATGGTCATGGTTGCTGTGATGTGGATCAGTGATGATGTTCATCTTTAAACAAGGCTAAAGTTGCCTACCTATTCCCCTGCTGTAAACTGAAAATTAGCTTAGACCAGCAATGAATTCATGCTGGTCCATGCTGGTTTATGTTGGTTAGTGCTGACTGACCAGCAAAAGCATGCTCAAAACACAACAAACTGGCGAATAGGAATCCCACTTCAGCTCCTACATCTTTAACAAGAACCTGGACAACTCTGCTCTGCACATTTCTCTCTAGTCCTTCAACACTTGCACAATATAGAGCAGCTTCACTCAGCATTTAACCCTGACCCAAGAGAGGAGCAGTTCCACCTTTATTGGCATCACAACCCCAACAGTATCCTATAAGTCATGCTGTGTCATTGTATCAGTGTTTGCTGGTTGAGGCAGAGCATCTTAAACTGAGAGTTTCATAGTGAGGAACAACTTCAATCTCAAAAGTATGGCTAGTACAGGTAACATTAGTTACTAGCAAACATTTACGTAGCTAACTAAATAGTATGAAGACTGAGCTTATTTACACAGAGGCTCAGTTTATTTTCTTGTCTATTGACATGTTGCTTCTGTGTGGTCATTGCAGTGCCTCACTGTAGACCAGGCAATTGGAGCAGAGCTGACCAAACAAGAGAAAGCAGCTCATTTCGTTTTTCACCCTGGCCAAAGTCACATATCTCCTATGTAGCCATCAGAGAACAAATGAAAACGCTGAATAAATAGTTGCGATACCACCTTTAATATACATCATCATCCACTCTGCATACTAATGTGCCATGGACAACATACACATAGGAGACATTAAACATACAAGAGAGATGAAAGAGGTGGACTAGCAACTGCACCCAACACGTTCACATATGTTTATGTAACCAGTGATCTCTTTATGCAATGCACAGCCTCTGTCTGTTTAAGGATTAAGATCATAATGACCGCATGTATCACTGTAAAGCACTCTGATTGTGTATTCTTATGTGACCTGACACAGATAAACAGCTAATCGAGCGCTAATCTGAAGCTCCAGAATGCTGATATGTCAAAAATGTGCACTCTGGAAAACATCCGGGGTGCTCTGGTGTATCTGGGTCGGGCCAGAGCAGCTCGTTCCAAGCTCAGTTTGGCAACGGCAGCACTCAGCTTGCTAAAAAGAGACGCAGCATTCGCTTTCTGCATCTCTGCCTCTCTGCGTCTCTACATCTTTTCCCCAGACTCTTTTCACTTTTTTCCTCCGTCTTGTTTTTCTCCTCACTCTTTCCCTGCCCTTTTCACTACATTTATTTTTCTCTCTTTCACTCCCTTCTCTCTTTCTGTCTCTCCCCTTTTCCGGTTTCTTCCTGAACCTGCTTTTTCTGTTTCTCTAGTTATTTCTTTTTCTTTATTTTTGTTTTATCCTTTCTTTTTCCAGCTCATTTACTTTCTTTCTTTGTCTCACTATATTCCCTCCCTCTTTTCAACTTTTCTTTCTTTCTGCCTGTATCTCTCTGTCTTGTTTTTGATCTTCTGTCTTTTTTCCCTTTACAGTTTTTGTATCTTCTGTCTTTCCTTCTTTACAGCTTCTCCTCATCTCTTTCTCTTCACCCTCTCTATCACTCTCCCAGTCTTCCTTTGCAGTCTTCTCTCTCTCTCTCTCTTTATCTCCCTCACTCTCTCTCCCTCTTACTCTTTCTCAGAGAACACAAACCCTTTACCTCCCCAAATCTGCCTACAGAATCTTATCTTTGTACTGATCTCCGTCTGTCTGGCCCGGCTTTATTACATATCCTTCAGTCTCAGGAGATTCATTCATTTCCACAGCCCCCTCTCCTCTTCTCTTTCGCTGCCCTCGCTCACATAGGAGCCAAGGCCGCTGCTCATTCTCAGTGCCGTGTGAGATAGTCATCGGCTGCACGGCTCAGTTCTCTTAGCAGCACTAATCTTTTGTGGACACAGTGTACACAGCGTGTGTTAGAGTGTCATTTGTTTTGTTGGCCTCTATTATTACATATTCTTAGAAGTAGAGAAAGGAGGATGTGGGAGATAGAGAGACAGAGAGAGAGAGGTAATTGTAAAGTCTGGAAGTGGTTTCTGTGTTTCTAGCATAAACTGAACATTTTCTATAGGGGAGAGTTCAAAAGTGCCTCTTCAGCTGAAGCATGACCAACTGAGTGTGTTTTTAGAGGAAATGGATGGATTGATGGCTGGATGGATGGATGAATGGATGGACTGATGGATAAATAGACCCAGATGGATGAACTGATGGATGGGCTAATCTGATAGATGGATGAGTGGATGGATGGGTGGGCTGATAAATGGATGGATGGATGGACGGGTTGATAAATGGATGGATGAATGGATGCATAGACAGATGAAGTGATGGATCTGCAAAGATAGATGGATGAAAGGACCCCTCTAACAGTGGATGAATGGTTAGGTGGGTGGAGTGATTAATCGCTGTTGAATAGACAAATGGACAGAGGAACGAATGCATGACTTGATGGACACATGGGTTGAAGAACAGATGGATGAACAGATGAAAGGATGCAAGGATGGATGGATGAAGAACAGATGGATAGACAGATGAAAGGATGCAAGGATGGATAGATGAATAGATTGATAGATGGATGGCCAGACGGTTGGATTTAGGAGCAGATAATTGGATTAAAGGATGATGGATGGATGGATGGATGGATGGATGGATGGATGGATGGATGGATGGATGGATGGATAGACAGAAAAACAGACAGATAAATAGTTTAATGAATGCATGGACGGGGAAGAATATATGGAGGTATGGCCGACAAACAGACAGATGAATCATCAGACATAGATAGATGGACTGGTGGACTAATTGATGGATAAATAAGAACGTTGGATGGACGAATGCATATGGTCAAATGTATGGACAGACAGATAAAGAGATGGACAGATGGATGAATGGTGGATGATAGACTGATAGATGGACACTAGGTGAATAGACAGATGGGTTGATTGTTGAACAGATGAATGGATCGATGGATGAATGAAGGAACAGGACTGGACTGAAGAATCATGGATAGATGGGTGGTTGGATGGAGGAATGGAGACACAGATGATAGAATGATAGAATAGAATGAGGCATGGATAGGGGGATGGATGAATGCATGAACGGATAATCAAATGGATAGACAGAGAGATGAAGGGATGGACGAATGGATGAATGGATGGATGGAGGGATGCAAACAGCAGCCACATAAGCCTGTAGTTAGGTTCATCTGATTCATTCCTAGCTGTGGGAGTAATGTGACTCACACTTGAGCTGGTTGTGTGGTAAAGTAGGAGGAGGAGGAGGAGGAGGAGAGGGCTCGTGCTGAACTGTGACTGGCACCTCCTCTCTGCTGTCACAGAGAAACAAGAGACCTCTAACACGGCTCATGTTAACACACACACACCCTCTCCACAGCCCACAACACGACCACTAACATCTGCAGCCCTGCTCTCCTAGCAGCAGTGCTGACCTCGGGGCAGCTGATCCCTGCACTTATTTACTACCAACCATATGGTCAGATCTGCAAAACTAATTGGAGAACGGCACTCCCTGCAGTACAGGACCAGTGAGGTTCACACATCAGCAGACTATGACACATTGCAGAAACTTATTCATGAGGGTTCCAATGGAAGAAGAGAGGTTTTTAGGCTTTTCAGTGCATGCTGTGATGTCACCGGATTGAATCTAATCAGACAGCCATATTAGTCCCCTTGTTAACGAAGAGGAATTGATTCAGCACGGCTGGGTGAACCCAAGACCAGGCACTTGTATGTGAACTTAATGGCTCATGGAAGAACACTGCATGCACATGCATCTTCATAGTGACACTAATGAAAAACCTATTTACCCTTGGAAACAGAAATAGAGATGGAGGAAGAGAGAGAGAGAGAGAGAGAGAGAGAGAGAGAGAGAGAGAGAGAGAGAGAGAGAGAGAGAGGGAGAGAGACTCTTTCACTACAAACCAGTCTTTGGTTGTTGAGTCAGTCCTTCTGTCTTTCTGCAGATCAACAAAGGCCTACTTTCAATGCATATACATATCCATATACATCCATATATATACACACACACACACACACATAGTCTAAGACACCTCTACACACATAACCATCAACAACAACTTAAGCTAACCCACAAACTAGTGAGGGTGGAGCTATCAGGGGCCTGTGTGACCCTTTCTCACCCCAGGGGAACCAGATTTCCTCACTTTTTTCAAGCTCTTAAAACTCTCTTTTGGTCATCACAAATTTTTGGTAGATCCTTTCACTGTGAACATTTAAGCACTGCGTGGATCCACTGTACGGCACAAAAAGATGCTGTTTATTAAATGCCATCTTGAAAATAGAGCATTAGTGTGCCCCACTGTAAGAACTTAACTGTTAAGATGCACTACTCCCCACAGACCTACCTAGCTAGCAAGCAGCAGTAGTTCAAGGTTCAATGCTGGTTCAGGAGGAGGGGCGGAAGACAGGAAACACACTGGACAGACCGTCCAATATGGCAAAAATGATGATAACTGAATAAACAGTAATATGACAAACTCGTAATGAATGAAATGGTATTTGTTTATAGAGTCCCGCCCTTCAGGAAAAAGAACCATCAGTTTGCTGGTTAGGCCACGAGTGGGGAAGGGTTGATGATACTGTAGTGCCAGTGAGGAAAGCCCCTGCCTCACTGTGGAGATCTGTGCAAGCACAGTAGCCAGTGCAAGTTGAATTGTGCATTGTGCAATTGTGCATTGATAAAACCATTTATCAAGTTTTTGTTAGATTTTATCTTTTAAAAATTATTTTTAAAAGGTCATTTGAACTTCAGTTTTGAGTATTTTGGTCTCTCCCAATTCAAAGAGATGGTCTGGCTGGAAACAACTGCCTAGTGGTGTTACAAAGATAGCAGCTTTCCTATAAGGTCTTTGGTTTCATATAGCACTCTGTCCTAAATGCAATTAGACAGGACTAACTCTTCTCTCTTTCTAATGAAACAGGCAGTTGTTTAGTGTTCTTTAAAGTATTGATGGTATTGTCATGTAATTTATTACAATCACAATAAGATATTTCCTCATTCCTCACCCCTCCAATTATAGTACTGCGTAGGTCATGTCTTAAAGAAGTAGCTGTAATGAAGCTTGCTGGTGGTCATCTGGACCTTAAAGGGGGAACCTTTTTTATTTATGCATAATTAAATTGTTAAATTAAATTGCTATTTAGAGTGATTTGATATGAAATGCTATTCGTAAATCATAATCATTCACAATGATGGTGATAGGCAAGGTGTTGTAAGGCAAAATTGTCCCCAAAACTTTATTTATTCAGATTTCCCACTTTCACCATTATTAACATTACATGGAAAATTTGGTCAATTTGGGTAGTAAATTTCTCCACAATGCACCATTCCGTGTCACACCACTCTACATCCAAATGATTAAACTATGCAGAAATTTGGAAAAGTCAGCGGAATTCCAGTTTAATTCTCCCAAGCTAGCCCCGCCACTGACATGCCGATGTCACACAGGTTCAGGTTAGTTTGGACACTAATGGTTTTTGCCACTGCAACACAGAGACGCTGTTGTGTAGTAGTGTTTTGGGTGCTGTGCTTACACCATTCTTAAGCTGAACTGTGGGCATATGAGTATGTGTGCGTGTCTGCTCCTTAGGGAACACCATGACCCAGCGAGTTTTTGCTACGCACGTCTTCTATGTAGAATTTAGTCCATGCTGAGATACATAAAACATAATATTTACACATATCCTTGATATTTGCAGCACTTGCTTTCTCATTACCTCTTACATGTTTAATAGAATTGACACTTAATGGGCATTTACATGAGCATTCCCAGAGTGAACTTCAAGCTACACGCCCATCAAGCAAAACAAAGGCAGACTCGCCCATCCGCACCCTCATCACAATAGACTTGCACGGTTTATCGTGCATCTCACATTTACCTCCAGTACTGCACATCCACTGCCCCCTGGTAAAAACCACCCCGTGACCTGCTGGATCTCTGTTCCATTTGTGCCGCGCAATGGATTTGACAACAAAATGGACTTTGGCTCTGACTTGACACTGCAAATTGGCCCAAAGTGCTGGCTGTAAGGCCTGCGGTGTCAAAGTGGGCGATCATTGGGAGACAGTTTGATCCATTTGCTGTTTATCACACTCCCAGCATCTCCTTGGAGCTAAGAATTGCTTAGGTAAGGCTAGTCCTACCAACCCAGCCCACCTTAGAGCCAGATGTGATGGTACTCTAATGTATTTCTAATACATTTCATGTCTTCAAAATTCCTGATAACATATTCCTGCAATCTAGAGCAAATCTGTGATTGGCCACTGTAAAACATTAGACCTCTGTATGTATGTATGTATGTATGTATGTATGTATGTATGTATGTATGTTTGCATCTATCTATCTATCTATCTATCTATCTATCTATCTATCTAGTGTCTGTCTGTGTGTATGTCTATCTGTCAGTCTATCTATCTGTCTGTGTGTCTGTCTATCTATCTATCTATCTATCTATCTATCTATCTATCTGTAACTTATAGACTTACATGCTGCTATTGATTGTAGGCAACTTCTTAAGGAAGGGAGATTAGTGAGCCTCTCTGCGTCACTTTATCCATGGACCCTTAGAGAAATCCTCTTAGATTCCAGGGAAAAAGGTCAGAAAATGCTTAGCTCTTACCCCAAGGATGACAGTGTCATCTCCCTGGAAAACGGGGAGGAATCTGTCTCCGCGAAGAATCTCGGACTGATTCAAGGGACGAAACCGGCACAGCACCTTGATGTTGCATTCTGCGCCAGGATCAGCCATTGTGCGCGGCGCTACGTTTGGAAAAGTAGCTCAACTGCTTTAACACGGTCGCTTTTCTCCACCGTCTCCGAGCGGTGCTCGGCGCGCAAAAGTGCTTGTAGATGGTGATCTGAAAGCAGACCTCGAAATAGCCGTGGAACGTAGGAGTTGCTTGGGTGAGGGACGCGCAGTTCAGGAGCCTTCCAGCATCCAAGACGCAAACCGCCTCTCTGTGCAACAGCGCAAGTTCAGTCTGCTGACTCGTGTGGCCACCGATACTAGTCCTGTTCACCTGGCAAACGGGGTTTTGGTGCTGGCAGGTCTGCAGCTGTGCTTGTTCCAGTCTGCAGAGCGGTGTGTGAGGTGTGCGATGCTGCAGCAGTCCGGACGCACGCGCTCGGCCCAGCTCCACGCTAACTGGCCTTTATCGGTGAGGGGGCGTGGCCTAGGCGCTGGCGCTGTGGCGTCACCGTGATGCTCGCATCAGGACCACTCACGCTGAAGCCTCTTATGTCAAAACAAAACCGAGGAAAACAAAAGCCTGGCAGGTGGCAGGACAGAGCAGTGGTCAGCAAGGCTGATCACAGAGCGCTAATCTAACATACCCGGCGAGATGGAGAAGGCGCATGTGGGATGTCGGAACCGAACTCTGCTGATGCCATCAAAAGGAAGTTTGGTGTGAAATTGTATAGAGTGTGTATACATTGGCTTTAGCATTTGTGGTCTATGTGTGTTGCATCACCACTGTCACCTATTACCACATAGTCACATAGTAGCTACACACTTAACAAAAGATGATTCCTCAAGGGTTCCTTAGTAAATAACAGGGTTCTATATATAACCATGAAAACTCATAGAAAACTTTGCATCATGAAAGTGTTCTTCAGATTGATGGAAAATGTAATGTAAATGGTTCTATATAACACCGACAAGGGTTCTTCTATTGCTACAAGCTTGAACCATTGAGAAACATCTTTATATTGTGGGTGCAGATTGGGCTGGATTGCAAATGATCCCTGATTGAAAGACAACATTATAAACAATAGCAGCACTTGCAGCCTGCCCTTTAGGCCAGAGACTGTTAGGCCTGAGTCTATTTGTGTGGCGGATGGCCATGTGTCTTTCTATTATTTCACTTAATAATAACTTAAACATTGTAGTTTGAAGTACTGCATGTTACTACATTTAAGATTCATTCAGTATTACAAGATTTTAGGGAACACCAAAAATGTAGGTTGGGCCAGAAGCATCTCTTCTCACACTTTCCTATATCATGGGCTCGGTAGATCATACAAACTGTATACCAAAGGAGAAAATGGAGTCGTTTACATTTACAGCATTTAGCAGATGCTCTTGTCCAGAGTGGCTTACAAAAGTGCTTAGTCTTCAGTCAGAGAACATATCCCAGCTACTACAAAATAGGATAGGGTACAAACTACCCTTGAATTCAAACACTGCCAGAACAAGGGTAGTGCTGATACCTAGAAGGAAGAAGAAGTTAACTGCAGTGTAAGTGCTATACAGTGCATTTCAGTAAGCCTCATTCATATATTCTGTGTGTGTTCTCAAATGGTAATTTAGTACAGACGCATCATCCTCTTTGTTACACTATCCAACCTGGGCTTTATATGGAATGCTGGTCATGGTAAAAAAAAAAGTGGTAAAAGGGGGGCAAAGGTTTTTCTAGGGACTGTTTTGCTTCTCAACCCTGCATAGGCCCATATGACTGATCACAGCAAAACCAGCATATGTTGTGTTTTGATGATGACAATGCTTGGTGACGAGCTTTACCAGCACCAACCAACCACTAGACCAGTTTACACCAGCAGAGATAAGCTCATATTGGCATAGAATGTATGCTGGTCTGCACTGTTCTTTTAGCAGGGAAAGCTATTGCTATGGGTATCAGCATCATAGTCTCAATATTTTATGTACACTGCTAGAAAAAATGTGCATGTACAAATTACAAGTCAATATAATAGAATTTTAATGGAATATGGTGCAGTTATGTTCCCTACCTAATTGTGTCACACATAAAAAGTTGGTTCTTTAAGAGTATATTAGTAAAGAAAATGCTCATATTTAGAACTATAGACACTCAAAGGACACTGTTGCATGATCTTAGGGTTCTTTATATCATGAGGATGTTCTTCAGATTGATGGCAAGTGTGCTGTATATGGTTCTTTGCATCATGAAAGTGTTCTTCAGACTGACAGAGAATCTGCTGTAGGTGGTTCTTTATAGAACCTTTTTGAAAGGGGTTCTATATAGTACCAAAATGGGTTCTACTATTGCTGTGATATTGGTTTGTAATAATAGCAGAATCTTTTGGTGCTGTTTAGAGCTATTTTCAAGAAGTCTCTATAAATAACCACCTACAGCACATTCTTTTCCACCCTTTCATGATGCAAAGAGCAGTTTAATCAGGCAGTCAAGAGTGTTCATGGATCTAGGCCTATACAGGCACCCTTGAAGAACCATCTTTTTAGGTGTGTACTGTGATGTAGCCCAGCGATCAGTTCATACCCTTTTTTTCTGAGGGTGTAATAACTTTGCATGTATATGAAGTATATTGTATGTGTATGAAGCATCTTTCAGAGGCGTTAAATGCTTCGGACGTCTGGTTCCTATCACCACCATTCACTCTGAAAGTCTTTTAATTATGAATACATTTTGAAAAATCGTTCCCCTGTTTATAAATGCTAAATCAACCTGGCCAGCGTCTCTGAGTAGTTAGATTAAATTGGGAAGTTGTGTGTTGGATATATTAGGCCCAGTATTTATCAACAGCTGGACTGAACAGGGCAGTGGTTGAACTGAACTGGGCTTTGGCTGCAGGTCTCGCGAGATTATAGCGGGTTTGCGCTGCTGTCAGCAAGTCACGGAGGCAGCTCGCCCTCTGCTACTAATAACGTCTTTTCAAGCCTGGAAATCGTTAAAGTAAACATCGCATAATATTCGCTAACGACTCTTATTTATCTTCTTTGTGACGATGGCTGACCCGAAGTACGCCAACTTACCAGGCATCGTAAGTCTTTATCCTTTCAAAGCCAGCTTGCTAATGCTAACAGGGTCCCGTTTCTTTCAGCGTTAGCAGCTAGCTAACGTTATATGGCTACCTGCTAGCTTCATACACGCCCAAACTCAGTTTTTCTTTCTGTAGGTAGCGCTGTTTTTGTGGCATACCAGTGGATACTTATTATTTTGGACATTTCTTCGCAAACGTTATATTGCTGGAAAGAGCTAATAGCTGGTAAAGTTAGTTGTGTAGGTTATGTTAGCCCGGCTAGCCTCTCATCATCATTCCACCCAGAAAAGCCGGTTAGCGTCTGTCACCGTTTCCAGCAGCTAATATGAGGATAAGATAGTGGGCTAAGCGCATGGATAAACATGTCTTATTAGGATAATACATTGTTAGTTACAAAAAAAGCTTATCTTTTTACATATATATTTTTTTGGACAGCTAATTGCTAAGGGGTTGTTTGTTTAGCTTAGATACGTGCTAGCCAGCATGCTATTGTTTTGGTAGTGTTAGAGACGCTAGCTTGTAAGCTTGTCAGACTCCTTACTGCTTAAAACCTAGTGTGGAACAAGGGACCTTGCTACGAGTTTATTGCTAAAATGTCACAAATGCGAGTGGACTCATGTTGTGTCAGCAGTTGCCATGTTGGCAGCCAGTGTTGTGGAAGCGACCATGTAAAGGGCGGCGGCCACGGAGGTCAACAACATCACCAGCAGAGATGATGTGCTTGAAGATTCCCCCTTTTCCCCTCTGGAGGGCACATAGCGTCTACTGCATGACTCCTTACTATTAACTCTCTATTCTAAAACCCTTAGAGAGCGATTTGTCCACTAACAGAATGACATCATCTCCCCACAGGCCTTTAACGAGCCTGACGTCTATGAGACCTGTGACTTGCCCGAGGATGACCAAGCGCAGTTTGAGTCGGTGAGTGGTCAACAGCTGAGCACACAGGGTTGTCCTTTCAAGCTGTTGTATTGAAGGTGTGCTTTTGCCTGACACACAGTTAACCTAAAAGTTATTTCCCTCCCCCTGTCACAACACCCACCCTCCTTGTTTTGATCCACCCTGGACACTAGTTCGTGCAAGTAAGAGGCCCTCCTTTTCTGCCGAAAGTGACTGCATGGATTGTAATCTTATTCCTTCTCTCCTGTGTTTCAATCAGGGACAATCATAGAGATGTGGAGCTGACTGACTGTCTTCTCTAATTTGATCCCTTCTTGATTAGTTCTGATGTCATTAATTATCGTTCTCATTGTATGTATCTCATAGCACTTTTCCACTGGACAGTGTGGTATGAACTTATATGGTTAAAATTCCGAATTAGGAATATCCATACTCTGGTTTAGATTCAGTGTCGCATTACATTAAAAGTACACTTGAAAGTACTCAAAAATAGTCTGCAGTTTAAGTGACATGGTTTCTCAATTGTTAATGGAAAATTCTGTGTAATTTTAATTGTTGATGTCATTCATAGTGGTGTGATGTGAATTACTTTATATAGACACTTACAGACTTATTTTATTTTATTTATTTATTTATTTAATTAAGCTATTATAAGAACCGGTTTTCCTCATGTACACAATGTAAATTTATTGTATTTTAAGTTAGCATCATGTCTTTTTTTTTTCCCATTTAGAACAGTTAAGGAACCTGCATTTGTATCTTCAGTTTCTTATATGTATTATTGATAATGATAGGAGTGACATACACGCTTTCTTTGGGTATTACACTGCCTGGCCAAAAAAGTCACATTCTTAATATTTTGTTGGACTGCTTGTAGCTTTTTATCACATCATGCATTTGCTGTGGCATTGTTTCAGTAACCTTATGCAGCGTTTCAAATTATCTCCTTCCAGAGTTTTGAGCGAGACAGGATTGGATTAATGACAGGAGAGTCAAACCACTCTGTATAGTGTCAAGTATGTTGATACACACAAGGAATTTGGCTTTGGCAGTTTGTGTCTTTCTACTATTGTATTCAGTATACAGACAAGATGCACATAATTTACAGACAAAAGACCTCCCAAAGACTTTCAGTGCAGTTAAGGTCAAGACTCTTGTGGGCAATTCATGTGTGCAATGATTTCTCATGCTCCCTGACCCACTTTTCACAATTTGAGCCTGTTGAATCTCGGCTTTGTTGTCATTTTATATACCTGTGCCACCAGGAAGGAAAAATTCAGGTAGTCAGACTTCATTTTATTGCCAGATAGACCTGACCAGCTGAAAGAATGAAATTATGCAACGCTTCATGTGCTTCCTTGCCTACCCTGACACACCCAACACTCTGGAATAAGGTCACTCTGGACTCATCATGCCAACTACCTTTTTCCGTTGCTCCAGTGTCCAATCTTATTGCTCCCTAGCTTTTTCAGGTTAGCCCCACTAACAAGTAGGTTTCTTATGGCCACACATACACAAGTGTTAATAACATGCTGGAAAACTCTTAACACAATTCCAGTCTTTTCAGTTGCTCCTTAGTTGTTTTCTTGACGCAGGACAATAATTAGACCTTTCTGAAACACAGTAGCATTTTTCCTATGACCACAGGATAAGTTTTCCTGCTCACTGCATCGTTTAGGGTCACTGCATCAGTTTTAATCACTGCAGTAATTGTCCAATCCAAGGCCCTTAAGTATTTGCTTCTTTAAATTTAGTGGACAGCTTTTTTGGACCTGACTGTGTATTTTACTTTACGGCACCCTGCGTGTACTTTTAATTTTTTTAAGGGAATTTTAATCTATTTTTTAATCTATTTTTTAATCTATTTTTTGAATAGTTTTAGGCTAAAACCTTATATCAGAACTGTCCTAAAACAGTATTTCGTACACTCATCATCAAAAGAATAATTGCACAGATAGTTGCACCCAGAAGGAATTCATAATGAAACCTGGTGGGTAGGTTTGACATTGTGAGACATGCCGTGCATGTGACCTAAGCAAGGACGAGCCTTATCTCTGTACCTGACTGACCCATCAGGCAGAGTTGCGGACATTCAGCGAGTAGTGATGCCCTCCATGAGTCATCCTGTTAGTGTCAGCACCATTGGCAGATGGCTGCACGTCGAAGGACTACATGTATGCAGACCGTTACAGCGACGTCAACGTCGCCAAAGACTGCAATGGTGTTGTGCCAGACTGTCATGAAGTAACTCAGAATGGCATCGGGTCATCTTCAACGAGTCCCGCTTTTGTCTTGGTGGAGACGACCAAGTAATCCATGTGTGAAGGCCTGGTGTCAGTCGACCTCCACCCCTACCGCAGAATCTGCAGGAACTGTGTGAGAATATTCAAGCTGCATGGGATGGATTATCACAGGACACCATTAGGAACCTTTACAACTCCATGCCGAGACATCTGGCATGTTGTGTTAGCGGCCTAATGCTATACTGAGAGACACTTCTGTATGTGTAGCTCAATAAATATTGCCCATATCAGTCTAAATGTATTATCATTTACTGTTCCTGGTAACCTTTATCTTCCTTCTGAATAGCATTGCGATCTAACACTTCCTTCTGGGTGCCACTATTCTTTTGATGGTTTGTATTTATCAAGTAGTATATTCATCACCATTTTATGTAGTAACTTTCTATGAGGGAGTTTTTAGAGACATCTGGTCCCTATCAACACCACTATGAACAATCCTCGTTAGGTAAGTTTATCTAAAAAGCAGCATTTCACACCGAAACACTCCTGAGAAACACTCCTAATGAAATGTTTACATCTCACTGATTGAATAATGAATAAAGAGAAATAATTTTGTAATCTCTGACATCACACACACACACACACACAGTAACAAGAGGAACTACTGATTTGTTTCCATTATTTGGTTGAATGGAAACAGATTGTTTGATCTGAGTGACAGCATTTGGCAATCCTGTGATGTTCATGTTTGACCGATCATTGGTCTGCATTGCTTCTAGTGCCATTCACATGTCCCAGTTTGATAAGACGGGTAACCAGCATGAGCACTCAGTATGGTACAGGTCACTTGGAAATGGACATGACAGCGTATTGCCCGATCTTGGGTTTATAGGCATACTATACCATACCATGCCATACTGTTCAGTGGAAAAGCATCTGTAAGTACTGTAGCTATATAATTTATGCATGTAGATATAACATGTAGAGGACAACCCTTTTGGCAGCCATGCTTATCTTTTTTAATGCTTATTTGATGTCTAGTTATTTTCATTTAGAGCTGGTACTATAGTGCTCATTCCATGGTAGGTGTAGACACCATGCTGTCTGTATCTTTACTCGGAGGCAAAATGCTATTGTGAGAGCAAGTGTGAGGAAATGCATAATAGAAAAAAAGGAGTGTGTGTGTGTGTGTGTGAATGTGTGTATGTGCGTATGCTTTTTCATTAACTGCCATGTGCCTTCAGTGCAAGCTCCATATGTGTAGCACCTGCTGTTTCTCTGATCTGAAGGAGAAGGCGCTTCAGCTCTTTCATCCTTCTCTTTCAGGCGTGGAGACAGGGTTTCACTTGCACAGCTGTTTAAGTCTGTGACTAGCGTCAAGTGTCCTGTCGCCTGGCCTGCATCTAACAATACATGAGGCTCCACTGCTCTCCTTCTAACTCAGACCAGCCTATGATATGCTGTGTTCCCTGAATCCTGTATTTGGGTTGTTTTCTGAGCTTTGCTGACCTGTGGGGTGTTTCACAAGGAAGCATTTCTCAGTTGGATGTCTTACAGGGGGCCTATTATGCTTTTCCAGTTGTCCCTTTTCCTTTAGTGTGTTATGAAGCATTTTGTAACATGTAAACCAAAGTTAGAAAGCCCAGAGTACATTCCAGAGGTAGAAACTCTTTCCCCACAGAAACCACTTTTCTTGGTTGTTGGAATTCCAGCCCTGTTCTCTGTTACAAGGTAACATCAGCTCGTAACACGGTCCTTTTTTTGCTCACATACTGGCAAACTTGGCAAAGCCTCACACAATGCATAATGGATATAATAGGTCCCCTTTAAAGGTGGGGTCAACTATGTATTAATGTATTCATTCATTCGTTTATTGTGATATTTGATGAAATCCTCCTCACATTCCAGCAGCTGTTAGTAAAATGTATCCTCAAAGGACAAGATACAGTATCCATAGCTGCTCCAGGAGAGAAAACTAATGAAGTAGAAAACCAACATTCATAATCAGGACAAGAATGAAGTGTACTTATTACTTATAACACATTTTTTGAGTCTACAGAATATAATTAGGCATTGGAGCTAACAAGTTACAAGTAAGACCCATTAAGACTGCTGGTATTTTAAAATGACAAAATAATGTCAATATTGGCAATTCTGCCACTACCATCAGTGGCTTTCACAGGCAAACAAATAACACACAATAGACAGAAGAACAGAAATTGGAAATGTCCAACTAGAGCAAAGACGAGAGTGAACATTGATATGGCTTTCTATCCTAAGGTGTTTGGAGAGTGTGAACAGTTATGCTGACATCACCGCCTACTTTACTCCTCCCCCTATTTACTTATCAATCTCAAAGAAATATTGTGAGTTCAACACCAAACTTAATCATTAGCCAAGAGCGTCTCCAGTGGTGGAAAATAACCCCAAAGATAACTCTACTTAATGTTTTGCTGCTATTTTTTGATCGCTCGTTTTCTTCGTTTTTGAAAATGGTTTCTTGCTGAGAACAAGTGTGCTTCTTCATCCACTTAAGTGGGCCCTTGAGGCAGACTCAATACTACAGTCACTCACTATCACCTCTTCAGGCACAAAGTTGTACTACGAGACTAGACGGACCAGGTTTAGCACGCTAACCTCGGTAGATATCTCTTCAACACAGTGTATAGATGTCTTTAACATACAGTCAAAACTGTTATTTCTTCATATTCTGGTAATAATTTTAGTTAATTTTAGAATGTTTTAATTTAAAAGTCTTACACATTTCATCATTTTACATATTGCTCCTTTAAGGGATTCAGTCCTACAGCGGTCCACCCAGCTGTTGTGGTAGCTAATGCTAAGTAGCTGTGTTGTTTGCACCCCATTTTATTACGAACCTGGAACGCATAGGCTAAAGAGCACGTGGCCTTGTGTTTTATATAAAGCTCTTGAGGAAACTTGAAGAGAAAGGTGCTGCCTTTATTTGGCTGTTTCAAAATGGCTAGTTATCCAGCTGAAATTGCTGACCCCACCTTGAAGTCAGTCTTGGTTTAATATGAGAGGCCACGGATGTTCCACCCTCGATTTTGGCTTATGTTGTCCAACTTAATGAGAAACCTTGCTTTGTGAAACTCTTAAGCGTATGTGGCGTCCTGGAGTAACCTTGCCCTGCATATTTTGTTTTTTGTTCCTTGCTCTGCTACACCTGATCTGATGTGATTAATAGTCTAATTAACAAACCCTTCTTGAGTCGGAGTCGGTGTGTTGGAGGAGAAAATATGCCTGGCCGTGGTACTCCAGGACCAGACTTGAAAGCCTGCTTCAGTGTAATCTTTTCTGTGGTGTGATAAACTCCTGAAACTAGAAACTAATGCCCCTTTGCTCTGTGGGGGTGGGGGAAGGGAGAAAGGCCACACGATGAATAGATGAATAGTCAGCAGCAATGATCCTTATAACAAGCAGCCCTCTCTTTCTCTCTGTCACCAGCTCCTGTTGTGCATGTCATGTGATAACCACATTAATATCTATCTCTCTCTTTTTCTCTCCCTCCCACTCTCCTTTTCCCTTTATCTCTTCTTCTCTCTCCCCCTTTTATGTCCTTTGCTTTGTATCTTTTCTCCCTCTTTGCTCTTTTTTCTCTAACTGTCTTTGGGAACCCAAGGAGCTGGTAAGAGCCAGAGTGATTCCCCCTAACATATAACCACTCCTAACAGTCTAATCCAAATCAACCATCTTGTCTTTCACAAAATGACCATGTACAAGTGTTTTTTTTTTTGCTTTCAGTGCATCGTTTTTGTCAGTTTTGTACTGTGTTCTGGCCTGTTGCGAGGCTCTTTGCACTTCCCCTTTTTATGAGTGCCAACCTGCACGCCATAGTGCATAGTTCCTTCCGCATCTATTGTCATGTAGTGAATTAGTGCTAAAACCCGTTTTATCCTATAACCAAGTGAGAGCAAAGCTAAAGCCTATAACACCTGTGCAGTCTGTGTCTTCATCTAGAACATCAGTGATTTCACTAAAAGAAAATCATTTTATTTTGAGCCTTAAATTTGTCTGTGTGATTTATACCAGTGGCTGTTAATTGTGGAATATATGAAACTGGATTCATTAAGCGCTCCAGCAGGGGGCAGCTGTGTACTCAGTGCAACATTGTCCAATAGAGGTGTACAGGGCATCGTGAAATTGATACCTTTGACAGTATGCATCATGTAGGTATGACAATGCATCATGGAGCATGGACATTCTGTTAGTTCTGCAACTTTATTGTTTAAACACCAACGTCTGCACAGTTGGCACTAATTAACACCTCTCTCCAGCACTCCTCTTGCCTGCCAGCTCCAGTGTCATGAGTAACATCAATAGAGTAATCAGTTTTCCTCATTCAAATTTTGTTCAAAACATAATGAGAATACTGAACCGTGGATTGTTACACCCCTGCTGTCCAATAGACAACAACACAGTCTTTAGCCAGTGGATATATATATAAAGTTGGCATGGCTGGAAAAAAAACACTAAATCAAACAGGCAGTTCAAACTTAATCCAAAAAGTGGTTGGAACTAAACATACAGAAAAAACTGCAATTTATAGCACCGTCACATATTGGTTAGAAAAATTGTAATTAGACATTTTGCTCAGATGGTCCTGTCCTAGTATTGCTAGCTGGATATTTTTTTAATTGGGGTATATATGTAGATTGTACTACGAAAATTTATAGAGCGTAGGCTAGGGGAACTTGGGAGCGAATTGTAGAAGGTATACAGCCCAGCGGCAAAAGTTTAACAAGTTGTCCCCTGACATGTTTTGTCATTATGAATCATATCTGGCCACGGAAGACTATAGTGCGCTAAACCCAGAGCTACCTGATCCAAGAATCCAGTTTTGTAGTTTTCCCACATCCCTTTTTGTCACATTGTGTGTGTTTGTGTCTGTGTGTGAGTGTGTCAGAGAGGCGGTGAATGATTTTGGAATTGGAAGTTGAAATCACCTAATCAGGCTTAAGTTGTTATTATTGCAGTTTAGATGATTTGTGACTGATCAGGTTTACCTTTCTCTAGTACATCACATTTTCCAAGGCATGAACAACACACTTTGCCTTGTTACCTCATAACTACATTACCTCAATAATCACTGAGACTTCTCTATCTGAAATTCAGTTGGGCTTAACCACTGCATGCGCAAATTGTTTTTAAGGTGTTTGTGTGTATACATCATGCTTTTACATCTGGAATTTAAATGCAAGCTGTATGTGCTTGGAAAAATTAAGAATTTGGATGCTTGACAAATGTAGTCTGTCTGGATTTAGTGAAGGAAATCATCAGCCTTATACTGCTGATGTGTTTTTGGCTAACAAAAGCAGCTGGCATGCTTGTGTTTGAATTGCAAACACATCCAAGTCCCTCTTAACACTCAAACAGGATATACGCATTTGATTTGCATTCAATTCCAGGTGTAATAATGGCCTCTGTGGCTCCCTGTCTAGAGAAACAAAGCTTTTAACACATATTTTTCCATTCCTGTATGATTCTCTCCCCCTACACTGCTTTATTAGGAAGAGCTATGCAGTGACAGCGTGGAGCGCATTGTGGTCAACCCCAACGCCGCCTATGACAAGTTCAAAGACAAGCGTGTCGGCACTAAGGGCCTTGGTGAGAAAACCAACTGCTTGCACATCTAATTTGTAATGTGAAATCTTAATGGCCTCGTTCCCTATGTCTCATTGCTGTAACCTGTCTGGCCTCAGACTTCTCGGACCGCATTAGCAAGACTCGCAGAGTTGGCTACGAATCTGGGGAATATGAGCTTGTAAGTTCTCCTTCCATTGTTTACTGTTGGGCTTACGACAGTTGGAACTCTCCAGACTTAACTACATTATCCCTTCATTCATCTCTTCTCTCTCCTTCTTTCTGTGTAGCTTGCAGAGGGGTGTGGGGTGAAGGAGACTCCTCAGCAGAAGTACCAGCGGCTTCTTAACGAGATTCAGGAGCTCACACAGGAGGTGGAACACATTCAGGTTGGGGTTCAGCCATAGGAACACTAGCTTTCACATCAGTTTCTTATGTGTGCTTGTGCTTCACATAAGCTGTAGCCCCATACATAATAATAATTTGGACAGGATTTTTCTTTGTTCTCAGCTGGCACTAGCTAAGATTTTCCAAGACTTCTTTAGCAAACTGCTTGTCAGCATTTTAGGAATTTCAGTTCTTGGGTAAAGTGTAGATGTGTGTGATGGAGCATTCGGGTGGCCCAGATCTAATGGCTGAGCTACACCACACACCCTCACTCACTCTCTTTCAGGTATTATGATGGTCCTTCCAGCACACTTGGTCTTGATAGTCGTGATTTGGAAGAACAGTATTACCTTTGCCTTCAATAAACATGCAACGTAGAACTTGTCACGATGAAGGAATTTTAGCTGACCCATGATGTGTATCACAAATATGTTTCCTGACATTTACATGCTATCAATTTAACATTTCTATTTGTTGACATGAAAATATATTATTGTAAAAGCAAACAAACGTGGGGAAAATTGCAGTAATTTTGAGTAAGACATTTTAGAAACAGTGAGTGTGTTTACGTGCACTTAAGACTCTGATGATTGATTTTGTCTGTAATCTGATCAATGCGTTTACTTGCACTTGGGTAATCAGATAATGGGTATGCGCTGGGTCTGCATGAGTCAGCCGATAATTAAATTTCTGTTTTGCAACCAGATAACTTATTAAGGCTAAGAATAAGACTAAGAAAATGAGTAAATGTAACATAAAACCTCATGTCGAATGTTCATGTTTTTTAATGCATCACGTCACTTTAGTGGAAAACATGAAGATGAAGAATATTTACAACCCTCTTTTCGTCAAGCATGTACAACTCTGGAAATAAATAAGAGACCACTCCAGTTTCTTCTTAAATCAGCATCTCCACATGTACAGCAGGTTCTTAGTGAGGAACAGAAGGTTGGGTTCTAGCTTTACTGGGAGATACAGTGAGCGTCTGGTTCATAAGAACAAGGTCAAGCAGCAAACACACAGGACAACACAGCTACAGACTGGCAGAGGGCCAAAACCACTCTCTACTGACTGTGATGAGGGCCACCTCATTCGAATGTCACTTAACCACCATAAGATGACCTCAAGTGACCTACAGAAAGACTGCCGAGCGGTGGCTGGGGTGAAATGCACAGCGAGCATGGTTCAAAAATGACCTCTAGAGGCGTCATTAGAATAAAACAAAACTGCTCATTTTGGTCAAACACAAACCCATAAACTGTAAAACTAGAGAAACAGATCATTTTGAGGTGGTGTCTTAAATTTTTCCAGAGCTATAGTTAGTTTCAGCATCGCTCCAAAAGTGTTTAGTTGTCATCTCGCGGACACTGTGTTGAACTAGAGACCCTCTCCTGTATTCTCATACATTAGAGCATCTCTGGTTAAACACTGCTTGCCACAGTCTGTTTTCGCACATGTCGGAGACGGAGTGATCAGAGAGAAATCCAAGTAGGACTATACATGTTCTGAGAAATCCAGTTACTGTCATAACCCGATCTGGGCCGTAATCTGATCTAAAAAAGACAGTATGCAGTGTACATGACCACTTGAGTAATCAGACAATGGCAGAAATCTGATTATGATTGGATTATTAAGTGCATGTAAATACACTCATTGCTTTTAAGAAGCCTTCTTTGGAGCATTGCGTAGGAGCAGGTGTTAAAGAAGCAGGAACACCATATCGCAGTGACTGAAGATTTCCACACAGTTTTGCGCACCTCTGTATCGTCTCACAGCATTTTGAAACAGTGCGGTAGAGGAGTGTTTGGTTTTAACTAGTTTCTGTGTGTGACTTCCAGACAAGTACTAAGGAGAGCACTGCAGAGGAACGCCTGACGCCGGTGGTGCTGGCCCAGCGAGCGGCCCAACTGAAACAGCAGCTGGTCTCAGCCCACCTGGACTCACTCCTGGGCCCAAATGCCCACATCAACTTAGCTGACCCAGATGGAGCTCTTGCCAAGTGAGGACCAGCGGGAGGGAAGAAGGGTGTACAGTTAGAAGAGCCTTGTTTATGTTGCTGTTTTATGGTGGTCTTGGGTCATGTGGTTAGTCATTGTTGGAGAACGAACCAAAGTGGTCTCAGAGTCACTATAAAAGAAATTCTTACCAATCATGAAAGGAGAGAGAGGAGTGTTCTTGGATAGCAGAAGGAAAGTGAAAGAAATGGAGTCTATTAAACATTGCCTGTGCCAGGGTAGAATGAATGAGGGGGCGGGCAAAATTCTGACGGGGCACAGGGATATTTTGAGCGAGGTCTAATTTGAGCACTTTATAACTACCTAAGTGACCTGAGTGAAATCGAGCACTGTTTTGTCATATAGGCATGCACCAAAACCATAATTAGAACAAAATACACTAACCCAGTTCCGATGGGCTACTGTTGCTTTGTGTGGCAAGCTTTCAAACCTGCTTTCCACTGTGATCAGTAGCGAGGGTAACCCATGACACAAAATCAAGTTAACAACAAAGACTTCTGTTTACTTGCCAGACTAGTATATGTATATACTTTGGAATTTTGACAGGTTGTATAGGTGGTCTGCCATGTTCTTTAATCCAGATCCCACATGCGTCCTTTTGTCTTTGGTTCAGGAAATGAGTAAAATTCTGTAGTTTATGTATGCAGTATATAAAGTCCTCTTGCTCAATTCTTAGGTGTAGTGTCTGATTGGACACTCGGTATGTGTGCGGTGAAATCAAATGGCCGGCGACTCAAATAATTTATCCAGCCAAAAAGGAGGAGGGTATGATGTTTTCTGTACAAAGAATGACTATCATATTTGGCCTTACATGAAACTGGGGTGCAGTATTAAAATGTGTTGCACATTTAGACTTTATTATTCCCGAGTGTGTTCAGCCTTCTTTTTCTTTTGTGCTTTATTGTTTTTGCATTACATCCCTGTGTTTGTTGTATTAGGCGGCTAATGACTCAGCTGGAAGTGGCACGGGGGGTGCGCAGCAGCACAGGAGGAGAGGGGAAGGGATCAGGACTCAAAGGGCCAGATGGAGTTGTGATGTATGAGCTGCACTGCCGGCCCGAACATGAGCGGTTCACTGAACATGCTAAGGTAAGACGGCATTATACAGCATTTACTACTAAACTTAGAAAGTCTAACTCTGATTACACTTTCATTAAATCATGTATTTGCTGTCATTAATCTCTTCCACTCAATTTGAGTAGATAGCAGAGTTGGAGCGGCGGTTGGCGGACCTAGAGACTGCTGTAGGTTCTGGTACAGATAAGCAGGTATGGTAGCTTGCCTTGTTGTGCACGCTCACATTGTACTGTCATGTCTGTACTGTTGTCTGGAATCCTTTCTTTCTGTCTTGAGGGGATGGCTAAGCAAGGTTCATTATGAGCACAGTAGTTGTATGCAAACTGTGACTGTGTTTTGTCTGTGTCTGACAGGGTCCTCTCAACGCTGGACTTCAGGGAGCAAGTTTAATGGTGAGTATGCAGGCCTACTACTAAGAACCTGTGACCTATAACTGTTCTGTTTGGTTCTGAAAAGGTATATTTCAAGTTGCCTTCATGTTCTTGGTCCTTATGATTCTATTTTTTTTATAACTTCTGCACCATTCTTATTATCTCTGTTTACAGGAAACTATGGAGCTGCTGGAGGCTCGAGTCAGTGCTCTGGACGCTGCCACTTTGGACCAGGTTGAAGCAAGACTGCAGGTAACCATGACTACAGAGAGTAATTTCCCTCAGTGGGCAACTTCCCAAATCCTCCCGAAGGGCTTTCAGCGTTTAACCTTGCCTGCTGAAAGTGAGAAACTGATGGATTATGGAAACGGGGACTGTGATATCGATTGGTTTTGACCTGAGCTACTTCATCTAAGAAAGCACCCAGTAATAGGGATGTGTAGGTATCAGAATGGGGTTATATCTTTGTAGCTTCTTTAAACTGATAGCTACATTTCTCTGGGCAGGTTAGTTTATAGGACTATATGTCTTCAAATATGAAGTGACTTTTTTGCTTTTACACTCATGTTGCAGAGTGTTTTGGGGAAGATGAATGAAATAGCGAAGCACAAGGCTGCAATTGAAGATGCCGAAACACAAAACAAGGTGGGTTCCAGTTCTCCTTCAGTAAATGTTTTCTCTACAGCCTCTGATGGCTGCTGAAGAGCTCCACGAGCAAGGTATTCTCTTACTTTCTGCTCATTGTTTTTGCTATTCTGAGATCTGGTTGTCGTCATAATCATGCAGTTTTGTGTGTATTAAAGACTCATAAAAGATACTTGAAGACTGTTGTTCTTGATTGTAATTAATTTAAAATACAGATGATTCAGCTTTTTAGAGAGAACATTACACATGTGCAAAACTCATTTCTTGGTCTTCTCCCTAAAGTTTATTGTGCCCATGTCATTTTGAACATGACCGCCAAAGTTTAAAAACCCACTAAACGTTAGCTGGAAAAAGATTCTTATATCTCATCGTCTTACACATCCGCTTCAGCCAGAAAGCTCATCTTGTGAGAGTAGATCTGTTAGTGGGTAAATTGAATGTATAAACTTTTCAGAAATGATTTTTTTCCTCACTGTGTGTATTGCTAATCTGAAGTGGGGGCTGAAATAATGCTATTATAACCCGTATAGTGCTGATAACTTTACAGGAGAAGGAAAAATACATACTTTAATTTGTAATGTAAGTCAGTGGAACCAGACTTCTTTACGAATTATTTTAGGCCATTCATCATGAAATTTATACTCAATGTAAAGGACAACTGGTATTTTTACATCATGTCAAAAAACAAAATACAACAGAAATGAAGATAAAAGGTTTTGTTCCAACAGCAGCAATATGCAACATAAGCTCATTTAACAAACTGTAGATTTGACTGGCTACGTTCTCAGATGTAGCATATTTGGGAACAACATGAATAGAGGATATCTCATTCTGTTTTACGTTTATTTCTATCCACTTTGTTGGCTTCAGCTTTTCCTGGATTCAGAATGCTGCGTGGCTATGCAAATGAAAAAGTTACAGCTGTTTGTTGGAGTGTTTCGTAGCAGGGAGGGGGTAGAAAACCCGAGGACTGAATTGTTCT
This sequence comes from Semaprochilodus insignis, assembly GCA_034552555.1. Classification (NCBI taxonomy): domain Eukaryota; kingdom Metazoa; phylum Chordata; class Actinopteri; order Characiformes; family Prochilodontidae; genus Semaprochilodus; species Semaprochilodus insignis. The sequence continues at coordinate 34,055,732 of CM067476.1, read as the reverse complement.
AATGTTACCGGAGTGAATATGTTATGTTTTAACTCATGCTGGTGCCTGTCGGGGCCTGGGTTTGTTTCTAATTCAGGTGTCACAGCTGTATGATGTGGTGCAGAAATGGGATGCCATGGCAACCTCCCTCCCTCAGGTGGTCCAGAGACTGATGGCTGTTAAGGAGCTGCACGAGCAAGGTATTCGCTCACGTTCTGTTCATTGTTTTTGCTATAGTTAGATCCAGTTGTCATCATAATCATGCAGTTTTATGTAATAACATATTTATTAAAGACACTTGGAGACTGTGGTTTTGATTGTAATTAACTTAAACTACAGATGATTCAACTTTTTAGATAGAATTTTGCACGTGTGTAATTTATATATATATTTCTTTGTCTTCTACCTAAAGTTGATTGTGCCCATGTGACCGCCAAAGTTTAAAGACCCACTCCACGTGTTCATGCTTGAGCGGAAAAAGATTACAACATCAGCTTCAGCCAGTAGCTTCATCTTGAGAGTAGATCTGATAGTTGGCAAATCGAATGCATGAATGTCTCAAAAAAATCATGCTCTTCCAGTAGCCTCCCTTGCGTTACAGGGTGTGTGCAGTGGGCATAGCTAATGTAATGTGTGAACAAAAACAGGTTTGATTGGCCAGCCATCGTGGGGTTATTGGATGTATGGGAATGTGTTCAGTGTTGTCTTTTCAGTCGGATCTCAGTACGAGACACAAAGAGTAAATGGTATAGCTTGCGGCAAAATAGGATTGTTAAACAGGCAAACTATTGCTGTCATAAAAACATTACTTTAAATTGATATAATATATTGATACTAGCAATCTGTACTATCTCTACTACACCACATGGATGGAGTCCTGCATGTTTTTGCTGGACAAGTTAGAAGTGCTGTTTCCTCTCATTCCATGTTACACTTGGCTTCTATGTATAGAAAGCAATACTGTGCTGTATTGATTCCCCCACCCACCCCTACTGTCCAGTGTAGTTCATGTATGTTTTTTTTTTTTCTGTTCTCAGCCATGCAGTTTGGGCAGCTGCTGACCCATCTGGATACCACACAGCAGATGATCAACAATGCACTGAAGGACAACAGCACATTGCTCACACAGGTGCATACATATTTATCTTAGTATTTAGTAACCTGCTGGTTGCTCCTTTGTCAGGGCCGAGACCTTTTTCTGTTTTGAGCTGTAATTCTTTTCCCCTTCATCTCCATGTACAGGTGCAGCAAACAATGAAGGAGAACCTGGTCTCAGTGGAAGAGAACTTTGCTGCACTCGAACAGAGGATGAAGAAACTCTCAAAATAATTTTGCCTCAACTGCAAACAAGAGTGACGGAGGGATGTGCAAAAAGGTTAATTCCTCATTTTAAATCTTGTGCTTTTTCTCCGCATAAGCTTTTCTTCCACAACGCTGAATGTTGGAAATAAAGTTGGAAACAGGTGTAGTCGAAGGTTGAGAGCAAATGCCCCCCCACACTACAGAAATACAGTACTACTTCATCTGTTCTTTTCTCTTAGGAAGTGGTTAGCGTATTGACCACTTGCATAAATTCCACTCCTGATGGAGTTTTAAAAGAATTCCAAGTGTTTTCCTCCCCCTGTGACATCCATGGATATGTTTTTAACTAGGCTTTGAATGACTGAAGTTGATCCTGTTTTGCGTTGTAATTCAACGTCCTCGAGTAGGAAGCATCTCTCTGTTTAAATGGTAGATCACTTTTCTATGAATGGTAGTTTTCAAACGTGTTCATGAATGAAATGCACATAAGAACCACTGCCTTTGGCCAACGTTTGTGGGAGGATTTGTCCTCATTGAGTCATGAACAATGATGTGTATATATACATACATGCCTGTGTACCTTTAAAACTGTTCACACTCAGTTGCTTGTAACTCTTATTACTGTATTACGAAATGGATCTCCACAGGTTACTCAGCTTTTGACATATGCATAAAACTTAAAACCGTCTACAGACGTATGAATAAATTTAACATGCTTTAAAGAATGGTGCATTGCTCTTTCTACCTTCCTACTCGATCATCTGCCTGTTCATACACTCACGACAAAGAGACGTACTCAGAATTTGGTAAACGTTTTAATTTGTTAAATAAAAAGTCAACTCCCATTTAAAAAAAAAAAAGCAAAAAAAAAAAAAAAAGCTACTGCTCACAACTTTCAAAGTATTCTCTTTACAAATCAAACGTAAATATGGGGAAAGGAAAGGAGTTTTTCTGAGGAAGAAATACTTTACAAATTGATCATTTTTTTCCTAAAAAAGTGTACAAAATAAAATACTAAAACTGTACATATTTACATAAAATTCATTAGTAAAATTGCATAATCATCCTCATTATTACTTTAAACCATTATTTAAATATTCTTGTGCCTGCGTTGATGAAGTGGCAGTCGGGTTTCAGACTCAATGGAGCGCTAGAGTTACGGCTCTGACCGTACATGCAGAATCCGCCACTGATCACAGTATCAGACTCCAACCCCGCAACTTAAACACACATACAGTACATACTCTGCTCCCATACACACATGCACAAAAGAACGTCTGAGTATGGGGTAGGAAATTCTACTCGTGAGGTTATTTGTCCTTTTCTGAAGTGTGCGCTTCTGAAGATTACCGCACAAGAACTGATGAAATGAAGCCAGTTAATATTTTGTTTTGGTCAAAAGTTTAGATGGAACCTTAACCTACTCCAGCACAGTGGCTAATGGGAAGAAATCTAGAGTGCAGTAACAATGGCTGGCAATAGAGGGTGCTATAGGCCCATATTAAAAGGAGGAAAACGTTTTGAACTTAAAGCATCCCATTGCTGTTGAAGATGGAACATATGTATGCACAATGCCACATTCATACGACCATACTATCCCGTACTAACAGATCAGCTGGAGTGAATTCCTATGTAGTAGTGTCGGCTAGCCAATTCCATAACTAGTACTGTTCACGTCACTGTCACTACAAACGTGTAGCTGGAAGGCAGAGGTCAGAAACGGAACGGTAACAATATAGAGGAGGGCAGGAGAACATGAGTGAGGTAACTGGGCTTTTGGAGAGACAGACTCTGTTCCGCGGGTCCTCACAGTGCAGCGCAGTCGACCGTGACGCGCCCTCGTGGTGTTGCCATAGTGACAGTGCTGGTGTTGGCGGGTAAAGTACAGTAGAATAAGGGCTTCTGTTAGAATGTCTATCTGACTATGCGCCGCCTTTTCCCCCTCGCAGCCCGCACCGGCCTCGGCAGTGCTGTCTGTGTCACACAAAACAAATAGGATTAGAAATGAATCACAGCACACCTGCTATCAGACAAACATCGCCTGAAGTCAAAATCAGCCATGATGCATGCTGTTGTTTACATGCATACTATTAAACGTAAATGCTTCCGTATGATGTTTACTACTTATTAGAATTATTATGTGTACAAAACGGCACGTGTTTATGCTACTGTAGGGCTCCAAGTTCCCTTTGGCAATCGAACTATATCCATCTATTAAACATCAGCGAAAGCAATAAGACTGTCCTCAAATTGGCTCTAGCGTGTTGTTCTTTAATAGACTCACCGTAGCTGCTGGCTCTTCAATTATGCTGTCAATATCTCCTGGAATCTCTGATCCTCCCTGCAGCCTACAGCAAAAAGACAGCAAAAAAGGTTACAGAGGAAAAAATAAATAAATAAATAAAGACTTTTAATGACTTCATTTTCCTCAATTACTGCCATACTCACATTTGCTTTCTCTTTCTGCCCCTTCTGGCGCCTGTTCGTATTTCTGCAGCCTGTATCAAAAAAAAAAAAAAAAAAAAGAAGGCCTAATCAAGAGCGGTTTTAAACTGGATATTAACTGAACAACTAGCAGTGAACGGAATTCATTCATTTAAACGGATCCGCTATGACAAAAACTGCAGAGACAAATCAACACCTAGATGTATCGCTGCTGTCCATACGGTTTTTATAGTTATCTACACAATTAGAGTGCAGCTGTTGGCCTTCACTCATGATGAACACTGAACCAACAGCATGGCTTAAAACTGCTTGGAATAAAACAGGGTTCCCACTTTAAGTCAAATGTCAAAAGTTCCCCGACTTTCTGAATTTCCATGACCTATAATGAACAGGAAAAACAGGCCACTCTTGTGCTGAGCTGACAAAAAAACAGCCACAGTTTTATTAAACCCATCAATTTGTGAGTTTAGTTTTCAGTACAAAACTTAAAGTTTTCACTGCTTAAACACAGTGCACTATTATTATTGAAATTGACATTCGCCTGGCATGTTTGCCTTCGTTAGTAGGTACAAGAGTGCGCACATCCTGACTGAGGTGATTGCCAGTTGTTGACAAGCGAGAAGGGGATAAATAGGCACGAAAAAAAAAATCAGGGAAGCATAACGAACACTCACACAATACGGGAAACATGCAATGTATTTCTTCGGACAGCGACAATAAAACGTTGGATTGGTATATCACTTCTAAATGACCAAATTATGAAAGGCTACTTTTTGCCTTACACCTCTAAACATATGCAAAACATCATGTCTATTATATATGCCCACCTCAAATGTACAGTGCCCTAAGAAGGTATGCAAACTGTGAACTTAAAATTTATTTTTTTTAGTGCGCTTACAAAACTACAAAATTTCTACAAGGGATGTAACAACTTCCAGGCTCAGTATAATTTTTGATCGTAAAATAAGAACTCCACAAAAACTTCAAAAACAGACAACACACAAAAGACCCTTGGAACAAATCAGGAGGGTTTATCAATGATGCCACGTTAAATGTCAGTACAGTATCAAACTGCATCGAAATCACTACATGCTTAAATTTGAACTAAAGATACACAGGTGATTATGGGACAAAGATGCGTTATTCCGATTTCCGTTAGTTCCAGTTGCCTCCAAGGACCCAGTATGTACATTTAAAAGACAATACATGTACAGTACCAGTCGAAAGTACAGACATGGCAACGTTTAGAAGGTTTTCCTTATTTTTAGCTTAATGCATTACTTTAGAGTAAAAGTGAAGACATCAAACTATAAAACAGCACTCAAATTATGCAGTTATCTTAAACAACTTCCAAAATGCCAACTTTACAGGAGTTGCACTGGAGGTTAGTGTAACAATATTTTTTACCCTGCCCCAAGCAGTTTTGGGCCAACTCTATTAGTCTGTCTATCATGGATATTCACTAAACTAGGGAACTAGAGCTTAAAAAAAAATGTAAAAAAAATTAGTACAACAAAATATTTATTAGAGGTGGAGATATGGCACAAATATAATATTGTGTTACATCAAGAGTATATGTGGTATATCTGATATGTATTGTTTCAGACATCTCATCAGTTGGAACTGCTGAGTGCAAGCGTGTAGAGTCTTTAAGATCACCAACAACACCCATGCATTTGTCCGTGTCTAAATTTTTGACTAATACTGAGTGTAAGAATTAATTTTAAAAATTAATTTCTTCAACCAAAGCCCACAAGCCAGTCTGCCTAAGGTTTATTCCTACACAAATACTCACCCTGCCTTGCTCTGTGCCTGGGTTACCCATGGTTTCATCCACCGCGTCACTTGTCACTCTCTCTCTGGGGCTCAAGTATCCTTGTGGCTGCCTTTCTGCCTCTTCGTCATCATCATCATTGTCTTCTCCCACTCCGACTCCTGATCCTATCCCGTTGCTATAGACGCACAGTTTGGACGAGCCGTCTGTCTTGGCCTCCTCCATAAAGGTGAGGTGCAGGGGTGCGTCGACAGGACATGCATCTGCTCCTGCAGGTTTGCTAGGTGGTGGAGTTGAGGGGTCCTCGGTGAGTTTGGGTGTCCCGCGAGCTGGTGACTGGGCTGTCTCCATACTTATCCGGGACAGGTCGGGGTTGTGTACGGAGCACGCTCGCCGTGGGCTAAGGGAAGGTGGGGCGCTGGGCTGCTGCAAGAGGGGTGGGAGCTCAGGATACGAGAGTGGAGCAGAGTCAGTTCCTCCCTCAGAGCCACGGCCACTCACCTGCAGGAAGGAAGTGTAAATGGTGTCCATAAAGGAACTGTAAGGGTCCAGCAGCCCAGGTTCCGTTCCTCCCGCGGACTCCTCCCTCTGCTGAGCCGGTGTCTGAACATGTCCAGGGTTAAGCAGGGAGTCCTGGGCTAGCTGAGAGGGAGGAAGGTCCTCCTGGGCTGGGGGTGTCTCGTGCAGAGCCAGTGGTTTCTCTCCCATCAGTGCTGGAGCCATAGACAGCTGAAATATGGCAGCAGAAAATTCTCTCTTTAGTAAACGCCAAGATGCATGAGCCAAACAAGCCCACACACATTCCTTACGGAGTTATATTACTGATGCAATGACATAGAAAAAACCCTCCACAAGACCCAAAAGGTCATTGCCTTGTATTTTGTTTAATAATATGAATAAAAGCACTTTAATGATAGATCTGGCAGATTTGAAAGGGTGATTTGAAATGCTTCCAAACACCTGTGAAGCCGTGTCCAGCAAATAAAGTTGTGTTTTACCAAAGTTGAGAGGTTTTGGTGAAAAGCCATCAAATCACCTGTTTAAATTAAGTCCATACTGATGGACTGAAATATGGACTGAAAGTCATGTTAATTTTACACAGAACAAAAATGTCAATATGATGACAAAAAATAAAAAAATGTTAAATTATATGACGTATGATACTAGCATTGTTTGCCATATTGCCCATCTCTAAGACCGACCAATGGTGTCCAGATGCATTTACAAAAGGCCATTGTGGCTGAAGATTTTCATTCCAACAAAGCAGAAGCACACATGATCAACTGTTTGAAGATTGAAACCAACTTATTAAACAAGTGGAATCAGGTGAACTTCTACTTACTGGGAATGAAAACCTGTGGAGACACAATGGCCCTTTGTGGATCACACTGGACACTGCTGTTCTAGACAAATTCGGGTTGGTTTATTTCAGGGTATTACAGATTATCCTGAAATGAACTTCAAAATCGTTGGGCTTTAGGTTTCCTGTTTAGACCTTTTACTATGCATCTATGTGCGTCCGACAGTCAGACGTTGCCAGTGTGCGGCATTATACACATTTCACAACAGTGAATCATTTTCTAAACTTCAGTCGACCTTATTTCTCCCTTCACTAGTGAATAGCTTGCTCAGAAATATATAAACACTCACATCTCATTCTGCACATTCACATGGTTGACCTTTTAAAAAAGGACTTCCCACTAAAAAATACATGCCACCAAACAGATACCACTGGAGTGACTGGAGCCAGGTACTGTTCCGTAACTGACAATATGTTAACACGTCCTATATATACATTTTTCTGCTAATTTGAGTGCCCAAGTTCACCTTGTTTGAAAAAATAAACAAAACTAATTTATTTATTTATTTATTTATTTATTTATTAGATTTAACGTATTTACACTGAGAAAATCAAAAAACTTTAAGTGGTCCAGGGAAACCCAAACTTGTACATATGACTGCATCATTAGATGAAGGGTTTTACCTGCAGGCAGGTGAGCGGGTTGAGGCCAGCCTGGTTTTGTGGCAGTGACATGCCCAGAGAGGGAGCCTGGGGCAGCAGTAAAGGCCCTGCTCCGAGTAAACCATGCAGACTATTAATATTACCCAGAGCCGTCAGATCACCTGCACACAGGAACAAGAAAACACAAGAAACTTTCAGAAACATAAAGCAGACTGTGCACTTCACACGATTTTACTGCAAACATCTGCAGGCAAGAAAATCAGAAGTGCTTACATGGCTATGATCCGGTAAAGCAAACCACCAATAACAATTTATTTTTCATTGCATCGCACCACTCCCTAATCCCCCCCAAATACCCAGGACCAAAGGCTCAACGTACTGAATAGAAATCCCTCCCATGGAATCTGTTACCGATATGAAAAGTTGTTCTGTTGTATTTATTTTACTTACAATGAAGGTAGTTTGTTTAAGACAGAACAAGCAGCAAACCTTAAAAAGATTTTACAGCTGCACATCCTACTGCAGTATTAATCTTAAGAGCGAGCCTCTAAAACCAATCATGCTAATAGCCGTCTTTCATGCCCACATAACTTCCACTCAGTGTCAGCTGCATTAGTATTCTTGACCAAACCGAGCCTTCAATACTGCTGTCAATGAAACTCTGGACTGCACAGAAGAGTCTTTGGCACACATCAGCCCTAAAAAACGTTCCAAAAAAATTGCTAGTTTTAAGCACTCAAACTGACACCATTAAGTGCAATTTAACCAAAATCACGTTCGTGTTGAAGCTGAAAGAAGGCAACAACAACATTTAATTGTGTGACTTTCTGGCCTAGCTCAATTCAGAAAAATTTGAAGGGACAGTTCCATCCCTCTCAGTTAAAAAGGAATTAAAATGGAATTGCTCCACTGGAGAAGATTCCAGCATTTTGAGATATCTTTATCTTTTATCAGAAGCACAAGAGTCAGTTCTGGAAACAGAACTGCTGCCATCATCTCTGTGAATATCCCACAAATCAAGGAACTGGATTAGGGATGGAGCCAGTGAGCCCTTAAAAAGAAAGACTGAGAACATGCGTAGATCACCAACCAGACAAACTCAATCTTCATGAAAAACCTTAAGGATGACTTAACAAGGCCATCTGAAAAACTAAAATGCCATTCACCTGCTTTCCCACATGGACTTAGTCACATTCAGTTGCAGTTCTAAAGTCTCTGTATGGACAACAAGCCCGTAGTAGTTCTGCAGACTGTCTTTTTTTTTTTTTTTTTTTTTTTTTTTTTTTTTTTTAAATGTCAAGTTATTAAAAATGTTTTTGTTTTTTTTGTTTTTTTCCCCCCATTTCACCTTAAATAGTGCAGCAGGTATGTTCTGTCACCTGTGACATTAAAACTGATGCACCATTTAAGGTGAAACAAGGAAAATTTTAAAAAGAAGCTGGAAAATCTCTTTACACGATCTCACATGCATTAATTTTTGTAACGAAGGCGGTTCTCAGAACAAACTCAGTGGGAATGAGGAAATAGTCCATAACTTGGGTTTAACGAAAAACTCAAAAGCAACAAAAACAATAGTAAAATGGTTGTAAAATGGCTCAGGCTAGCACTCAGCTCTGTCTATCAAAATAAAAGTCCCCATAACAAAAGGCTGAATAACTGCTACTGAGCAGAATAACTAAACTAAAACAAATTTGGCGTGTTCGACAATTATGATATTTTAATACCGTAAATTAGCTAATTAGGGGTAAGCAGTAATGTTGAGTTGAGGCTGTACTGAATTACAATAGAAAACACAATAAAACCTTTAAAATGCTTTCGCAAACTGAAGTGATTACAGTACGCGTATCAGTACATTTAAACATTTTAACACATTGTCACAACACTGTGATGATACTGATCATTTTGAGAAAATTTCCAGCTCGTCCTGGCGAAAAGTAGTCCAAATGTGAAAAAGGGTGATGGAAAAGGTTTAAATAATATTGTTTTTGTTGTGCTTTGTTTTCTGAAAAAATAATGATCTATCAAGCCTCAAGTCACTTGAATCTGTTCCACCTTATCTTATTGTTTGGAAAACAGAGTATATTCATTGGTTAACTGTTGTTACGCCAAACATTTAGCCCTATACTCTCCACTACTGGCCAGATCTCATCAGTTGGCAGAGGCAGTCGGTGACTGAAAATGACTGGCCATACAGATGGTCCGTGCCTAGCTTTCTGAAAGCTGCTTTCGTCATTCTGAAATGCCAAATCCAAAGTGTATTTTTAAAAAAATGTCTCAGCACAATATGCTCTCAGAACTGTCTGGTGTGTTTCCAGTCTCAGACGCAAAGGGGAGTTAAGTTAAAGTTTGTTTCTTACAGCAGTAAGAGTCTGGCACCATTTAAGGTGGAACAGGACATTCAAATGAGAAGCCAAACTTTTTTTTCCCCAACTTTGTTAAGGTGGACAATGTCGGGGTGGCACAGTGATTTCAATCCTCATTAGGTAGGTCACCGTCACCCTGCCCAGGGTCTCTGAGCTGCCATAAAAAGATTGAAAACGCCTAAAAAGAGTTAAATCTGTCCATCTTCCTTGTTTCAACATAGCCCCTAATCATGGCAGTCTACGCCATCTGAAGTTTCTTCACATAAGTGTAGTGGATGGAACGACTTTATTCGGATTTATTCTGCCAAATTTTTGTAGATGTCCATTAGAGGGAAATTTGAAGGGGAATTTGAACAAATAGGTTGGACAGAAACAGTTACTGATAGCACATCGCTGATAACTGATAACAGTAATTAAGAAGGAAATGTATAAGATATAGCAGTTGTTTTACTCACCCAAGACACCAGGCGGGAGGAGTGGAGGCAGAAACGGAGATGTCTGGGTGCTGGTCTTCTCCTGCTCGGTTAGCGAGTCGCACACCTCCTGCCCAGCGATGGGCACCAGAGGATTACAGGACACAGAGGTAGAGACCAGAGCAGGGCTGGAAAGTGTCCCCTACAGCACATACAGACAGATCCATTTTAACAGCAAAAACTAGACATAAAAAGGTCACCGAGCCATTGGATGACACCCAACATCACATAAATACCTACAGCATGCAGACATACGTGCAAGTTATGTTTGTACACGGGGCATGCAGTCAGCAGGTGTGCGCAAGAGTGTACCTGAGTGTGTGATGGGGGGGATGGTGTGTGGTTGGGGAGAGTTTCTGCCTGGGCGAGAGCTGCAGCCAGCAGGGTGGGATTGAGGGACAGGAAGGCGGGAGGAGGAGGAGGGGGAGGAGGAGTGAGCTGGGCGGAGAGCAGAAGTGACTGGCCGTCTGGGGGGGGCGCTAGAGCCTGGAGAGCTTCTAAGAGCCCTGGCCCCATCAGCACAGAGTCCAGCAGAGGAGCAGGGGTCTTCTCCAGAGACACTCCTTCCCCGAATACTTGCTGCGGGGGTGGAAGCTCCAGATTGAGTCCCGGCAACGGTAGCATGGCAGCAGGGTTCTGCCCTAGGAGCAAAGATGCCATGAGCAGAGCCTGCAGCCCAGGGGCCTTGTCACCAACCTCAAGCCCTGGAGCCGGTGCAGTTGGAGCCGGTGGATTTAGAAGACTGACGATGTTTAGGGGGAACTCCCCATGAGCTCCAAGAGTGGAAGGCAGAAGGCTGAGAGGGGAGGCCTGGTTGATGAGGTTGTTGGTTGGTGATGGCTGGGTGCCGTTTCCTGGGGTAGGAGGCTGACTGCCTGTCCAGAGCCCCAGAGGCAGAGAGCCTAAGAAAGGGGGAAGAAGGGAGGGCAGGCCTGCAGTGGAGGAGAGCAGCTGGAGCAGCTGTTCTTGCGTCATGAAGGGGAAAGACTCGGCCAGCTGCAGGGCGCTTGTGGGGTCGGCTGGAGAGCTGGGGAGGTCAGCTGAGGGAGCAGTGGGGACAGGGGGATGAGGGAGACTAGGGTCTGGATCACAGCCAGTAAGAAGTCTTGTCTCTAAGTCCTGAGGCTCCTCTGACAGTACAGAACCTGCAGGGAGAGGAGATATAATGGCTCAGTTCATCCTCTTTAAGCCCAGACTAATCATTCAGTTATTAATCTTAAGGCTCATTATTCAATGAATACAGTGGATTGCTTTTTTACTATTTCTGAACTATTATACAAGCTATGTAGTTCTGAGCATGAGGAATGGAGACATGGAGCTTTAAGGCCACCGCACCAAAAAAAAAAAAAAAAAAAAAAAATGAAAGTACATACACCACCAATAACATTTGGCATGCATCAGTTCCGAGCACTGTTCAATTTCTCTGCAAGCCCACTCGGCATTTTGTCATTACTCCATTAAATTAAACCCAGAACAAGGGTTTCATAAGGAAACTATATCTGTCTGGTTATAAGGGCGCCTTTGTGTCCAAGCAGTCACAATTCTGTCTAGTTTGCTCGTCTCACCACTGTCTGCAACTGGCAAGCTCAAAACCACATAATACTAAACTGATGTCAAGAAAAAAACCTTTAAAATATTAAGAAAAGCACACTTACCCTCACTCTCTGTAGGTTGGTTGTGGCTAGACTGGTTTGGCTGGTTTGTTTGGTAAAAGTTGTGATCCGATCCAATCTCCCCTGGTTTGGATGCACAGCTTTTCTCTGGGTAGGTGGGCGCATGCAAGCAGCTGGCTGAGGGCAGCTGGCTCATTGCACTGAGACTCTGGCTGCTAACAGAAGGCTCGGCTCCTGAGCTAGTGCCTGCCTGTGGCTGGCTCAAGTTCAGAACACCACTGCTTGCTGTTGTTGTTTTGAGGTTTATCGCGGCTCCTTCCGTGTCTTCGCACATCAGAGGAATGGGCTGAGGAGTTGGCATCTGAGCAATGGGATCCAAAGATGTCATGAGGCTTTGGGGCTGAGGCTGCTGCATGGGGGCGTGCATGTGCGCATGGAGCCCAGACTGACTGTCGTAGTTGGGTGTCTGGGAGGTAATGGAAGTGGACGACGAAGGCAATGCAACTGTGTGTTTGCTTGGCACAGCTGCCGTTGTGGTACTGTTGGACTGGGCGGCGTTCTGTGCACTCTGCATGCTGAGGAGCTGGAGCAGGGCAGACAGAGGTTGTGAAGAAGCAGGGGGGGAGGAGAGAGGAAGGGAGTTAGCGAGAACGGTCTTCTTGCCTTCCTCCCATTCTGACTGCTTCAAAACACTGTTGGAGGAGGCAGGACTCGAACCAGAAATCCGTGGGTTCTGGAGGTGGTTCTCTGAATGAGGGTTAGAAGCAGGAGGAGAGCTACAAGAGGAAGGGGAAGGAATGAGCAGGGAAGAAGCAGGCGGATCTCCTGCAGGTCGATTTACCTGCGATTCTTTCAACATGCTAAGTACAGTGGGCGAGCGACGCTGGCGCTTTCGGTGTAACTTTTTCTCCGTCAGAGTGGGAGGGGTCATGGGATGGGAAGGGGAGTGGGGGAGCAAGAAGGCCGTCAAAGACTGGCTTTTGACCGTAGGGGCATGGAGGCTACTGTTTAAAGTGCTAATCAATACCTTTGACTGCTGGTCCTTGTCCAGAAGAGGAAGTGCAGCCGTTGGTTCCGCTGTACCGGACTGGTTCTGGCTTTTCTGACTGGCCAGCTGGGCTTTGGCGGCTGCCGACAGGAGACTGCTGGCTGGGAAAGAGCTGCTGATGTGCTGCTGCTGGCTCTTCGGCTGGCAGAGGATCTGACCCAGAGGGAGACCCAGCAAACCTGGAGCAGGGGTATTGGACCCTGACCCATTCCTTCTGTCGCAGGAGCTGTTATGGGCCAGTTGCAGGTTCTGCTGCACGTGAAGGTTGCTTTGGTTGCTGAGTGCATTATGGTGCTGGATGGAGTTGATGTTGGTGTTTGCACTGGTGGTGCTGCACTCTTTGTACTGGTGTAAAATGCCTTCCAGCCGGATGCGTGGGCTAGCAGGGGGCAGAGAGAGTTTAGGTGAGGAGGCAGAGGGCTGGCTGGAGGGTGATGGAGAAGGTTTAAGCCCTTGGGTGTGACAGAGAACAGATCCCGGAGCTCCCTCAGAGAGAGAGGAGGTGGAGGAGTGGCGGGATCGCTGATGTGGAGAAAAGCACTCCAGAGCACGAGAAGGTGATGAAGACACAGAAAGGGGAGAGGGAGACTTCACAATTGTTCCCTGCAGATGGGGCTGGCCAGTCCTGCCAATCGCAGGTGAAGACAAAGAGGGGGGAGAAGAAAACGAGATAGGGAGGGAGGAGTCCAGCTGGTATGCATGCGTGTGCGTGTCTAGTTTCGTAGTGCTGGGAGATGGGGGCTTGTGAGGTGCTCTTTGGAGAATGGTTTGCGTAATGGCAGGATGAGGACTCCACTGCTGTTTCCCATAAGCAGTTATACTGGGCCCTGGTGACTGGGCAGGTGGCCTTTTCAAGGGTGAACTCTGATCTGAAGCCAGTACAGAGGTGGAGTGGGAGACGGATCCATTCTGCAGGAGAGACAGAGAGGAGGGCAGAGGAAAGCTACTACTGCTGCTGGGTCTAGGCTGGTTCAGTCTTGGCTGGGTTGGGTAAGTGCAGTGGACTACATCTCCACGAGCCACTATGGACCCTCTCTGATCCACTGAGCACACAACACTCCCTAAAAAAATGAAATAAAATTACATATGTTCACATATCACAGTTTTATATAGCAATAAATGAAAAGGTTGTCAATTCTGGTTCTGGAGTATCCCTGCCCTCCATATGTTAGTGTATTCAGCACTCTAACAACCATTCCAACCTAGGAATGGCTTGTTAATTAGATGACTAGTTGGATCAAGTACTTTGGGGCAGACCAACATTTAAATGTGCATGGTCAGGTTACTATAAGACCAGGGCTAAGAACCCCTGAATCACAATCACAGTCAAGAATTGCTCTACAATCTATTATGCTCTGAAGATGTTGCATCAACATGACAAACATAAAATGTTTTTTTCACTTGGGGCTGTAAAACTAGTGCGTTTCATTTCCCTGATAGACTAAGGCATCAAATTTATGGAATCCACTTGTACAAAAAGTACTAAATTCACAGCAGTAGTTATGGCACTATGGGATTTAACTATAAGCAAAATGTTATTCAAGTCTGTAATAAACTGTTAACTGCTAAGGGCTACAGAAGGCAAATGTCACATCACTGAGCACTATAACAGGCTGAGATATAACATGACTGCTGTACCTGTGCCATGAGTTGGCAGAGGAATTTGGGAGGTCTGCATGCTCCGGCACAAAGCAGCCATAGCGACCACTTTCCTGCGATGGTTGCAGAGTTTCGTCATGTCCTCTTCCACTTTCCCCGACTGATGACTTGGAGCTTGAACCACTGCAGCAGGGTCAAAGTTAAATACCTACATGGAGGGGAAAAAGAATATTGTGAGACTTGCAGTAAATGTTTTACTTAATACTGTTTTTTTATTTAACTTGTTTTACTTTTGTCACTGATCTGCAGTACTGACATTTAAGATGTAAACTAAAACCTGTGCTCCTACAAGCCGAACAAAGTATCTTAATGTTAAGGCAAAACTTTTAGAGAGAGGGTTGTGTGTGATGCTTGAACTACCATTTATAAATTATCTTTGTGCTGAGACGCATTTGTGAAACCAAGCCCAGCATGCTGACTGGACAAAGAATTAACAATTGAATACCGGGAGGAATCGGCTCGACTACTCAATGATACTTCACCCATCCATCTGATGTATATGAAGACACTGAGCTTAAATTTCGATAAGCCTGTTTAGATACAAAGCAGCAATAATCTGACGCATACTGCAAGTCTGTTGGGGCTGTATTTGTGCTCCAGAGCTTCCTTTACAAAATAACAATTAGTTATAATTTCCCTGTGGAACTGAATGACAGGGACTTGACTGGTAGTTCACACCATGTACAAAGGAAAAAGGCAAGACCTGCTACGTCCAAGTTATGTGATTTGCTAAAAAATGATGAACTTATGAAAAGAATCAATTCAACAACAGTGGGAGCAGTGGTCCAGGTGACACCTCAAAAGTGAGGCTTGAGGCTACAACTGAGACTGGTAGAAAACCATTAGTCTGTCTTTACTCAGATGATATCTTGTTTTCTTGCCTCAGCAAAGTTAACTGGGAACTCACCTTATGGAGGACAAGTGGGCATTCCAAACCACACTTGCATGTGCTGTCTGTCAATAGATAGATCCTCACCTCCTCCACAGAACACAGGACTGTACCACTTGGACTGAGAGAGGGGGGGGGGGTAAAAAAAAAAAAGACATTGATAAATCAGCTGGACGGCTGTGATCACATAGAGAGTGTCAGTTTGACAGCCTAGTGAATGTATTTGAATGTGTCAATGAAGTTTGCACAGCTGTAGTGAGAGTGAAAATAGTCTGATGGAGATTTTAAAACATAGGACCTAGTATTTCAGAAAGGAGAAAAGCAGACCCCCAATATTATTAGTCCGTTCATATTTACTTAAAACATTTGTATCTAGTTTTTAAAAAATGTAAAAGCACCCATTTTTGCCACTGTTCTATTACAACAGTAAAAGTGGGTGCGTCCCATTCAGAAATGAGAGATCAAAAGTATGTATATTCACTGATGGTAAGTGACTGCAATAAAGTGGGAATATTCACTGACAGTAAGTGACTGCTAGACAAACCCAGAACTGCTCACGTTTATATCATGTATAAAGAAAACAACTACTTATTTATTGAAGTTTGGTAAGAAGTGTGAAAAAAATTCTGTTCTCTCTGGCACAAAAACACATTCTGCCTGAACTACAGCCCAAGACTACTACTGAGCTTTCTTTGGCTATGTTTACACAGCAGGTAAATATGGCCCAAATCCGTGTTATCTGTGTAACAGTGTGAACCGCAAAAAAAAATAAAAAATAAAAAAATATTTCAACAAAAACTGAAACTGAAAAATCCGATACATTTGAGATATGTGGTAACGTGACTCTAAACAGTCTGAACAGCCAGACTCAATTTCGTGCTGCCAAAACCTTAAACATACAGGATGATGTTTCTGTACACAAATATTGGACGGCATTTATCGCAACTGTTCCATGTTCGAAGAGATAAAGTCTGAACGCAGCCTTAGGAGAACAAGGGTGCGGTGTTCCAGAAAAGTTAAGTCTGAAAGTTCAAAGAAACCAAGGATGTGAATCAAAGAAGTGGCTCTGGCCAAAAATGTGCTCTATTCACAGGGAGCTAGAATGCATTCTGCGTGATGAGCCCAGCTGTCAGTCACTGGAACTTTGTGATCACTCCTGTGATGGTGGAAAAGCAGAAACTACATTCTCTGGAAACAGACCTGACCCATTGGAAGTTATGATTGTTTACCTTGTGAACCGCATGAAGCATTGTTCTTTCGCGCATACGTGTCAGTTTGGGAGCGTGTTCTATTCGGACTAATGTCACATACAACTTATAAATATAAGAGAGAGAATCCGATTTGGGCCACTTCTACCCGCTGTGTGAACAAAGCCTTAGAGCAGTAAGTGAACAGACTTCATCTTACTGGGCACCCTGTTGTTATGTAAAACACTCTGTAGCTGCTGTACTTACAGCTACTGTTTCTATTTTCAGCAATTCATGATTATTCCATGAATAATTTATTGGATATTATTCCACATACAATTCCAAACACGTCTGCCTACTCATATGATCTCTGAAGAATGGCACTAAACAACTGGGAAGAAGAAGCGTCACAGAGGTATAGACTTACCTGACGTAAGCGACAGCCCCATCCTCCACTTTTCTCTGCCAGCCAACAGGGACCTGAGCGGTGAGCGTCGGACCACCATCTTTTTCTCCTGCTGCATTCTCACTGCCCCCCGTCATTTTCGGCTACCACGCATCCAGTTCCTGCAGAACCAAACCACAGTCAATCGAGAAGCACTTCACATACCAGCAACTTTTAAGATCAGCAGCTATCACTCCAGCAAGCGTGGTAAACTATAAACTGTGCGAAACTGTAATGTGATGAGTATCTCATTAAAGCACGGGTCATCTTTCATATCCACAAAGAGCCAATATGAACTCCTGCTTGGCTAGAATAAAAATCTGTAGCCACACTGGCTCTTTGTGGATAAAGCCCTATTTGGATGGGATTAGTTTTACATCTTGAGGTGGGGTAACGTAATTATTACTGGTGTTTCTCAGTGATTCTAGTCCCATCCGTCACTGACAAAGTCAGTCACTTTTACCGACTGCAAGTTCTCGTGTCAATAAAGATTCCAGTGCCTTTTACCTTCTGTAAAACAAGCCACAAAAATAACCTCAGGTTATATTCATCTCGTGCGAATTGACACTTGGTGAATATTCCATCATATCTTGGCGAAATGGAGTGTTCCACACCTTTTCTCAAGTATGGAGGCGCTTGAGGAGGCAATTAGCTTTATTGTGCATGGCACAGATAGCCTGTATACATGTTATAAGCATGTAGCACATTTTCAAAAATTTTGTTATTAATTTAATAGGGTAAAGTGAGTAACCAATCGAGTAATTGATCCTTTCTCAGTCATTTAGGCCAAGATTTTTGCCCATGAGAATCAGTCATATATTTTACGTATTTGAAGTCCTGGAGTAAAACTACGTTACTCCACCTCCGCATGTAAAACTAATCCCGTCCCAATAGGGCTTAAGATTGGTAAACCCTACTTTGGACTACTCACAAATCATACAGGTCCCAAATTTCTGCATAATTAAATCATTAGGCTGTAAATAAAATCATTCAGATTGGACTAATTCGTAATGCTCAGATCTGAAGAAACTTAGCAACTGGAATGTCCACAGTGATTGTGAGAAGAACCATACCCCAAAAAAACTTGCAGAAAGTTTGCACATGAAATGGCTCTGAACATGTTACATGAAGCCTGAGAAACTGTACGCTGCATTTTTAAAACTAATTCAAGTCAGGGAAAGACATACAGAATGTTATATGGCAAAATAGCCCACTTTGTTTTTCAGGATTATTACTATTTGATATTTATCAATATTGCATATAAATATTGTCACTGTCCAAAGAAAAACATGCATCTCCATTTTGGTCGATTTTCACTTCTATGCGTTATTTAAACACAGCAGCTGGTCTTAACATTGTGTGTTACTTTCATGATGAATGGATAAACAGAAATGGCCCAAAGTTGCAAATCCGTTGACTTGCATTAAAATTAAATGAGGTTTTTGCCCTCTCCTGTAAAGTTACCATACTGGATATACTTGTTTTTCTTTGGACAGTGATGATATGTAGGTTCACAGTAAATAAAATTTATGAGCAGTAGACATTGGTACCCCTGGCGCCTATATCGAGAACAAAGCATTTCACATGTAAATGACTTTGTCTACACAGCAATGATTTTAACATACTGATGTTTTTTTTTTTATTTATTTAAACTCTGAAGAATTAGAAGTTATTCATTATTTAAAAGGATGAAGGTGATGACCTCACATGCAACAACAGCCAAATCAACAAGTCTGAACATTGTACTTTCTAGCTATTTTGATCTAAATGTCACTGTTTGGTTAACAGACATTTAACACCAACTCAAATAGCTTCTGAGATAGGGACTGTATAATTCAATGCAGTGCAGTCGAACCAACACACACATGCCTCTGTCTACGGATGGGACCCCAAGCAAAATCAATCAGTGCCAAACTTGTCACACTGGAGTAAAACCACTTCAGAGTTCTGCATTCCAGTCTTAAAGGGGAGGTTCTGTTTTAAAAACACAGAGTTTGTACCATGTATACTTGTCTGTTCACCAAGTAGCCGAAACAAAGCAGGTTTTACACCCTGTCTTTGGATTATAAGATTGTATATGAAACTATGGAATCAAAACCTTCCATACATAGACAAGGAAACCGGCAGGCAAAGCAGTTTACATTTTACTGTACCTTTTCATTTTTATATAGCCTGAGTCTGCACCATCCATGAAATCCACCCCTGTATAGACATCTCAAATAGTGTAACCAGAGCTCAACACAACTGAACAGGACTCCAGCCAATGCTCCGTTCTCTTTGGAATTTGGAATTTCTCTTCTCTTGGCTTGGAAACAGCAACCTGAAACAAAGGAGAGTGATTTTGATGAGTGTATTAGAGTTTAATTCACATAATATCATACAGCTAACAGAACACGCATGTGATTCATGTAACAGTTACCCAAAAAAGGCATCAGTATGGACACAAGTTAATACATTTAAATCAAGGCCCATGATACTCATTTTCAATGTCCAGAATTTTATTTTTGGGGTCTACTGGAAGAGACTTACATGCTCAAGTTCCACCAAAACAGTATTTTTCTCATACAGAACATATCTATTCACTCTCTGTCTGAAACACTCTGTCTGGCCAGACCAGCTTGAGTCAGAGTGCCATCCTGAAAGCCAAGTAGAACAAGCTGATACACCTGATCCACCTTCGCAAGCTAGACTGGAGCAGGTACGTTCACACTTTGTATTTTTCTTAGCTCTCTGTGCGTTGTGTAAGGGTGTACCGAGCTTGCCTGTAGGCAGGTAAATAAGAATTGTGTTACGAGATGATGTCACCTTGTAACAGAGAAAAGCGCTGGAATTCCAATGATGCTTTTCAGGCAGCTGTGGAAAGTGGTTTATGTGGAACAGGGTTCCTGCCTCTGGTGTGTACTTTGGGCTCTATAACTTTGCAGACTGTTTACATGCACAAAAAGCTTCATAACACACTAAAAGAAAGAGAAAAGGGGAAAGTATAACAGATTCCCTTTAAATGCCAAGCCAATATATTAGATCAAGCTGGAGAAAAAGACTCTCCTGTAGGAAAGTATACAACAGCTGTCAGTACAAAGAGTTTGTTTATATCTGAGCACAATGAAGAGAGCCTGAGGAGGAGTAAGGCTAAATAAAAGTTGGAAATGTGTCACACTACGTCCTGTTAGTCCTGCCCAGTGCATATTTTAGGAAACTAAAAACAGCATGTCCACTGCAGCTTCAAATCATGTGCTGAATGTCAGAGCTTGGCCAAAGGTGAGTTAAAACACAGGGAAGTGACCATGAGAATAGCTGGGGGGCTTGTGAAAAAAGTCAGACTCTAAGACTTTAGCAATACGTGAATCAGTTTTCTCACCTAAACGCCAAAAAGACGCAAAATGTCGTTATCAAGAGCCCCAGTCATGGCATGCCAGGACACGAGTTAACAAACGGACAGCATATGCAAAACTACAACAGTGCTAACTATCTATCAGTGCAGAATTCAACTCAATATCCACTTTACAATAGCAGCTAACATATAATTTAAAGCTTAGGTCGACACAGATGGCCTCAACAATTAATGTCCTTTAAAGACTCCTTTGAAAGACGGAAATGAGGGACTTAGTGCTGCCTGGAAGAAGAATAAGGAGCGGATCAGTCAGTTCAAAACAGGGAGCTAGCACTTAGCTAGCGCCCCCATAACAACTAGCTAGCTAGCGTGCTAAGTTAACAGGCTAAAGAAGACACGGTTCGCCCCAAATGAAAACGTTTAGACGGTGCTAAAAGAGTAGGCGTGAACAAAGGATGGGAAAAGAGAAAACAGAACTGCATATGAAAGTGTTAGAAAGCACCGTGCTGGATTTATTGCCCTGGATTGAGCTGCCCAGTTCGCTAGCCAGCTTGTGTTAGCTAGCTGCGCCTGCTAGCCACATACCTTCTCTGTTTACGAAGTTTCCTGCTTCTTAGCCGCGCTGCAGTGGCCAGGAGAGAGATAGCGGAGGCTTTTTTGACAGACTTTCCTCGCAAGTGCTGCGGTTTGTTTGCGAGCGCTGTCGAACGCTCCGACCGATATTCGGCCACTTTTGCCCCCCTCCTCTTCCTCGGCACCCTCTGTCCGTCCTGCCTAAAAAAACAAAGAGCAATAACGCTAGCTGGGTTTTATTGCGCCCGTTGCATTGTCGCCCCAAAATGATCTTAATTTCGAGCGGATCTCGGTCGGCCGCGCAAAGCGCGATTCTTTAATTCAGCGCTTCAAATACAGCCATCGGCTTCTGGAGCTGTTAGAAACGAGTTGAAGTCGGATCTCGGTTCTGTGATGAGCCGTTTCAATTAATCCCTAGTTCAAGTTCCTATTTTTTCCCTAGGATTCCGTGCCAAAAAAAATCATGGAGTTTCCTTTCGGACCTGCGCACTGGCGCCCCTCGGCCCAGGGAATTCCGTACCCACAATGCACTCGGGCTGAAGGCAGCGTGTAGATTAGTGGTGGGAAGAAGTTCGATTCAGTTCGACAAACCGATTCATTACAAGTGACCGATTCAATGAATCAAATATTCGGTTCAAAGAGAGTTGTTCAGCAGGACTTGGAGGCAATGGCACCGGGGCCCTTGGCCCTTGGCGGCCCAGTGGCAACCAGTCCCCGTGAGAACTTAACTGAGCCCTTCATACAGATACTGAAACATCTATACTCCCACGTCTCATGGAAAGATTCGATTCCTTACCGTCTAACCTCACCAAATAGCCTCCATCAACACAACCCAGAAAGCTCTATTGTTTATTTGTATTCCTCTTATTAATAATGCAATTAATGGTAATTGTTTTTACTCGGATCATGATATATTTATTATCTGAAAGATCAAAATGGTTTCATTCAAGAGTTCTTGCTAATATTTCTACTCTGTCTTGTTAGACAGCTAAATCTGTGGTGTATCAGGAATGGACAGGAAGTGGAATACAGGAAGCTGGTGAAGGATTCTGTTGACTGGTGTAAGCTGAACCAGATCAGTAAGACTAAGAAGATGGTGGTGGACTTTAGGAAGTCCAGACCTGCCTTGTCACCAGTCACCACTGATAGAACAGCTGTGGAGGTTGTAGGGACAAACAAGTACTGTGCTATAACTGGACTGGAACTGTTACACCCACGCTGTGTACAAGAAAGGCCTGAATCGCCTCTACCTCCTGAGGAGACACCTTTGGTGTCTGCATTAAGCTCCTATGGACAATCTTCCACTCTGTTGTGGCGAGTGCTATACTCTGTGCTGTTGTGTGCTGGGGCAACAGCATTAACAAGAGTGCTCTGAACAAACTGACTCTGTTGTAGGAGTTGGAGCTGAACTCTCTGGAGGTTGTGGTGGAACAAAGGACTCTCAACAAGCTGTTAGCCATCTTAGACAGTACCTCACACCGCCTGTATACTACACTGGAAGAACAGAGAAGCACATTCAGTGGCGGACTGTTACAGCTACGCTGTGTTAACAAGCGCCATGTGAGATCTTTTTTTTACCTACTGTTATAAGGCTCTGTAACCATGTATGTCTCCATACTGCAGAGACAGTACCAATGTCCTGCTGTCTGAATCACAATCACAGCCAGTCCATATATATAAAGTGTTCTTAATACACATTCTATCTATCTATCTATCTATCTATCTATCTATCTATCTATCTATCTATCTATCTATCTATCTATAAGTTTCTACATTAGGGCTCATGAGATCCTGGTTACACCACTGGTACACAAACAGACTCTTACTGAGCACTTTATTAGGTACACTTCACTCACTGTGTTTTAGGTCCTCTTACCATATAGGAGCACTTCATAGTTATACAATTACACAATTACAGACTGTAGTCCATCTGTTTCTGTGCACACTTTGTTAACCTCCTTTCACTCTTTTCCTGAATGGTCAGGACCACCGCAGGACCACTGGCACAGAGCAGGTATTATTTGGGTGGTGGATCATTCTCAGGGATGCAATGACCCTGACATGGTGGTGGCATGTTAATGTGTGTTGTGCAGGCAGGGCTGGACTGGTAATTTGGTGTACCGGATATCTTACCGGTGGGCCAACACACCTTTAGGCAGATACAATTGAATTTATAAAAATGTATAATTTTGAAAAAAAAAAAGGCCAACAACCAACCCATAAAACAGGGACAGCAACACTTTAGTCATTTTCTATGCTGACACTGGACTGATCCAATCACACCTCTCACTGGACCCCACCCCTCCCCCACTGTCTTCTCTGTTTCTAGTGTCAGATGACATAACACAACAGTCTGTGGTTGGATAAGCAATGGAGAAATGAAAGCACAAGCGGGGTGAAGAGAAGTTGCGGGACAAAAAAAAGACTAGAGGTGGATTCTGTCAAATGTGCAAAAGTAACACATGTTTGCTGCAGCTTCAAACATCCACCACACCCAACATTGTGCAACAACAGCAGGCAAAAACAGAAGGAGCAGAGGTGGATGATACCAGGCAGAGGAGAGGTGCGACCAGGAAGCTGAGGAACAGAGTGAGCAGGAGGAGATCATTGTAGAGGGACAGAGTGAGCAGGAGAAAGAGGAGACCAGTGTGGAGGGACAGAGTGGACAAGAGGAGGAGTGTAAAGGGACAGAGTGAACAGGAGCAAGAAGAGACTAGTGTACATGGAGAGAGTGAGCAGGGGCTTGAGTGTAGATGGACGGAATGAGAGGGGGAGGAGACAAGTGTAAATGGACAGAGTGAGCAGGAGGAGACTAGTGTAGAGGGACAGAGTGAGCAGGAGCAGAATTAGACTATTGTAGAGGGACAGAGTGAGCAGAAGCTGGAGTGTAAAGGGAAAGAGTAAACAGGAGCAAGAGGAGACTAGTGTGGATGGAAAGAGTGAGCAGGAGGAAACTAGTGTAGAGCTACAGATCGTGCAGAAGGAGACTAGTATAGAGGTGCACAGTCAAAAGGAGTAGAAGTGTAGAGGGACAGAGTGAGGACAAGCAGGAGGAGACTAGTGTAGAGGAACAGAGTGAGCAGGAGCAAGAGAAGACTAATTTAGAGGGGCAGAGTAATCAAGAGCTGGAGTGTAGAGGGACAGAGTGAGCAGGAGCAGGAGGAGACTAATGTAAAGGAACAGAGTGAGCAGAAGCAGGAGGAGACTAGTGTAGCGGGACAGAGTGAGCAGGAGGAGACTAGTGTAGAGGGACAGAGTGAGCAGGAGCAGGAGAAGACAAGTTTAGAGGGACAGAGCAAGCACGAGGAGACTAGTGTAGGGGAACAGAGTGAGCAGGAGTAGGAGGAGACTAATGTAGAGGGACAGAGTGAGCAGGAGGAGACTAGTGTAGAGGGACAGAGTGAGCATGAGCAGGAGGAGACCAGTGTAGTGGGGAAGAGTTATCAGGAGCTGAAGTGTAGAGGAACAGAGTGAGCAGTAGCAGGAGGAGACTAGTGTTGATGGACAGGGTAAGCAGGAGCAGGAGAAGACTAATGTAGAGGGACAGAGTGAGCAGAAGCAGGAGGAGACTGGTGTAGAGGGACAGAGTGAGCAGGAGCAGGAGAAGACTAGTGTAGAGGAACCGAGTGAGCAGGAGTAGGAGGAGACTAGTGTAAGGGGACAGAGTGAGCAGGAGGAGACTAGTGTAGGGGGACAGAGTGAGCAAGAGGAGACTAGTGTAGAGGGACAGAGTGAGCACGAGCAGGAGGAGGCTAGTGTAAAGGGATAGAGTGAGCAGGAGCAGAAGGAGACTAGTGTAGAGGGACAGAGTGAGCAGAAGCAGGAGGAGACTGGTGTAGAGGAACAGAATGAGCAGGAGCAAGTAGAGACTAGTGTAGAGGGACAGAGTAAGTAGAAGGAAACTAGTGTAGGGGTACAGAGTGAGCAGGAGCAGGAGGAGACTAGTGTAGAGGGACAGAGTGAGCATGAGCAGGAGGAGACCAGTGTAGTGGGGCAGAGTTATCAGGAGCTGAAGTGTAGAGGAACAGAGTGAGCAGGAGCAGGAGAAGACTAGTGTTGATGGACAGGGTAAGCAGGAGCAGGAGAAGACTAATGTAGAGGGACAGAGTGAGCAGAAGCAGGAGGAGACTGGTGTAGAGGGACAGAGTGAGCAGGAGCAGGAGAAGACTAGTGTAGAGGAACCGAGTGAGCAGGAGCAGGAGGAGACTAGTGTAAGGGGACAGAGTGAGCAGGAGGAGACTAGTGTAGGGGGACAGAGTGAGCAGGAGTAGACTAGTGTAGAGGGACAGTGTGCGCACGAACAGGAGGAGGCTAGTGTAAAGGGATAGAGTGAGCAGGAGGAGGCTAGTGTAAAGGGATAGAGTGAGCAGGAGCAGAAGGAGACTAGTGTAGAGGAACAGAGTGATCAGGAGCAGGAGGAGACTGGTGTAGAGGGACAGAGTGAGCAGGAGCAAGAAGAGACTAGCGTAGAGGGACAGAGTAAGTAGAAGGAAACTAGTGTAGGGGTACAGAGTGAGCAGGAGCAGGAGAAGACCAGTGTAGTGGGGCAGAGTTATCAGGAGCTGAAGTGTAGAGGAACAGAGTGAGCAGTAGCAGGAGGAGACTGGTGTAGAGGGACAGGGTAAGCAGGAGCAGGAGAAGACTAATGTAGAGGGACAGAGTGAGCAGAAGCAGGAGGAGACTGGTGTAGAGGGACAGAGTGAGCAGGAGCAGGAGAAGACTAGTGTAGAGGAACCAAGTGAGCAGGAAGAGACTTGCGTAGAAGGACAGAGTGAGCAGGAAGAGACTAGCGTAGAAGGACAGAGTGAGCAGGAAGAGACTAGCGTAGAAGGACAGAGTGAGCAGGAGGAGACTAGCGTAGAAGGACAGAGTGAGCAGGAAGAGACTAGCATAGAAGGACAGAATATGACCTGTGACACCTTGTGTATTAGCCTACAGGAAAAAACCAAAACAACAAAAACATTTTATTCATTTCCAACCACAGGCAACAAAGCTTATTTCCAGCCAGGTATGGTGTTAATGATTAGGGTATATATGATGTGGATTACAGTAACTATCTGTGGGGTAGCTCTCTAAGGAGTCAGAGAAGGGCGAGCCAGTACACTGGTCCACTTGGACTGGTACACTTGTCCACAGCACTCAATACTCAGCTTTGTCGTGGTTTGAGGGGAATAGTACAGTGGGTATGCATATTTAAGAGGGCAGCAAGAACAGAGTACTGGTGGTGACCAATCGATTGAAGTGGGCCGTTTGGGCCAAATATGCCATGGCCAGTTTCTTGCCCCAGTCCAACACTGTGTGCTGGTGAGAGTGGATCAGACACAGCGGTGCTGCATGAGTGTTTAAACAGTCACTGTCCACTCTATTAGACACTCCTACTTTGCTGGTCCACCTTGTAGATATGAGGTCAGAGACGATAGCTCATCTGCTGCTGCAGCGTTTGTGTTGGTCATCCACTAGTCCTTCATCAGTGGGCACAGGACGCTGCCCACTGAACACTGTTGGCTGGATAGGTTTGGTTGGTTAAACACTCCAGCAGCACTTCTGTCTGATCCACACTAACACACCACCACCACATCAGTGTCACTGCAGTGCTGAGAATGACCCATCACCCACATAGTATTTGCTCTGTGGTGGTCCCGTGGGGGTCCTGACCATTAAAAACAGGGTGAAAATGGGGATAACAAAGTATGCAGAAAGGGAAACAGACTGCAATTGTGCATCTATATGGTAAGTATATATATATATATATATATATATATATATATATATATATATATATGCACACTGAACAATTAAATGTATGTATTTATTTACTAAATATATACTTGTAGTCATTTAGTTGTTCATTTAGAATACAATAGAATAAAACAATAACAAATAATCAGTAATCAATAAACAATCACTATTTTTTTGGGTGAGTGTTTTTATGATATCATTACAGGTTACACGAGGCCTATGCAGCACCACAATGAACACTAACTGCAATCTTAGGCACATCACCACTATTGCATACACATATCAAAGAGAACAAAAGGTTACCATATGCAAACAATGCAACAAACATTTCCACAAAAATCATGTGTCTGCTCCTCACACGCGAAGCATTTACCCCAATGAAAATGATACATTAAAACTGGACAGCAGGAAGCACATATCTGCAAACTTAAACACCCAAACTCTCTAGCACCCCAGCTAAAGCATACTGCCACGACGAGCCTCAAAAATGTATACACTCATCACCCAAAAAATAGTTGCACACGGAAGGAAGTGTGGGATTGCAATGCTATTGGAAAGGAAGATAAAGGTTACCAGGAACAATAAATGATGATACATTTAGACTGATATGGGCAATATTTATTGAGCTACACATACAGAAGTAGTGTCTCTAAGTATGGCGTCGGGCTGCCATGTCTGCTAACGCCACGTGCCAGACATCTCGGCATGGAGTTGTAGAGGTTCCTAATGGTGTCCTGCGATAATCCATCCCATGAAGCTTGAATATTCTCACACAGTTCCTGCAGATTTTGTGGTAGAGGTGGAGTGACATCAGGACTTCTGTATGTGTGACACGTGACAACAAACCAGTCATCTTGGTGCTGACCACGGTGCCTCCACGCACAGATTAGTTGGTCGTCTCCACCAAGACAAAAGCAAGACTCATCACTGAAGATGATCCGCTGCCATTCTTAGTCACTGCATCACAGTCTGGCACCACACCATTGCAGTCTTTGGTGATGTTAATGTGGTGTTAAGGGCAGTCATCATAACGGTCCGTGTGCATGTAGTCCTGCTTTGTGCAGCCGTCTGCCAATGGTGCTGGCACAGGATGAGTCATGGAGGGCATCACACGCGTGGCTGAGCATGAAACTTGAATCATTAGCATGTTTGACAATGCCAAACCTACCCACCAAGTTTCATTCCTGTCGGCTGATTCCTTTTGGATGCAACTATTTTTTTGATGATGAGTGTATTTTCATTTCTATGTTATAGATGTTGTGACGTCTTTTCTGAATCAGTTGGCTGACACTTTATATTTGGTTTAGGAAATAGGCATCTTCAACTCCTGAAGCACTCAAAGGAACGTTATCTTACTGTTAGAACCCTGAAGGTTTGGCTGAATAATGGTGGATATTATAGCAGCTACTAAGCAGTGATTGGAGGAGAAAATGATGCAGACATTTAGGAGAGGTGCGAAGAGCATAAAGTATTTTGATCAGTCATGAAACAGTGAGACTTTTTTCCTGCTGTGCTGCTAGTAAAGGTCCCACTGCAGGTAAAAACAGGTATTAACAGTGGCTTGGGCCCCTGGCCACACATCCATAAAAGCCATTAGATGATCCGGCCTGTACACAACGAACTCTCTGTGTCTGATACCTAAATATAATGAGCCAGTTATTAAACTCAGCTTTACTGAGATCTTTTTTGAGGGATGAAAGTTTAAAGCACCTGGAAGATGTACATTGCGCAGCTGCTAATGGTCGCCCAGCGTGGACGGCGGCTATCACCGCGGTCCAGCTGTGCACGGCCCTGAACGGAAAAGCGCTCAACACAGTGACCTCGAAGCTGGCTGTCCAGCGGCAGTTCGGGCAGGTGTCGGTGGTGCTGTCACTCAGCAGGCTATTACCGGGCAGACTGAGGCTGAGGGGAGCGCGGATAACCACGTTGGCGACGGAGCTGAGCACAATGGTGTGACAGGCATACCCAGTTTTTTGAAGAGGCTGCGCAGGAGGAGCCGGCACTGATCACGTCCTGAAGTGAATTGCGCGCCCGGAGCAGGTCGCACTGAGGAGCTGCTGCGGCAAGGACACGGCACCGAGAGAGGACTACAGGGGCACTCATGGCCGGGCAGACCTTGTTTAGGCTGTGTTAGGCCGCCAGGACAGCTGACCCTTGAGGGAAGCCATGTGGCACCAGCTACACAGTCTGCGTTTTCAGAGAGGCTTTAGGGAAAACTGCGGCGCGAGCCTCCCCCTCTCGTTAAGACGGGGCTGTAAACGCTGTTGTTTAAGTTGTTAATTTGTCGATCTTTGTTGTGTGTGTATGTGTTGTTTGTACTTTGATATGTTGGGCTGGGAGTTAATTAGTGTATTAATACTCCTGGGCAAAAAACATGGACCAAGTCTAAAGTACAACGGCTTTACTGGCTGTTCATATTTAAACCCCATACAGAATATTTTGTCTCCCATTAAACGCTAATAAACTATCAATAATAAAATATAATAAACTATAATACACAACAATAACAAACAATAAACTAATTTGGCAGTGTTTTTGAAGTTTGAAGCCATCAGTGCTGAGTGGAAAATTATTGACTTTTCTTTCTGTAATAGATTGTGAGTTTCACTATTTAAATAAACTAAAAGAAAAGCTTCCCATACTAAGACAGTTTATAACTGCTTGATATTTTCTTTCAGTAAATAGTCGAATCGATTTACATATTCGAACAATTCGTCCACACACACACACACACACACACACACACAAGCACATCACACATACATATGTGTGTGTGTGTGTGTGTGTGTGTGTGTGTGTGTGTGTGGACGAATTGTTCGAATATGTGAATCGATTCGACTATTTACTGAAAGAACCGCTTCAAAAGAACGATTCGCTCACGTGTGAGATCGCTGTGTGGAAGGGGAAAACGTGGGCTCACAACAAATACACGACTTATGAAAGACAAAGATTCTCAGCCTCTACAGTTTCATGTGGTCACTCCCTCAAATAAATCTAGCTTTATGAGTCTAACTTAAATGAGTGATCCGTGACACAATCAGCAATCAGTACCTCATTTTAGACTACTGGACTTTAGCTCAGCCGTCCAAAATACCATGTTCCTCTTTCTTTATGGATGGACGGCTGTAAACTGGACAACAATAAAAGTGCATCCTACACTTATAGGCTTGTCGTCTTTTACTCGTTATGTATTTGGATTTATGCTGTGTGTCGTTCACAGCTACGTTACATTTCGGGGAGTTAAATTAACCGCAGGACCCTGGAACTCCGTCCCACTTGTTTCTGTCCACAACCCCGAATGTGCTCTGAGGGAGAGCGGAGGAGAAGAAGGGCGATGAAGCCAGTGTGTGTAAGACATTTACTTAAACCTGTGGACATACCGCTTCTACTGTCACATTCTGTCTGACTGTAACTGATGCTTATAAAACAGTATAGATAAAGAGTATACATGTAGTACACAGCTAGTAAAGTTCACAGATAAAGAAAGAAAACAAACAAAGGAAAAAAGGGGGACGCAGCAAAATCCCCAGCGGCTTTATGAACACCTTCAATGTTTAACCCCTTAACGTCCATACCTGAAACAGCCCTCTATATGCTGTGTCTGAGTTCGCCAGAGCACAAATCTGACGGAACTGAGGAAGCCATGTGGCCCAAAAGCGTGTTTTACCTAGTTTAATCCCTTCTTTTTTAGGGGTACGTGATCCTCTGAGATATATATATATATATATATATATATATATATATATATATATATATATATATATATATATTGAACGAGTATGACAAGTCAAAGCAAACACTCGTTATATTCATTCAAATCCCAGCCATACAAAACCCCATCGCTTTGAATCAGAACAGGTTCTGCGGCTTATCGTACTAGCAGTAGGTCAAGGTGTTCACCTGTGTCCAGGTGGACTTTGATCAACACTGCATCCTATCAGTACTTCTAAACAGTGCAGCGCCATCAGATGCGCGTTCATAGGGATAAAGCGCCTATAGAGTGTATTGTGGCATGCGATTCACTCATTCCGCGCATCAGTAGTTTGCCGTGTCCTCAAAGTTTTGGGAAAGCGGGAGTCACCCGACAGGAGCGTCCAGAGCGCGACGCGCGAGAGAGCGCGCGCAACTTTGGGGAATAGAGGCTTAAGCTGCCAATCGCGTGCGGCGCTCGGAGGTGATAACCATTAGCGGCGGGGAGAGAGCGCGCGGACACACAGCAACAGCCGCCCCGCTCGTGACGTGGGAGGCGCGTCTGCTCGCGAGCTCCTGGAAACAGTACGTGAGCCTCCTATTCGCTAAAAGCTCGCGCGCGTCCCATTCGCCGCTGTTGCTAGGCAATACACCGCACGCGCACGCTTTAAAAACACTCCCAGTTTCTTTTTTTTTTCTTTTTGGAAAGAGTTGATCAGCATGCTAACGAGATGATCCTCAGGTCACGGCGGGCGGCGGGCCACAAGTTACAGGTCACCCTCACTCCCGAGGCACTCCAGCCCGGCACGGCCCGGATACAGCGCAATTGGGTGCGTTCACACCTGTCCACACTGTAGACCTCCCCACACGTTCCAAATTAGCACCATTATACAGTGATGTCAAATGAATGCACGTGCTCGGTTAAGAGTTTGGAGAAGTTTAAAACAAGTTGAGGAGAGACGATCTTCCCATGGGATTAAAAGTGACCCCATTCCCTCCTGCTGGAAAGATAACATCTGCCTCCGTGTGACTCAACCTCTTTATCTTTATGAGGGAAAGTATAGTTATAGAGGGGTGTGTCTGGTGAAGCGGAGCACAGAGGCACAGCCACCGCAAGTTTTAAATAATCAATATTTAACATGTTTATTCTAACTAGGAAGTTGATGTGAAACACGAGGTAGAGGATCATTAAGGTGAACGGCACCCCAGTGGAGGTGTGTGCGCGCGCGCGCGCGCGTGTGTGTGTGTGTGGGGGGGTGTTACTTCTCTATTATTTTTTCAGGTGGGCATCACTACGTCTAAATTTAAAATACGACAGATCAAGCAGTTCGACACTTCACTTGAATTATTGTCTCACTTTACCAACAAAAAAAAAAAAAAAAAAAAAAGAAAAGTGCTGGGGGCAAAAAAAGAAATACGCTGCCCAGATACTCCTAACAACTACGGATATATTATACTCCGTTTTTTATGGCTGTATTGCGAACGCAAGCAAAATGGATACATTTTCTTACGTCCTTATAAGGTATTTTGTCTGGTTTTCCTTTTAATACAAGCCTGTTTAATAAAACATGCTCGGGTTTCTGCTAGTCTTATCTCCGACTAGAAACCGGTTGCCAACGATTGCATCATTCCTTTCATGTGACTCCCTTACGCCCCAAATTCGTCCTGCCCGTCTTAGGACTGCATCACAGCTTTCTGTTCACACAAACTCCTCGCAGCGCCACAACCAGCACAACCTCTTAAGCCCGCCCCCTCCGCGCTCAGCTAGCGCGCTCATTGGATGTCTCTAAGCAAAAGTGTTCCATTGCTCCTTCGCGATTGGACGGTGCCGGCGCCCATCTGCGCTGAGCGCGGCTAATCTGCGGTTAGGTTGCGCCCGAAGCCCCGCCCCTAGGGGGGGTTGGTTGACGTTGTGTATAAAAGTCCGCGGGAGTTTCCGAAATTCACACTCGGTGACTTCAACTGAACAATGGTTAACATGAGCTATCAGCCACCTCAACAAAAATACATACATACCCCGAGTCCAAGAGAGACGAGAAAACGACATAATAAAAGAAAAAGGGTGAGTACCTTTCTTTTCTCCCTCTGTCTTTCTTTTCCCTCTTCTGTAGCACGTTTCGTTATTTTCGGAGGGGGACAACTTTTCCCCCCACCTCTCTTTTTCCTTTTGGAAAACAGGAGTGCTCGTGTTTTGGCAGCTCTCCCACGGCTGTTTTTGGAGCACAGTTGCCCTTCTCGGCTCTAACCTGACAGGACTTTCTACAGACCGTCTCTCATTTCTGACAGGAGGGACACAAAACGCGACTCGCTTTCATTTGGTTTTGGAGACGACTTTGTTTTTCAGTTGTGGTTCAAGTTTTTAATCGATGTCAGCTGTCAGTTTATGAAAGCTCAGAACATTTCCTCGCATAACTAATAATTTCCTAAAAAATGTATATGGATTTGAACGAGTGTAGACTGAAACGGCCAATTCGGTACTTTTGTTTGGCTAACGGTTTTTAACGCCTAATTAAGAGATCGCTCGAGCTCAGTCACTCGGAAGTGTCAATAAGACTTTTTTAATTGATTAAAACTTCTTACCCTGTTTCGGGACAGCAGTTAGCCGTGAACTCTGTTAGAAGTTGCCTTTTTCTTTTCTCCTTTTGTTTCCTCCGTCCTGTACTTTGCTTCCATGACGTAATTGGCTGGATTTCAGTTTATTTAACCGTTGTCCAGCTCGGCAAGGACTTTTACAGTCATTCAGACTCTATTATTCTAATAAGTCTATAACTCATTAACGAAGGTTTATCCGGTTCGGCTGTCATTTCGGCTAAAGAGCGGCTGTCCATAATGTCTCCATCCGGGACTTTTATCCGCTCCTGAAGTTCACTGTGACTAGCTGCAAGCTAACACGAATAAGGCTGTTTTCCAAACACTGGGATGTTACACAACCCAACACAACTTCTTCATTTTGCCTCTTGTAAATGGAATTGTTGTCATGTGATGAGATTGACCCCCGTTTAAAGAGCTGCTAACTTCAGGAAGCCGGGCCCACGTTTAAAGACGCGTGTCAGTTTTCATATTTATCATCATCTTTATTTTTCCAAAGAGGACAGACAGGATGAGTTACTGAATCAGAGCAGCGCTCTGGCTCCAGCCCTGTATCGGAAGTCGTTCAGATGGGACGGAGCTGTTTTGAAAGCTCTTGGTCTGTGATTGCAGACTGCCACAGGGGGGCGCCACAGAGCACCAGATGCGCCTTTTGTTTACATAAAAACCCAATGACCTCAATTTTGCTCTATTATTCTTGAACTAATCAACCAGTAAACCTCAGTGATTTATCCATGGGACACTTTCAAGATGTTTGACTTTGACACATTTTCTTTTCCTCCAACAGAAGGTCACTTTTTTTTTTTCTTTATTTTGACATGCAAAATCATTTTGGATACATTTTGGAGAGGATGCTTTATTAATTCCTCATACTTCTATAAAGTGCCTTTTCTGTGGGAATACTCATGGTGACAAATTCTCCATCTTCTTATGCACAGTAGTACAATAACTGCCTTTATCATCATTTTTCCAGAATTTCTGGGACAAAATATCGCCAACAACACACAACCACACTTGATTAAGAAGAAACGCTTTTAAAGGTAAGCAAATGCTGTTTTATTTTCTTGTTCACTTTTTTATTTTTTTATTAAACAAACAGTTAACAGCAAAGTTGTTTTTACCTGTGGTCAGATGTGTTTGCTAATCTGGCCAAATGACTATTCATTTGCCTCAGGTATCATATTTGTGGTTTTTTTTTTTTTTTTATTCTTGCTGAAGTTGATTTAGAACATCACTTACGTGCAGCTGTAGTTTCCAGCATGTGCATGCAGCTCGTTGTGGTATGGAATGGCTACAGTTGTGCTTTGTGCAGTAACCCCCTCTGGCCACTGAGTGTCCTTGTAGCACCGAACGCCTTAATCTGTCAATCTCGATCTCGGCGACGATGGGTCATTGCAATTTCGATATTCTTCCACTACATCTTTGCCGCTAGTCACACTCAGTACTGCATGTGAAGTATTTTTTTTTTTGGTGGAGACTCCTGAGACATCCTGCTCACACTGTGACCTAGCAACAGCATTTGGAGACTTATCCCTGCCTTCCAAAATTTTGATCATTATTTTATTTAATTATTTTTTTATTTGGGCCAGGTCTGCTGTGCTGGGTGTGGAAGCATATCGAATCGTGTCTGTGCGTTAGCGGCTGATTGGTGAGGATGACTGCGGAGTGGCTGTACCCCCCTGGCGTGGGGCCGCTGTGTGGTGCAGAGTTGGAGGCGTGGTATGAGGACCTGCAGGATATACTGGGTTCCGACGCAGGTGGGGCCAAGCACACACGCGCCCCACCCTGCGCCGAGGTCAGTCACGCCGAACGCGCCGTCTTGCCACCTTTCTGCTCTTCTGCCTCCAAATGTTACGCTCTCCCTCCTTTTTGTCCTCCGTAAATGCATTTGACGCTTTTGACAACTGCTTTTCTCAGCCGTCAACCACTGTTCCCTTCAAGGGGTCATGCAGTTGATGCAGTTAATATTTACTCCTATTGCACTCTTGGAGGGAACAGTGCTGTGGAACTGCATTTTGAATTGAATTGAAATTTAATTTGTTGGTGCATGACCTCTTTCTCATGTGCACTTGTTTGTTTCTGCTCTGTCCTGCATGCAGAAGGAGCCGGAGTTCCTGGACGTTCTGGAGAGTTGCTCCCTCACCTGGCTGACGGAGGGGCAGGTGTGGGGGGAGGGGGTGCAGCGTGTGATGGAGGAGCAGCCACCGCCGCTCCCCGGTCACCCCCCAACCTCCTGCCTCAGTCCTCCACCACAGGAGGAGCGGCGTGGGGCAGGAGAAGCGGGGAGCTCCGGTAGCGGTGGAGATCTGCTGCCTCCGGAGTTCTTCGAGCTCTTGAGTGAGGGTGGAGTTGGGTTGGTGGAGACCGGGGCAGTAATGGTGACCAGCGGCTACCATCACCACCAGCACCCCCCACACCCCCAGCCCGCCTCTCCGGCCGCCAGCGAGGAGGACCTGCCCACCGTTCCTGACTCGTCGTCTTGTTCCTCCTCATCCTCTGCCTCTGAGTCGCCCTCCCTCAACTGCTCACCTCCCTCCTCCCCACCTACCCTCTCCTCACCGGCATCTGCCTCGTCCGCCTCCTCCCCGCGCTTGGGTAAGCGGAAGAGGGGAAGCGCTCTGGCCTCGCCTCCTTCGGGGAAGAAAAGCCGAAAGGAGCGGGAGCAGGAGAACGAGAGGAAGGTGCAGGAGCTGACCGACCAGAACGAGCGGCTGAAGGCAGAGATAGAGCGGCTCGGGGAGGAGGTCCAGAGGACACGCCGTGCGCTCATTGAGAGGCTTGTCAACACCAGGAAGTGAGGGATGGGAAGGCAGAGAGACATGATATTGAAAAGAAAGAAGGAAGGAATACATAGTAACAAGTCCAGTGGTAACCATGAAATGCACATTTAGAAAGAAGAGAAAGAGGGAGGAAAAATGACATGTGGGAATTTGGGGAAGAGGGATTCATTAAGAGTCTCCCCTAAGAATGGAAGAGAGAGAGAGAATGCGTGACGAGGAAGTCAGAATTAGCCATAGAAAGATATGCGGACCCCAGAACTGGAGTTGAAGACGCCTCAATTTCAGGCACCTTATTTGTAATTTTTTGCTACGCAAGTACCTGACTGTAGGTTTATCATCTTTCCTTAAACATAGCTGCAACACACTGCTCGTGAACTCGACATGAGAACTGTAGAAGTATGTGTAATAAGTCAGAGACAGCTTATAAGCTGGTAATAGACTCCTGGGGCGGGTGTAACTGGCAAGTACAGCTTTGATGAGGTATCCTAAAACAGAGCATGTACTATTTGTCTGTTTACCCATGGGGGAAAAAAAAGAGGATTTGCAGAAGTGTAAAATGGTTATAAGTGAGGAATTCAGGTGCATTTCATTGTAACCCATTTACAGATGCAGTTCAACATCTTGTTTCATCATTCATAACTAAAGGGCTTATAAACACAATATAAATATTACAAAGCCACGCCTAGTTCAGAGATTAACAGCTCAGGAATGTTTTTGAGAGCGACTGCGTTTGAGATTTTTGTTTGGTTGAATTTTGTTTTTTTTTTTCTTCTCTTTTATTTTCTGAAGCTCAGCTCAAGCCAAGGCCTCTAAGCGTGTATGTGTGGAAAAAGGCGAGAAATTTGATTGGGTGTTGTACTCATTTTGTTTCCGCTAATTTTCTTAATCTTTTTTTCTTAAAAAAAAATAGAATTAGCTGTTTACAATGTGTAGTTCACCCCAATCCACACTTATTTTTCTATTTTTATCAGCCTATGTAAATCATTTATCGCTATATATATACTCATTTCTCATACTGTAGCATTGTAGTATTGTGTAACGATTTAAAATACGCATGCATGCCAATCGATGTATATCAGTACATAGTCAAAAAAACCTGTTAGAATATCATTTTGTATTTACTTATTGTATTGTATGCATTTATTAATAAAATTTTCAACAAAATAAATGAGTGGATTTGTGTATTTATTTATTTATTTATTTATTTATTTATTTATTATGTATTTTATTACCAATCAGTTTACTTAATTTTTGTCATATAAGGCATTCACAATGTTCAAAGAATAGGTCCCAACACAATGAGCTACAAATGCAAATATTTTTTATTTAAGTTTTAAAAAGACTGAGACCACACAGCATTGCAGAGACTAAATATTGGCTTTATGAAATATTGGAGTATATGAAGATAACCAGAAGGGACTGCTTTATGACACACACGGTGGTTTTTGTTATAGCTGCAGCTGTACGGTGTACTAAAATAGCCTCTATGGCTCTCTGTGAAGGCTGACGGCTTCATTCTCCCTCCTGAGCACACTGTTCTCACTTTTGCAAATATCCCTGCGCCATTGTACCTCCTCCTACACGCCCAAAGGATGGAATCCTCACTCCCGCTGCGTTTCTCTCGTCACTTCTTCTTGCCTTTCTGAGGGGAGGGTTCAGGGTTTTTGCCCTCAGCCAGAGCAAGCTCCTTCTTCAGCTCAAGGAGCTTGGTGACCTCCGCTGTGATCACATCTTTCTCTGCCTTCTGAGACTTGAGAGCACGCACTTTATCACCCTGAAAAATATACAAATAAATGAATATTAATATATATACACAAGCCAAAATACATTTTTAGTGTGCTATGAAAATATACTGACAACAGTGCCTTTATGGGACGAGGAAAAAACTTCATTAATTCAAAATTTCTATTGTCATGAGATATCAAGGACGATGCAAGCAATGTAAAAAATTATATCAGCGAGTCAGGTAGTGTGATTTAGCCATATGAAGATAAGCGGATCCCAGAATTAGAGTTTTTAGAAGAAGCCTCAATGTCAAGTATATTATTTCCAATTTAACTAATATGTTGTTGCACAAGTATTTTTTAGTACTTGTATTTAATGTTATCAAACTAACATTCTAATGATCAAAATAATTTAGTCGGCTATTTGGGGAGAATATTTCTCGGTGATAATGAACAATGGCGAGCAAATAACCGACCGCGCCTTTATTACTTGGTACCACATTGCCGAATATGAGCCGCGTAGGCTGAGAATTGTTATTAGTGTCTTTATATTGTGTCTGATGTCAAAGAAGCAAAGCTAAACAGGAATAGATTGTTATTAATTTGAGGTTTTTGCGTTTGTGTGTTCTGACCTGTTCTGCCACTGCAGCAGCCAGCTGTTTGGCTCTCACTGGGTCGGCTGCGGTCGCACTGGCATTAGCGGTGGGTGCCGCAGCGGTGGGAAGCTTGGGCTGTGCCAAGTTAGCCGTGTTGCTGGGGACCTGACCAGGACAAGAACCTGCATGTTACACCTCAAAAGACTTTCGCTTTTTTATTTTTCAGAGAAACGTATATGCTGTGAAAACCAAATGCGCAGATCAACACTCCAGCCTCAAACTCAACTCAAACAGGAATAAGGGATTCAAACAAAACAATATATTTGCTTCAACAAATAAACTCACAAAAGCAAACAATTATGAGGAGAACAAAAGTCCACAAGCATGCAGGCGTTTTAGTAAACGTTAGTGCTCATCGGGGCTGTGAAATTGCCATTCCTTTCTCTTATGCTAATGAAAAGGCCAATCTGCACAGATGGCAGTCCGTATGAACTTGTTTTTTTCTACTACATGCCCAGAGGCAAACTGTATTCCAAGTTGAGAGGGGAAAAAAATAAGGTAACACAGTGACTGACAGTACTGGGCTTTGATCCCAGCGCCGCAACGGACTGAATACAGACGTCGTCGCTAGATCAATTTCATGCTTGGCGCATAAGTGGAGGTGGCAGTGCGGAGACACAAAAGCACGCAACAGTTGCAGTCAGATCTACCTTTTCTGCCGGGGTCTCCTCGTCTGGCTGAAAAGAAGGTTCAAGTACAGAGAAATAAGACAGGAGAAGGATTTGCCGGAACAGCTGCGTGGCTGCCCCGGGACTAGCTCGGAAACGTACTAACAGAGTAAGGCAAAAGCAAACGTGTGCACTGTAAACTGCATGTTTGAAGGCTCTTTGTTGTTGTTGTGGTGCAAAAACTGATGCGGCGAGTCCTGACTGCAGCTTGAAATATCACCCTTCAAGCTGCAGTCTCCCATTTAGAAAAAAAAAAATGTTGCAACAGGTGTGTGTGGAGCTTGTTGTTCCACCCAGCAATGATGTAACATCCAGACACCACGTCCTGCTTCAGGACCTGACACGGTATCATGACTCTTCATCAAAACGAAGCACTAATCACGCACTTTCCTCAAATGACACTAAAGGATGATTTTGAAAACAAGCAGGACATTTTTTAAACGCACCTGCTGTCCTCCGAATCTCTTCCGCAGAGCATCGATCTGCTCAGACTCCAGCTTCTGGAACAACGGACTGACCTGGAATTTGGGGGGAAAAAAGGTAGAAAGACCAAACAGATTTGTTATTTAGCTCTATTAATTTTGGGTTCATTCACTGGTAAAGTATCTGTGAATTGAGTCCTGTTAGCGGCGTAATTACATGTTTATTACACAATCATTACCGTGCCGATTGGGTGGCCGGAGAAGAGGCTGCAGAAGAAGCCTCCGTCAGCACCAAGCATGGCGCTGGAGCAGTGGGCTGGTGCCTGCAGCTGGTCACGGATGGTCTGGCTGACTGTGGGCATGTACGGCTCCAGCATGGCCGAGAGGAGACACGCAACATTCACCGATACACCAGTCACTGTGCCTGCGCGTCTCCTACAAGCGCACGGAGACGCAAGTCAAACGATAGGAATGTCAGATCTGCCTCACTCTCAAAACTAAATAAGTGAAGTGTCATTTCTTCATTTCTGTATTTTGTCATTTCTTCATTTCTATATTACAAATCATTTCTATTCTTACAAATACTCTGGTTTAAACAGCTGTGTTCATTTCCCCCCCTAGGAAATCTATTGGCCCTGCGACCCGTTCTTTGACTGAAGTGACCCAGGCTGCAGTCACTCTGGCTGGTCCTACTACACTCCGGATCACGTTCACTTGCCTGTCGTCGTCTCCTCCTTTGATCTTCTTCCAGGGTTCGTTAACCTGGATATACTGGTTGCCATGGCGAGAGATGTTGAGGATGCACTTTAGGGCATCACGGATCCTGGCAACAACCAATAAGAAACGAGCAGACAGATATTTATGGTAAGCATTATGAAACACGCTTAACCAAAACCTATTTCCATATTTCTAAACTCTCCTCCAGCCAAAATATTATTATTTCCCATATTTATTTTTTATTATTTGTCCTTTAAATATATTTGACCTTTGACCTTTTAGGGGAAATCATGTTTGTGTGTACAATATATCATAAGACTGGTATTATTTCTATAAATATCAGAACTGTAGTGCGTTTAAAACGGCATTTTCCAGTTAAAACTGCCACCATAATCACTTATG
Source organism: Semaprochilodus insignis (assembly GCA_034552555.1). Lineage (NCBI taxonomy): Eukaryota > Metazoa > Chordata > Actinopteri > Characiformes > Prochilodontidae > Semaprochilodus > Semaprochilodus insignis. Next base: position 34,015,301 of record CM067476.1, on the reverse strand, counting down.
ATGAGAAACGCATTGGTAAGACTAAATGACCTACTCTGTGCCACAGCAACAGCAGCAGCAGCATATCAATGTTTCATTTTTGGACCATAAACACAAAGATTATTTAAAAACAACATACAACCAAAAAATACAGCTGATTTCAACACATATTCAAGGATTATCCTTTTTCTTTATTCTTTCTTTTTTAAAATGAAACGAGGCCAAGAACACACTTCAAATAAAAAAGTCAATACTGTAGTGAGAGCAAGCAAATACTTGAGATCAAATACATTTGAGAATCTCTCTCTCTCTTTCTCTCTCTTTCCCTCACTCTTTTTTTCCATAGAAAAACAAGTATTTCAAAAATAGCAACTTTATAGTAGAAGGCTAAAATGTTCTTTTAATGTTTATTTACTGTAAATAAATGTAAAGATTGATTTCAAGCAGATTGGGAGCATTTCTTGTGGTGCAATCTTCATGAAAATTTCATATCATGTAAAAGGCAGATGATTTTCCCAATTTATGTCAAAACATGAAAAACAGCAAAAATGGAGGTACTTGTTTGCTGGACAATGACGATAGATGCTTGTTTGCATTTATTATAATCATATATGGTGTTTTAAATAATGCATGTGTATATATTTAAAACACCATATATGATTATAACACATGCAAATACAATAAAAGGTATTTTTGTTATTTGTTTTATATTATTTGTATTTGTATATTATTATTTGTATATTATATTATTTGTATGTATATATATTTACTTATAACTAATTATATATATATATATATATATATATATATATATATATATAAATATATAAAACTAAATAGTCTATAATATATATATATATATATATATATATATATTTTTTTTTTTTATGGCTTAATTTATCCACACTTTATATAAATAAAACATTGCTATTTATCTTACAATCATTTGATGCACTAAACTAAAAACTAATTAAACTAAAAACTAGAGTTTTAGAAACTCTATTACTTACTGTAATTACAAACATTAAAGATTAATATGAAATAAATACTATACATAAATATTATTGAATTGTGCTTGGAGACTCTCTACTCAGATTTATCCCCAGTGCTCAGGGGTAAATCAATATACACTAAAAATGCAACCCCTGATGACTCGTTTGCTTTTAGGCATAACACATTTTTAACAATTCAATACGTCCTCATATTTTATGTCTGGAAAGCAAAATCTTCAAAAAGATCTTCTAGCTCTCTTATTTTAGTTTAAAGTTGGCATATTTCCAGACAGATACTTTTTTTTTTAAATGGAGTTTAATGGATGACATTGCCTGCTCCAGTAGCAGGCAGAAAAATGACAGAAAGACAGATCTCCATTTACCTTGTACATCAACAGTTGTTATAATTAAAATGGGACTGAAATGACTGTTCAGTTCTGAGCTGAGCCATAACAATTAGTTTACCACTTTAAATAAATCAATTTCTACCTCTTGTTCATTAGTGTTAATGAGCCAAGAACTCTGAATTAAATTGTCTCAACAACACTGACAACTCCAAGTTTCAGAGATCTAAGCTCTGAACAGTGTATAAAGTAATAATAATATACATAATATTAATATACAGTATAATTCTACCACTGAAAATGATGGAATATATGAACCTCTGAAGAATGTGCTCTGCCTTCCTTATGTTGAGTGATATGAAATTGTATGAACTGATGTCTTACAATGTCTTTAACTGGCAGTGTAATGTGTATTAATTTTATCACAGTCACCCAATATGGTGCGGTCAATAATGTAACCAGCAGTGAGTCAGTAATGTGCACCACCTTCACCTGGTTAGGTTTTCCTGGACTGTAAAGCCCCAGTCATGGTCTGTTGCCAACCATTCATAAATTTAGACATAAAAGAAATCTAAATTTCACCTGGCAGTTAAAATAGTCCTGCTCCTTACATATTACTCTAAACTGTAAGTGTAACTAAGTTGTACATTTTTAACTGGTGTGAAACTATCATTCTAGTCATCAGCAAATACACTCTGCAGACCAGTGTGCACCTTCGAGTATGCAGACCACATGTTATTTTTATTATGCTTTTTTTTTTTTTAAAACATTTGTAACTCAATTAAGAGCAAAATAATTGTGGTGTCATGAAAATATTAATGGGCATAAAATAAATAAGGGGGCAAATTAAAAACAAGGGGGCAAATTAAAGGGGAAAGCCATCAATCTGCATGAGTCAATTACTGAAACATATGCAATGTCATTCAGAGTGGTATAATATGAAACGGTTCATTGTAGAGACTCTGATTCTTTACTGTGGTGGTGATAGGAACCAGGGGCCACAATGTGTACAACACAAATATAGCCATTTTAATAACTACCCAAAACAACCAGTGATTCTACACACATGTCCTGGGTTTATCTACGTGAGTTTGATAATGATAAAATAGTTATTAATCTGAATAAACATATTTTCTTTGAAGAGTATTTTGCATACTGCATGTACCCATCTGCCATGAATGCACTAGACCAAAACACTCTTACAACATTTTCAGGCAATGTTTTCATAACTATTTCATGTAGTAACTTTCTTTGAGGAAGGTTTTTACGTTTAAAACATAACCATTTACTTATGCAGGAAATTTGAAAAAACGGTGGGATTCCCCTTTAACATTGGCAACCCTATTCATGGCAGAAAAATCGAAGAAAACAATGGTGTAAGTTATTAAACAATAACAACAGACAACAATAACAGGGTGGAGTGTGTTTTCTGACCTGACTTTGTCCAGCAAGTGGATGTACTGTTTGAGCTCCCAAGACACCTGAGCAATGAGACGCTTATCTTCATCCTGCAGCACAATCTCAGGCACACGACCGTCAAAGAATTTACTGACAAACATCCCTGCCCTGAGAGAGAGAGAGAGAGAGAGAGGGAGAGAGAGAGAGAGAAAAGAGAAAAAGAGACAGAGAGAGCAAGCATTAGGTAGGTCAATTTACTGACAGAGGTATATGAAAGATACGTGCGGGGCTGCACTGCAACACCGCAACCACAGCATGGTGACTGCGGAGGTGGTGGAATGTCCACCATTCCCACACCCATTTCTTTTCTTTCCTTTTAAACTAGGTGAAGCACATTTTGACCAGAAGTGGTAGCCATGTCACCAATGCCCCACTGCCACTTGCAGTGCACTCCTGGGTTATTTATGCAGCCATAAGGTAATTTCATTTACAGTATATTCCAATAGGCACAGTCTGATCATGTCACGGAAAAAGGAAATGTAGAATTTCTCCCACAATTGCTTTCCACAATTTGACTATGTTGGTCAACTGTTATGGGCCAGTGGGTTATAACAGGGCATGTCACGAATCCCAGTTTTTTTACAGCAACAAAAAACTTGTCTTGGTGAGTTATTAGTGCCTGAGTTATTAATGCTGACAATATATTTAGTTGTTTAAAATAAGCACTTTAAAGCATGTGACTCTTTCTTAAATCAGCACTGTGAGTGATGCACATCTTTGTGACAGGTCGGAGTTGACTGAGGATAAATCTCTATAGGTCGGAGGTACTGCACCAGAAGGGGCGCTCAAGAGCCATTAAGTTGCTGGACCCCTGATCAATCCCTAAGCTCTATTCCTGTGGCAAAGCTCATATAAACCACAAATATTAGAAATGACAAACAAGAGGACCGAAGGGCTGGACCCGCTGGGGAAGCTCTGTGCTTGTACTTGCTGGCTGTGCACAGCAAACACTACTGAAGCAGTCGCACACAAAGGACATTTTAATGGCTGCTTTATGTGTTCTGCACCAAATCTTACACAGCCATGACCAAAACAGCGAGTGCTCTCCACTGGACATGTGCAAAATGAAATACTCCCTCAGCACTCTGGGTCTAGTCTGCACAGGTGATATTTAGGGTCAGTCACACACAGCAAGCAGTAGGCTAACCAAGGTTACATTAAGTTAGCCAGATATTAGAGAACTCCTGTGACTTCAGTATATAGAATATAAAGAAATCTGCCATGATAACAGCCTGGTGTGTACATGCCAGAAGTTATTTGCTTACACTACTCTAGGAGTGTGTGTGTCTGTGTGTGTGTGTGTGTGTGTGTGTGTGTGTGTTTGTGTGTACACTCCTCTTACCTGTTGATAAAATTGCCCAGGTTGTTAAGCAGTTCTGAGTTGTTCTTTAGAGCCATATCAGCCCAGGAGAAGGCCGAGTCCTGGCCCTCAGGTCTCAGATAGAGCAGATAGAAACGCCACACATCAGATGGAATGCCCGTGTCTTTAGCCATGTCACCGAACACGCCCACACCACGGCTTTTCGAGAACTTGGTGTCCTCATAGTTCAAGTATTCTGTATGCAAAATAAAGAAATGTATAAACAATGAAAACTCCATAAATAGGCTAAAGGACAAGCCACTGCAGAATTTTCTCGTTTTAAATAATCAATCATATTTGGATTATAATTCATGATTTTACACATTGTACAGGTGACATATAGCCAAGACTCTTTTTCAGGGTTTGGAATGAGTATAATCATAATCAAGATAATGCAATTTTCAATACAATCTGAGACAAATAAAGCACTGAACTGTTTAACTCTCTTATCATTTTAAACATATTTCTTGAGAAGCAATGTTTTTTAAACAAATATTTTTAAACAATGTGCTTCTAAAAAGTACACTAATAATCCCTCACTTTGATGAAGTCCAGCATGATTTGAAAGGTATTTACTTTTATTCCCAAGAAGTAGAACAAGGATTTCTACCTAATTTTTACTGCTCCTATATCATTTCCATTAGGCACATTGAATTTCTGACTTTGTCACAACAAACTCAGCAAAGCGTATGTGTTGTGCTGCTGGTTTCAACATGTGTTTGAAGGTAAATAGATGCGAGTCACCTGTAGCAACAAGGTTGCTGACGAGTGTGTAGTTGTCCTGCGCTCCGAGAAGAGAACAGGGGAAAACTACACTGTGAAACGGAACGTTATCCTTTGCCATGAAGTTATACAGCTCCACCTGCAGGACACATATGGAATGAATCATATAATGAAAACCCTGAAATGGTACAGAACTGTTAGAAATTGTAATGGAAGTGAGAAATGATCACCTGCTGCGGGTTCTTCCACCATTTCTCCCATTCACTGGTGTAGTTGGCTGTTATAGAGAGGTAGCCAATGGGGGCGTCAAACCACACATAAAAGACCTTTATGGAAAGATGGACAAAAACAGATCTATAAGTTGTATGAACACACAACAACAAAAATGTGCTATCACATTTGTAAGTGACCTGTGTCGGTTATTGACATAAAAAACACCTGAAAAGATCCGTATGCAAATTAGGCCTGTGTAATAGGGCTGAACTAATGATGATGCATCAGTGTCAGTAACTGCAATGTGAACAGTATTTTGCAGTCACAACTTAGAAAACAAGAGGTGATTTTGGTTATTACCAAAATTAGTTGTTACTGTTAATGTTAATGTAATACGGACATTTTAATAAATTAGTTAATGCTGAAAAGAATATAAGCTTATGTTAATAGATCTAAGCTGCCACAAACCATGTGTGGACTTTCAGATGGCTGAAAGGGTCAGATATGATCAATAATTCAATATTATTTTATGGGGAAACATTGTGATGTTTATTTGTATATATTGCCCAGAACTAACACGCAAATTTCAAAATCAACAAGAAACATATCTTTGAAAAACTGAATATACCAGATACACATCTGGTCAAGAACCACATATGAAAGAGACTAAAAAAGCTCTGTATTCACACAGCTGTGAAAAATATATCTGGATTACATCTTGGCAAAAAAATAGATTTCCAATCTGCATGCAGCCTAATACAGGTGAATCATATCTGATTGTTCTTATTATGATCTACCTTGTCACTGTAGTCTGGGTGAGGTACGGGCGTTCCCCACTGCAGATCTCGAGTGATGCAGCGCGGTTTCAGACCGTCTCTCAACCACGAGCGTGTGATGTGCTTAGCATTAGCCGTCCAGTCGCCAGAACTCGTAGATTTCTCCAGCCACTGCTCCAGTTCGCCCTCCAGCTAACAAACACACAGAATGCAGAAATACACACATTGTTAAGGAAAATATTTGTAATATATGTACGTGTTAATATTAGGGCTGCAACAGATGACTAATCTGAACATTATCAAAGAACCCTGATTAAGTGATTTATAAGACTGCAATATTCAACACGTACATCAAGTTCTCTCATGAAAATATTTATGCACAATAAACAACACATATCCATGGATTATGATTATGTACAATACCAGTCAAAAGTTTAGGCACACACATCTAATTGGACACTTTGGTTATCTTAAAGACTCTACAGGGTCACACTTAAGAGTTCCAACTGATAAGATGTCTAAACCAATACATATGATGACATACCAAATGTTCTCTTGATGTATCACAATATTATATTTTTGAAACAGTTTAAAAGCTCTACTTACTCTTTCAGTTTAGTGGATATTCATGATGTACAGACCAATAGCATTTGCCCAAAATTAGTTTAAAAAAAAAGTCATTTCAACCTCCACTGCAAGTTAAGAAAGCCGTTTTGTCCTCCTGTAAAGTTATATTTTGGAGTTTTTTTAAGGTGGACTGCATAATTCCATTAGTGCTATTTTATAGTTTGATGTCTTATGCCTTTTTTATGCTAAAGCAAAGCATTAAGCTAAAAATTAAGCTAAAAGGTAGCTTTTGAGTAAAACCTTTTAAATAACCATGTATATACTTTGGACTTGTACTGTATATTTAGCTGACCTTCAAAAAAGATTTCTGATATCATCTGCTATCCTCAGCTTCACACATTTCAGAAGTAATACCTTTAACCCTGAAGAACTTTTCAATCTGAGGATTATACAGTAGAAAAGCGCGGGGCTTCCTGCTGACATTTTTGTTCTCAGCAGTTTGGAAGACAAATAAAGACGTTATGCTGTGTGTATGTTTTTCCTCTTCAAGTGGTCAGGTACCACCATCTTGCTCATGTGCAGTTTATTGAAACTGTCTTCCTAGACAAATACACCTAATGTGCTTTGGTACTTCAGAGGACTTTCACAACTTTCACAACCACCCCCGCTCACTGATATTTAGTACATAACACTCTTTGTTGTATACACACACGTAGCTATGTTGAAAAAGGAAACAATAAGGAGATAAGTTGCCAGTAACTGGTTTAGCATCAGCAATGTCACTTATTAACTGGACCTAGTGAATATGGAAGTTACCTTGGGCAGGTCCAGGAACAGATGCTTAGAGGAGCGAACTACAGGCGTCAGTCGGCACACCTTACACTGCGGCTCCTACGAGGACATCAACAGCACAATTACAACATTCGTAACATTTACATCTGCAATTCCAATCAAAGCTTAAAATGAGGAAACCCGGTTTCATCAGCATGCAAAGCATATGTCAAACCATCAAACGGCAATGAAACTACTGAAATGAAACACACACTCTCTCACGTTCAATAATTGATTTAATCAGACACTTAAACCGAATCTGTCTGAAGATGGCTCCTAGAGATATTCCTACTCATTAGGAGTCTTGCTGGCGATGATCACATGGTAGGCCTTTGTAAGCTCAGTTCAGATTAGCAATGTTTATGTCTGTCCACTGACTACAGTCAGTCATTTTTGATGTCCTAGAAGTCGGCTGCTGTTCACACACTGCTGATATTGCATATTGCATAATGCATAGTATATATTACAGCCATGTACAGGATACAAAACCTGGAATGTGGGATATGTAGGTCAAAAACTGGTTATGCGCCACTACAACTCTGCAATGTGAACATACCTTAGTATAGACCATCTATACTATAATGAGATTGAAAAAGATCTCAGGTCATACCTTGAGCTCCACAGCGTTAATGAGTCGGCCGCATTTGTCACATTGGTCCCCTCTGGCCTCGGGGTACCTGCAGTGGGGACACACACCCTCCACGAAGCGGTCAGCCAGGAAGCGCTGACAGTTCTCACAACGCAACTGTTCCACTGTGTCCTCAAGCAGATAACCCCGCTCATGCAACCGCCAGAATATGTTCTGTGAGATTCTGAAAGAGGAGAAGATGATTAAGGACGAAGAATTGCCTAAAATGAAAGATGCACCAGCAGGTCAAGCCCTCACTCTCATAACGCTATATAGCATTATCTTAATAATAGTCGAATATTCATAGTCATATTTTTACCGTACCCACGTGGCTCTTCAACTACTACTATTTTATTTTATGTTCAGTTTAGCTTGACTGAATGGAACCGAAAATTAATGCTAAGGTGTTTCCAAACTTCAGTTTGCTTCAGTGCATCTTGGTTTTACCCTAGAGCAGATAGCTCCAGCCTGGAGAGGATGTCCCAGTCTATGGCCAGAAAAAAAGATCAGGAAAAATGTATACATAATGCTTTAGTCAGCTATAACAACACAGAGTTATATTGGGAACTTCAAACGCCGCAGTACAGTAAATTGCTCTCTTTGTTGATGTACTGATTAAAATGTGTGGCATTTCTGTACAGCTAAAGTGTCCTGGCTCATTTGTAAATTATTATAATTATAAAATTATAAAATGCAGCTGTAACACCAGAAAACGCCTTGTTTTTTTATTTGTACAGCAGGTGAACATGGCTTCGGAAATCTTACATTTCTCCAGAAGGGAGAGCAAGATGCCATAAATCTGAACCAAAAGAATCCCACGTTTCAGTATTACATTATTAAATAAGCCGTTGAACTGGAACTGAAACTTGACCACCAAGTTAGAAATGGACTATGAAGTTGCTTATTCATCCAGTAAACCAGATAAACGAACTATAAAAATACATCTCAACAAACAGTTCAAAATAATTCTGTCTTGAACTTTCACACATTCACTGGTATCAAGTTAAACATGAATCCAGTCAGACTCACTGGTCTTCTTATCTGAAATAACATAATATTTCTGTATGTCCATCCAAAAAAATGTATAAAAGTGGTAAAAATGTTTGTTGTAATGCAAACACTGAAATTTAAAATGAATAAATCCAAATCTAAAATTTTAAATATTCTGGTTAATTAGGAAATGCTGATACTTGTCACCGACGAGTTAGAAGCCTGTAAAATGCTGTTTGAGCCAGCCCTCATAATAAGCCTCAGGATAACTAACTCGTAAACAAAGTGTATTTCATATTTGGGTATTTCATACTGGATAAAACACTTTATCTTTATCATCATCTATTTCTAAATCCCACAGAGTGAGTCAGTCAGTCTCTCTCTCTCTCTCTCTCTCTCTCTCTCTCTCTCTCTCTCTCTCTCACTCACACACACACACAAAAACACAAACACAAACACAAACACACACGCACACACAGTTTCATACTCTGTCTGTCGTTGAGTGGTGGTGCGGCCAAAGTAGTCAAAATCAATCTGGAACCACTTGTAAATGGCGGAGTGGACAGCGTGGTATTTGTCGCAGATCTCTTGTGGTGTCAGTCCCTCCTCACGAGCCTTATTTTCCGTTGCAGTGCCATATTCATCTGTCCCGCACACATACAGCAAGTTCCAGTCTCGCAAGCGTCCATATCTGAAGAGAAGGACAGACTTTTTACAACATGTTTACGTAAAACAAATAAAGATCTTTAAACTTCACTTGATACATACAGTTACAGTACAAATATACTACAGGTAGCATTTGGAAAACAGGGCGAACAGCAGAACGCAGAGAGATGTGGCTGGTCCATCCATCAGTCGTGTTACCTGGCAAATACATCAGCGCTGAGCACACAGCCGATAATGTTGCCCAGGTGAGGAACGTTGTTGACATAGGGCAGCGCGCTGGTCACAAGCACATTCCGCTTTCCTTCCTGTGGTAGACTAAGAAGATGCCAAACATACACCACATTAAAAACAGTTCAAATTAAGCTCTTTTTTTTTTTATTTACTCTTTTTCACACTCTCATCGTTCAGCTAAACAAATCTAAAGTTAGCTCATGACAACATAAAAACAGAACAGTGTTTAAACTTACATTGAGATTCACTAGTTACATGGCTCAAAACACTCTTACCAAGCTTTTACCGAAATAGAATATTTAAAAAGTGGAACTGTATAAATCCCGGGTCTTATAAGCTAGTTAGAAAGCGTTAGTATCATTATCGGCTGATACTCACGGATGAGATATTGGTAAAAAGTAATATTGCTGTTACCGTAACACCGGAATTTGTTTATCACAGATGTGGGCTGGATCTGATGTATCAATTACAAGTCAAGTATTAGCACAAAAGGATACAGGCCATCATAGTGAGAGCATTAGTATGTCCCACTGCCGCCTGCAGAGTACATGTTTCCGGCCCACTCCGTAGCACATTAATGAAATTCATGTGTTGATGATGAATCAGTTTTTTGGCAGTTTCTCAACTATTTAGAGTGGGATTATTACTTTCTTGATTATTTAGCTGTTTTATCCTTATGCTAATTATGCAGGCTATTTATTTATATAGACTATTAATTAATTTACGTGATTGTCCTACATGCACATATTGTCCCACTCCTGCACATACTGGATTGGTTAACTGTCGGCCCCCAAGCATGACCTGTCCTGTGGAATTGCAGACCTCTATGCTGAATTACTGAAAGTAGTACATACCTTCTGATGAAGCTCATTTTATACACTCATACAGTTTTGACAAAATGTACAGCATTTCAAACGGAAAAAAAAACTGTTTAAGGCCCAATTTGAGCAAACAAAACACATGTAATTAACTGTAATTAACTACACTAATGTGATTGATCTTGATTAGCTGTTTTAATTGCTGGACAGTCTTAGCCTCCACATTACTTATTTTTATAATATATAATTAATATTATAATTCAACTGACAATCTTAGATAGTCCTAGTAAAATCAGTCTTCCCTAGACTCATTTGTGCATTGGACAGGGTGTGTGTGTTTTCAGTAGGAGTAAGACTGTTGTCTTTACAGAGTGTAGCCTCTGTCTTTGAACAGGATTAGAATCTTACATGGGGTGTTTCTTCTGTGTGCTGTTTGAACAGTCTGGGAGTCCTTTACTAAAGGCCTGTGCAGCTGCCTCAATCTCTTCCTCTGACATCACGGGCTCAGAGTCCTCCGTCTAAGGAACAAACACATTACAATCAGTCCATGCCATGGGGTTCAACACATGCACATCCAGCTTCCTCTCCTCCATGTACAAAGAGGACATTGTACCTCAGTGGCATTAGCGCTTGGTGGGCTGTCTCTTCGCTGTATATGTGGAGCTGGCTGCTTTTGAAGGAAAGTCTTCAGGGCATCAAGCCCTTTGCCCTTCAAGACCCTCTGAACAGCTGTCTCACAAGCTGGGAGCTGACCTACACGTTCAAACCATCCCCTCACTGACCGCAACTCGCCTACAACCAAAGAGAGACAAAGAAAGAAAGAGAGAAAAATAAATAAATAAATAAACACACAAACTTTGTTTTTGTACTTTTTGTGCTTATTTGAAATAAAGTTTAAATTGCTTCACATAAACTATTAAATTATTACAAAGAAAGAAAGTAAAACTTTGAAACATATGAAACAAATTATGATTCAAAGAAAAAAATTAAAAGGTTTAAAAATGAAAGAGGGACAAAATAAAAAAGAACTTTTAATTAGAAGAATTAATTTAAATTAATTATTTAAATACATAATACAGCTGAATTAAAAATGGCAGTACAAAGGTGTAAAACGGTGATAGCTCCTTTCCTCACCAGCTTCAAAAGCGGGGTGAGACAGAGTGGGGTACAGAGCTGCCCACAGTATAATATCTGCCACTGCCACTGTCTCCTGAAACACACAGAATGACACTAGTCAACATCATTTCCATGCATTGCCATTCATTAGAGGTTGTGTGGAGTGACACTCCATCTGCCCTGATGATACATTTAATTAAAGTATTAAAGTAAAGATTAAAGTTAGATATCCTGAAACATTCACAGCACAGGCTGTGTTTCTCACGGTTGTGTTCTCATGAAGAACGTCCAACTTAGTGGGGATCTCATTTAAACACTAAAGCAGAATCCATGCACATGAAAGTGTTAGGTGTATGACAAAATCGCTTCCCTGAAAGCTATGACACAAAGCGGTTATGAATATACTTCCTGATGTCAGCTGTATGAAAGTTTTGAGAAGGTTTTGCCCCAAATATATTTCAAAACTCAGTCATGTAGAGATACACACATATGCCCCTGTTCAGATTACATGTTTTGTTGATTTTTTTTTTTTCTTCAGATGACACTAAGTTAGTAAGGAGCAGTGTGTAAGATGAAGGATAATCTATCACCAGAAATTAAATACTGAACAAAACTATAGCTTCATTAGTCTAGAACTGCCTGTAACTACAAATCACTGTGTTGTCATTAGCGTAGAATGAGCCTCTCTCATCTATATAGGAGCGTGTCATCTTCCTTAAGAGGCTGCCATGTAGAGCTGCAATGTCCTACAGAAGCCCAAAATGGACAAACCAGACACCAGATGGAGAGATTGCTTTTCACACATCAGGTTTCTACATTGAAGTGGCAGCTTGAATTTGGAAGATGCTGAAAGAAAAACCCTCCTCAAAACGTCCTAACTGCATTTATTTGTAGGACTATTTAGGTAGGATTTTTACGTCTTGTGCTTATCTCCATTAAAACTATGAGGCCCGTTCCACCTTAAATGGTGCGGCACTTACATTCTGGCATTCAGCTTTTTATTAGTTTCTAGAGAAGGGAGGGGTAAGTGAGGGGGTGCAGTAGATTGCAATAAGCAGCCTCACCAGCACTTACACATTGCTCCTTCAACTCATCATCTACAGAGAACACTCATTGTGCACAATTTCTATTTATTTAACTGAGTTTAACATACTGGAAATATAGAAAGTAAAACATAACATTTTAAAAGTGCCATAGTTTATCCAATATGTTCAATTGAACAGTAAGTAACAGTCCAACAGCGCATTAAAATAGATCTAAAATAGACCAAGCAGAATTGTTTCTTCTTTTTCATGGATTAGCACTCATGCTCTACACATCGATCGATCTTATCAGCCCTCACTTTTAAACTCTGTTACGTTGTGTAATCCCTTCAACCTGCCCTGGAAGAGGTGAACCTCGAACCTCGTTTTAGACCGTTAAGATGAGCCCCATAAGGTCTAGAATTACATGGCCTTATTGTGTTTACCTGGAAATATATATTCTATATCACACTACATTCCACATTCACAGTATTTATACTGACTTCCTAACTGAAACCAGGATGAACACGGCACGCAGGCCAAGAATACCAAGATGAAACCTTTAGCTCTGCTATGTTAGTGTGTCATGCTTACTTCTGTCAGGAACGGTGTGGTCCTTTTGCTCAGGTACTGCTCCAGCCAGTCCAGAGGTCCTTTCAGGACAGCGCCAGCCTCACTGGACTTCTCCTGCAGCGACAGCATGTGGAGCGCCTGCAGCAGCGCAGGCTAATACACAAACATGCACACAAAACTAAATCAGTTATTAGCATCATAAACATCAAACCAGAGTTAAAATACTTCAGGAGCTGATCAGGTTTTGGACAACTGAAGTTGCATAGACAGTTTTTATAGTATTATAGACAGTTTGTATAGTTTTTATAGCTGTCATTGATTAGTTCATGCCAAACTAATTTCAGCATGGGCACAGTTCACCCAGACAAGAGTCTAGAAGTTTGGACTGTGCCTTCAACATGTGGTGGCAGTATGAAGGAAGAAAGGAGGGAGTAGAACTGAGCTACAGTTCTGGGTGGGTTCTGCCTGTAGACAGAAGGCTGGACTACTCCCTTCATAACTGTTCTAAGACTGATACAGAACTAAGGAATTCATAAGACGCTAGACATGAAGAAGGAGGGTTTTTAGGCATGGTCCTGCCCAAAAACATTCATTACTACATAATTTATTATTACAGTTATTACATCATTTTGCAATCATCTTTTAAGGTAGGCATGTCTTATTTTACTAGAACCAACCAGAATTGTTTCTTCTATTGTGTGGAGTGGTACTCATGCTCTACGCATCGATCACTCTCATCGATCCTCACTTTTAAAATCTTTGTTTTGTGATCTCCACCCATATACTTATTATTCATTCATCTTCTAAGCAGCTTATCCTTCTGGGTCCAAGGAGGGGGTTAGGCAGGACAGACTACCAGTCAATCACAGGGCAGAGACACAGACATACACACTCACACACAAACACACCTAGTGGCAATTCAGTATCTCCAATCAGCCTGACTGCATGTCTCTGGACTGTGCGAGAAAACCGGAGCAACCAGAGGAAGCTCGGAAACACAGAAATGACCCAGACGCACCAGCCAGGAATCAAACCCAGGCCCTTTTTGCTGTGAAGCGACGGCGCACCACCATGCTGCCCCTCATATGGCCATTACTACATACAAAATCTTTGAAGTCATTTTCTTTTAGGAAAGAAAGCAAAATACACTCCCATCAAAAAGAAACATGTGCCACAACTTAGGCTTGAGCGCCAGACTTGTACCCGGATATGAGTAATAACCACGTCATTAACATTACTACCGCCCTGGCAGCCGATCCTGACCTGCAATTCTGTTGCTTCCCATTCGAGTAACTGACTGCTCCCATCACTGGCCTCTTTCCCAGCAACCTCGAACAGATATCTGGGGAGACAGTGACATTTAAGACAGGCAATGCACAGAGTCTCTATTCCCCAGAGTAAGAAGTCTGCAGTGCCAGATTTTAGAGTTATGTCACTTACTGGCAGATGGCATTAGGACTGAAGAGGTGTTGTCCGCTGGGTAGCAGCAGAACAGGTAGGACGGGCCGACTTAGGAAGGGCACCACTTTTTCTGAGAAGACACAGACAGACAGACAGACAGACAGACAGTGAGAACCCACAAGCAATCAACCAAACAATCATACCAGCTTAGCTTTCACAATAACCAGTGGGCACGCTTGTTTACACCAGTAGCTACAAGAAAGAATGCTTGGAGAGAGACATTCACATGCACATCAACCTGTAAAAATAAAGCTAGCTGAAAGCTGATTTAATGGACTATACCATTTAAGACTGAGTTTTAAGTGTTATTTTTGAGGTGTTTGGCATATGTAAACGCTACTGAAGTTTCAAAATGCTCATGTCTCTATTTCCACATGACCCAGATATTAGAATGCAAGCTCGCAAAGCAGTGCTTTTTGGATTCATGTTGTTTGTGATGTCACATATATGCCTATATCCAGGCCACAGCTCAGCTGCCCATTCAAGTTAAAGAACAGTCTGGACTGCTTTTTGAATGAGGTTCAATACGGGGAGGCAAAACAGATCACAATGTGTGTACGTGTACATATAGCAGTCAAAAACAGCCTGTTTACTGCCAAAGAGTAGAGCAAAGCTGGAAATGGTCATATTAAATACATAAAAGCGACCACACAACAACACTGGAGAGGGAAACTGCAGGATATGGGCCCTTTAACGTCTGATTACTACTACCTTAATGTCAGAACGGAGATGCGAGTATAGTGTAGTTAGTTAAGTGTGGTTAGAAGTGCAGCAGAGCCTCTGAAGAAGGTACCAAAACATGACAAGTGGAGCCTAAGAATATTAAAACCCGACAGCATGAGATAAAAATTTCCCTGTCACACGTACACAAACAGAAGCGCGTTCTGGGACAGACTGGAAGAAGCAGACTGCCCAATTACTCAGCTCGGATCGGATCACTTACCCTCGTGGCTGACCAGTTGTACGTCACATTTCACTCCTGTTAGCTCCAGCACCGCTAACGCTTTCACACAGTGCGGGTTCCCCTCGCTGACAAACAGCTTCATTTGGCCCCTTCTTACTGTCACGCTCCGTTCGCTTGCAGGAATGGCGTTATGGATTTGACAGCCCTGAATATTTCAGCCACACAGCTTTCAACTCAGCCGGCTTTTCAATCTCCACACGCTGATGCAACTCGGAACCAATGTGATGTACAGCGTGTTGTAGTTTTTGGGAACAGAAAATGCTCGGTTAGCCTACAGACTCGGGGGGTCATCGCGACTACAGTTCCCAGGATCCACCAAAGTGTCGTAAAGACGTTCCTGCGCGTGCGCTAATCTCATTGGTCGCTGGATTTGTTGACGTACAAACCATTCAAGCGCGATTTCAAAACATCCTGGATATAAATGGTGTACGTTGTTAAATGTATACGTGGTGCTGGTTGTCAGTTTGAATGGTGTTCTCGGTTCAGATAACTCAATTTATCTGTTCGTTACTGCCGGGGCAAAAGTTTTACAGAGAAAGATCACTCTCTCCTCCATGTTAGACGGAGCAGCGGCTGCGCTCCAATCCGCATACTTGTGCACTTACTAGAAGGCTTAGCTAATGTGTAGACTTAAAGCCCTTATTAGACATGTCTGGCAGCCCTCTGAGCGGTTATGTCTAGTCGTACATGATCAGCCTCCGCTCTACTGCAATTAGAGAGAGATCTATAAACTCATTAAAACATTTCAAATGCATATGCAATCTGACTAATTGCTTAGTTTGTGTTTTTTGATAGGATGTGGGTGTAGCGTGCTTAAGAAATTTTACTGACATGTTTATCCACTGCATTGGTCCATAAGGACTCTTATTTTGAAGACGGGGCTAGCCTGCAAGTACAGGACGAATGGAGAGTCATTCCACAGAGGATGCACGAAGCCAATAACCCTTCCTCTGTATTTCTTTCGTTTGTTTCGTCCGATATTACTTTATTTGCAAAAATAAATACATAAATAAATAAGAATGAAGCCAAGGGCTCCCATGACTAAATATTTCCGGCAGCGCGGTCACGTGTTAAGCACAGAGGCTTTTAAGGCAAGACACAAGCAGACAGGAAGTGTACCCCTATTCACCCCGTTAACTTGAACTGGTGTGCGCTGTCTTGCTTTACCGTATGTAAAGATCAGGGAGAACGGAGAGTCAGTCCAGCGCCCTCTAGTGTCTCACAAGCCCAGCAGACGTTACCGAGTGACCGTTCTCCTCACTAGAAATTCTCTGATACTCCACCAATGAGGCCCCACTTCATTCATATAATATAATATAATATAATATAATATAATATAATATAATATAATATAAATCATTAACAAACACAAAATTATGTTGGGTTTTTTTAATCCATGATTTCAAATATGTTTTTGAAACGTTGGTGTGACGTTTAGTTCTCTCCCCATTCAAAGAGAAAGGACTCTGATCTTCTTGTACGAGTGTAAACAGCCAAAAAAACATGAATTCAAAACGCCAGAGGGCGCTCATGAGTAAGTCCTAAATGAATGGGGCTGAATTGATCTGAACGGCTAAAAACAAAAAGTTAAAATAGTTTCTATTCGTTTGTCCAGGACTTCCCTTTAAATGGGATTTGTGCTGCTCATTTTTGATATTATAATTTTATTTTTGGGTCTATTAAATAGATTTACATGCTTCAGTTTTCCCAAAACACAATATGTTTCTCATACTGTGCATCTGTAGTCACCCTCTGCCAGAAATGCTTTGTTAAGGCTCCTGTGTCTTTAAGAGCCGCCTTCCTATGAGTCCAGTGTGCTCTGATTGCTCGGCCGCCAGAGTGGTTGAAGGTAGTAGTGGCGTCCTTCCTCATATATGGCCAGTAAGGACCGTGGCACAAAATGACATCACCTTGTAACAGTTTCTAACTTTATAAATTTTGTTTTATAAAAGTTGGCAGGCACATTGGCTAAGCAGTTCATGTCTTCTGTCATGACCACATCAGGTGCCATTATAAAGTCCTATTACTCAAATTCAAAAGTGCTTAAAAACATAACCACAGTGTTAAAATGGTTCAGGAAATAAAAACATTATTTTATACAAACATGGTTAAGCATTTACAAAGTATGAATTACTCAAATGCTCCATATTAACCCTTTAATTTTACACACTCAGGATAGCCCTCTTGCGTCTAGACATTGCATAAACTCTCTGGGGGAAATCACTGGCCCTGGCGTTGACAGGCTTTCCAGTTTACAGATAAACGTTTTAGTATGTTTGTCTGTTTAAATGACCCTTTAAACATAAAGCATGACGCATAAAGAGCATGCTTTCTCTGTGCTTTCATTTGTTTTTACAGCTTGCTTAAATTGGTTAGCCAATGGGCAAATAAAGCCCAAGTTGCTGGCCACACCCATCATAGCCACGCTGAGTGGAGGTAGTGCTACTAGTGCGCACTAGTTAGGGAACGCAAGGACGCCAATGGGAACACAGCCAGAGTGAGTCGATTTTTTCCCCTCTTGTCACGTGACGGAGCCTTACAGGTTCTCGCTCGGGGCAGAGTGACAGTGACAGTGAGCGCTGCTGCTGTATCGGAGAGTTAGAGGTGGAGGGAAAAAGCATGCTCTGCTGATTTTATGACATTTGGATTACGCGTCGCGGATGCACCTGCAACAACGGGTGAGATGAGCACAACTTGTTTGCTGTTTTAAGTTAACTGAAACACTTCAGTCGCCTTTTTCATCCTAGTGTCCCATATAATGCACCTGAGTAGTTAGAGAGTGGATGTATTTTGCCATTACGCACGGAGGAGGCGCATGTTCTGAGGGTTTGTTTGTTATTTGTATGACTTTTCTGTTCATGGGGCATGTAGTCAGAGGAGGGCTTAGTGAGGAAATGAAGCCAGTGGAAGTGTAGTGCTGTTCAGAAAGACAGATCAGCAGGATTTAGCTCAGTCTCGGTGCGTTTCAGCAGTTTACAGTGTTTTTCTGTGCCAGTCTCCACAGGCAGCTTTGCTTTAGCCTACTTATTTGCCTCCCGCAGTCTCCGCGCTCTCAGGGGTGCTGGAAAATGTTTGCAAAGTCTTGTCTACTGTTTTTCCTTCAAGACGTCTCTGACGCTCCTCTCTGCAGCTTGAAGAGGCGCTTTTTCAAAGCGATTCTGGGCCATTTCTGTCGGTCCATTCATCATGTAAAACAGTAGCTGCTGTGTTCAAATGATGCGTAACTGTAAAAACAGACAAAAATGGAGATACATGTCTTTCCTTGGACATTGACGATGTTAATCATTTTATATTTGGGGTCTACTAAAATGGATTTACATGCTTCAGTTTTCCAAAAACACAATAATTTTCTTATATTGTACATCTGTAATCACCCTTCATCTGAAAGGCTCTGTTAGGGCTCCTGTGGCTTTAAGGCCCGCCCTTCTATGAGCCCCAGTGTGTTCTGATTGGTCAGCCTCCAGAGTGGTTGAAAGCAATAGTGGCATCCTCCCTCACAGTCAGCCAATAAGGACTGTGGTACGAGATGACATCACCTTGTAACAATTTATAACTTTATAACTTTGCACACCGGAAAAAACACAGCTTCGCTTTAGCCTACCTATCTGCCTCCTGTACTCTCTGTGCTCTCAGGGGTGCTGGGAAATGTTTACAAAGTCTTATCTATTGTTTTCCCTTCAAGACAACTCTGACGCTCCTCTCTCTGCAGTGTGAGTTTATTTGTAGCTCTGAGATAATAATAATAATAATAATAATAATAATAATAATAATAATAAATATAGTGCACAATCCAGCCATTGAACACTGACGTACTGTATGTGTGTGTGTGTTTGTTCTCGTAGTGGTATATTATGAATATGAAATTTTTTGTAAAGTGAGGGCATTTTGCTGGTCCTCACTTGAGCACTTGTTGCTTTCACCATAAATCATGTTTTTTTTTTTTTTTTTTGGAAAATCTAATAATGCAGAAAATCAGCTTTTTGGATACTGAGGTTAAGTTTAGCGGTTAGGTTTAGATATAGGTGTAGTGTGTGTGTGTGTGTGTGTGTGTGTGTGTGTGTGTGTTTGTGTGTGTGATTGCATGAGCTGGACAGAGCATGAAAAAGATGGGACAGAGGGACAAGTGAGCAGGGCAGTCCACATGAGAGGATAATCTACAGACTAGCAGAGCTCCGGGATTCATTTAGGACCCTAAGTGGTAAAGTACCGGAGGCTAGTGCACGTTTATGTAAGAGCTGTGGAGTCTGTAATATTGCATAATCGCTGCACAAGGCTGGAAATGAAGTGACCTCTGTCAGTCAGGACTAAGAGCAGGGCGAGACATAACATTGCGATACTTCAGGGCATTTCCGCACAGTTCCTTCTTCTGACGTTAGGACGTCCAGGTAGATGCACTGGGACGCATCATCAGTGATGTAACTTGGGGTGCTTCAGGTCTTTGGGCAAACAGTAGTGCCAAACTTTTTTCCAACAATTTGTTATTGAATTCCATGTAAGAATACAGTCAATAGCCTCTTCCTGCAGACCCCCTAGAGGCCAGGCCCCCTACAGTATTATCAAATAAAATAACTCTGTTGTTAACAGAGGACTCTGTTAGTTCCCTAAGGGATGTTGCGAGGCAGTGTTAAACTGATAGCGAGCAATGAGGAAGCACTTTCACAAACAGTGAAGATAAAAATCATGTTCTAGTTTTATAATACACATTGAAATGTATTCTATCGTCATTGGCTGTTTGCATGCAAGTACTTTCGCCAATCCGGTTAAATTCTTTTCGTGTTTATATACACACACACTCTGCTCAACAATCTGATGAAAATCACTGTTTACATGGACACTTCATATAACCTCATTCAAAATGAATGTGCATGCATACAGTACCACTGTTACCTGAGCTTTGTTTTAGCTTTTCCATCTGTGTTTAATTTGTGTGAATTCGAAACACAATGTTGAACATTATAAACTTAACCATTATAAATACAAAGGCATGCCAGACGTCTCAGCATGGAGTTGTAGAGGTTCCTAATGGTGTCCTGTGATAATCCATCCCATGCAGCTTGAATATTCTCACCCAGCTCCTGCAGATTTTGCGGTAGGGGTGGAGGTGGAGTGACACCATGGCTTCTGGACATGTAATGCGTGACAACAAACTGTTCATCTTGACGCTGACCGTGGTGCCTCCACACAAGACAAAAGTGGGACTCGTCACTGAAGATGACCCGCTGCCATTCTGAGTCACTCCATGACAGTCTGACACAGCACCATTGCAGTCTTTGGTGATGTTGACGTGGTGTTAAGGGCAGTCGTTGTAGCGGTCTGCGTGCATGTAGTCCTGTGTCATTCAGCCGTCTGCCAATGGTGCTGGCACTAACAGGATGACTCATGGAGGGCATCACTGCTTACTGAATGTCCGCAATCATGGCTGTTGGGTCAGTCAGGTACAGTGATGAAACCCGACCTTGCTTAAGTCACATCCACGGCTGAGCGTGAAGCTTGAATCATTGGCGTGTCTCACTGTGTCAAACCTACCCACCAAGTTTCATTCCTATTGGTTGATTCCTTCTGGGTGCAACTATTTGTGCAGCTGTACTTTTGATGATGAGTGTTGTTTACAGAATCTCTATATTTGGTCTTTTTATGGCATACTGATGATGCTCATGGCAATCTCAGAAATGGATTTTTATGATATCGCGAAAATGAAAACATATTACCTACCCCTAGCTAGCTACAAGTGTCCCATTCAGATTGCTTTGTAATACTAATATCAACTTCAGAACAGATTCCTGATCGAAATCATTTGTTTTTAATTACAAACCAAAATTAGACGTGGCTTAAACCAGACATTGGAATTGACTCTGGAGTAGGGCATATCCAGTCTAGATTCTGGAGTTCATCAAAGTGCTAAATTTCCAAACCTTCTCTTTCCAGGACAGAGCTAGGCCTCATCTCTGAGCTTCAGGTTGGGAGTATAAGTCATAACATGGAAAAAAGGATGTGGTCACCATTGTTTCAGAATCACAAGACGACTCACTCAGCTTTAATCATGGTGCTCAGGCTTCATTTGTACTGCGCACATAGTTTCAGTTTGACTGAATCTCTCTCGCGAAGTCTTCTAACATCCGTCCTCTCTGCCTCTAAAAACGGTTAAAGTGGAGCAAGTGAGCCTCACAGCAGACCTGCTTCTGTCAGGAGGATGTGATATCATGGTGTGGCAGCACTGACCTTACACGCAGAAACCCACATTCTCACGCCACTAAGCTGAGTGCACAGTTGCGTTACTGCACTGATCTGCTTGGTGCCGCCCTGTAATGTGTTTATGAGTTTTAAAATGACCTTCCAGGTGAAAAATCACACTGTGTCTTTATCACTGTGTGTGTGTGTTCATGGCAAAAATCAGGCAGCTAAAGAAAAACAAGGCTGACCTACAACGCCAGCAAAATGCTCCTCCTCACTTTGTAAGACTTTGTTTTCCACTTTTGTTTTTGTTTAAAAAGCCAGATTTTTCATTTTTTGACTGAAAGATGAGAAGAAGGTAAATAAAAGACAAAGATAAAGGGAAACTCTGCCTATCTTTGCATAATTCCACATACATTTCTGCATAATTCAGTCTTTGAGATGTAATTACAGTCACTCAGGGTGGTTTGATGTGAAATGGTTAATTATAGAGAGAAGCTGTAAAACAGTCTCACACATCAGGCAGTTTACTCATAATCATTTCTTGTAATATCGTTCTGTGAGGGAGCTTTTAGAGACATTGAACGCCCCAGACGTCTGGTTCCCATCAGCACCACTGTTAACTGACTCAGTAGAACAGCCCAGGTAAAAATCAAGCATATTTTAATGTACTAAAATTGTACTTTAATATCAGCAAGCACCTCAGTATACCTCAGTGTACTTCTCCTGGGAGAGCATCATCTTAATCTTATAATTTTATAGCATTTTTAAAAAGTGAAATTCCCATATAGAATTAATATAATTAGATGTGAATAAAGTATAATTCTTCATGTCATACTGAAATATAAAATACATATACGTATATAACAATATGTACCTATAAGTACGTATGCAGTGGTAGACTATACAAAACTTAGGGCATCCTCAGTCAAATGAAATGTTTAGTTGTGAAATGAATACACTGTTTATTTTCCGAATTTAACATATTGGGGGAAAATAAAATGTAGAATTTGGCCTGTGCTGAAGTTTATATTTTATGTTTTCACCCCCGAAATTTAAATTGATATAGTGCACTACAATGAGCAGAAATGTTATGTTTGTTACCTGTATTTTCACTTATTGTTGTGCATAGAAAATCTACAAAACATTTTTTTAGACCAGCGGTGTTTAAACTTCACAGTAAATAATACTTGTTAACACATGTGCCATATTATTATTATATACTGATATTAACATGTTGTCACTGTCAGAACAAAACCAGAATGTTAATTTTTCAGCAGAAGGAAAAAAAAATAATATATAACCTCGGAATGGAAATCAGTGTGATATTTTGGCATTTGATATCAGTGTGGTAGACAGGCATATTACATGTTAGGGATGTAATACTGGACTGTATTGTATTGTATTGTATTGTATTGCATTATGGCTAGTGTGTTAGCTTTTGTTCCTGTGCCGGCAAGAAAACCAGTCTGGGTGGATCAGACGAAACTCCACTTTGCCACTCCAAAGTCTCAAACATACTACAGCCCTAATAGGCTAAAATTAAAGCGTTAACATGTTATTATGTACATTTTCAGGCCCCTTTTTTTCTTTTTTATAAAATATATTAAAATGAGATTCAGTCAAATAATGAATTTTGAGAATAATTACACCCCTTTACATAATTATATTATAAATGTTGAATTTATTATTACATATTACTTATTATTACTTATTTATAATGTGCAATTCATAATGATATGTAATTCACGTGTGTGTGTGTGTGTGTGTGTGTGTGTGTGTGTTTTTGTGTGTGAATCCATCTCTTTCATAGTCCATGCATCTAGCTCACAGCTTAGCTCCTCTTATTTAACCCCTCTGAATTACCCCTTTTTATTTAACCCCCATTTTAGCCCCTCTGACTTAGCCCCTCTTATTTAACCCCTCTAACTTCGCCCCTCTTATTTAACCCCTCTGACTTAGCCCCTCTTATTTAACCCCTCTTAGTTAGCCCCTCTGACTTAGCCCCTCTTATTTAACCCCTTTGACTTAGCCCCTCTTATTTAACCCCTCTGACTTAGCCCCTCTTATTTAACCCCTCTGACTTAGCCCCTCTGATTTAACCCCTCTGAATTAGCCCCTTTTATATACCCCTCTTATTTAACCCCTCTGATATATAAATAATAGTATCTGAAATATTACTTTCATAATAGTTTTATAATATTGAACAACACAATGCCTGGCAGCATTTTGTTTTCCTTCATGCTCCATCTTCATCTCTTTCTGCTCTTATATTGTGCCTGTAAATCTTACCTCTGGCTCTTTCTCTCCACCACCTCTCTCTCTCTCTCTCTCTCTCTCTCTCTCCCCTGCGTCTTTATCTCCAGTACCTATATCTCTCTTTTTTCTCTGCCCTATCTTTTTTCTCCTGCCCCTTTTCTCTTACTCCTCTTTTTCTTTCCGCTGCATCTCTCTATGTGTATCTTTCCCTTTTTCATTCTCTCCTGCGTCTCTCTTCTTCCTATACTTCTTTTGCCCAGTCTCCTTCTTTCTCCCTCTCCTGCCTCTCTCTCTCTCTTTGCTGCCTTTCTCCTCTATCTCGATCTCTCTCTCTGGATCGATGTGGATGCTGATATGGTGCCGCCAGCTCAGTGTGAGCACCCAGGCTCATCTCTGTGTTCAAAGGCCTGTAATGGAAAAATCACACTGACACGTGCCCCCCACCCCCCAAATCCAGCACCTGCCCAGTGCACACACACACATACCCACAGAATATAATGAAGCTGCGCAACTTGTATGTCCACTGTGGACCTTGCGAAAGCCTTTCCTCAAACAAAGTCAGCCTTGCAGGAGTGTTCCAGTGGTTTTCAACCTAATCCACTGTGTCTGTGACGTCCGGTTGATCCCCATGGACAGTAACTTTGTTTCACTGAACTTAGTTAAAGAGGGGAAGCTCATTGACTTCAAGAATTTAATGAAGGTCAGTGGGCAGACGTTTCAGCTGAAGCATCTGCCCATTGGCTTCTGTTAGGATAATGAATTCATTGTCTGTGGTCAATATTAACCATAAGCTTCAGAAGTCACAGATAAAGTTGACGAACTCTCTTAATATTCCTTTAGTAGTATTGTTTTGTGACATGCCTATTACCGCTTTGCTGCTGGTTATCTATGCTGACTCCCAGAACAGAGCATGCAAAGCAGAGTGCAAACAGGCCATATCATGGTATTATGTATCAATATCTGCTGCCATAAAGGATCATGTAGGTCTCCAGCGGACAGGATCTCTACTGAAGTCAGAGCCATAAAGCAGGCAGCAGTGTATCATTGTTTGCATAATGACATTAGTTCTTTGCTGCTGTCTGTTCAGTTTCAATGACAGTGTCTTCAGCTGAGCTGTGGGCAGCTTACTGGGTTGGTCAATGCGTGATTTGGAACTGTCGCTGGGCTCCGGAGCTTTCGTATTGCTCTTCTCTCCTACGTTTTCAGTTACCATGCCGAGAATCCGAACAGACCAATAGGATCGCTTCGGAGTTCTTTGGGCGCTGCTCATTGGTTGTTTGCTGGAGAGGGAGCGATATTGCTCTGTGTGATGCAAAGATTGTTGCATTTGTACACTCCCTGGAGCGAGTTGCTGTCTGAGAAATTAGATGGGAGTTTTTTTTTTTCCTTGTATGTGTGTGTCTCCACTCTGAAGTGGTTTCACATCAGTTTAGGAGGGATTCCTGATCCACCCACCCATGTACACACACATATGTGTACGTCCATGTATATTTGCTTTAGGAATATATGTATTTTTTTAATCTTGATGTACATTGATGTGAGGGAGATTTGCACATATATCAAATGATTAAGGATTAATTATGATTAATATCACCTTTATTATTGAATAAAATTGTTTTCTATTGTACATCAGCAGGTATTTCTTTCAAGAAACGTGTTATTTCCAGAATTGAACAAATGAATGAGAGAGTGAGAGAGGGATTTGACTGTATGCAGAGTGCTTTAGGTCACTGTGCAGCAATTCATTATCATGTATTGGAGCGCTGAGTGAATTGATTGGCCTGTTTTGCAGGCACAGTGCCTACCAATACACTGTGTACTGGCTGTGTGATATGGCTGCATGATTATCCAACAAACTACAGTCCAGTTATATTGCCTTAGTCATATGTCATATGTGTCTAGGGGTGGGCAATGTGGCAAAGTTATTATATTATGATACTTAAGGATGTTTTCACAATGTTCATCACCATATTTCATTAATACATTGGAACAGACAAAAAGAACCTGTAGTGTTACAAATAAAATAATAATATAAATAATATTATTATTATTATTATTATTAATAATCTAATTAATAATAATATAATATCTATTGTAATCTGCAACTACAGTGACTTTTATGTTAATATTTGATAAAATGTGCTACACTAAATCCAATAAACAAGCCTGATCTTGCTAACTATGTAATGAATCATGCAGTTAGTGAACGTGTATTGTAACATAATACATCATGATAATAATAATATATTCTCATATTGCCCATCCCATAAGTGTTTCATGTGATAAAGTGCTCAGACAATGCAAAGATAAATATGTATTTGCTGTTCATCAGCTCATACACTGTAAATATAACAAATAATCTTATTTTCAATGTTATAAAATCATATGTAAGCTCACTGGACATAAAGTTACCTCCCCTTGCATGTTTAAAGTGGTAGTAACATCAGACTCCTGCAGATGGTGCTGCACAAGGATGATAATATAAAAACCTGCCGGGTGTGAGTGATGGGATACATAGACTGAGACGAGGTGGTACAGTGCAGTGAAAATTTTGTTCCATGTGTTGGGTCCAAAGCAGATGTTAATGATTGGCTGAAAGGAGTGACTGCATTTGGGTGTACCCAGTCTACAGGAAATTCACCTCAGAATTGTGCCAGGGAAGGCATCCACCAAATCTGGACCAAATGCACAATTCTTTGAAGCAAGAGTGTCTGTACATTGATGTGGCCTACATCCAGAAACCTGTCCAGTTCATGACAAGTCCAAAAACCTTTCAGTGAGCCGTGTCTGTGAATAAGACGTATGTAATAATAAGGAGTTGGCTCACATTTTGCTGCAGTAACAGCCTCTACTCCTCTGCACTAAATGTTGCAACAAGATCGTTAGTGAGGTCAGGTGCTGGTGTAGGATGATCAGTTATGGATCACTCCAGCGCATCCCAAAGGTATTGGATGGAGCTCTATCACTGTACAGAATGCAGCTCCACTGCTCCACCACCCAGTGCGGGGCAGGGGGGCTTTATTCCCCTTTAGTCGAGTACGAGCAATATCATTATTGTGGTAAATTCTCACCAACTGCATGTTTCATTACAAACAGAGTGTAATAAGTTTTCTCTGATTGGATTGAGCCAACCTATCAAACTACAATAATGTATAATTATCGTACATGTTGTTACTGAAAAAAATTAAAGTCTAAAAGTATTGTGACATTATATTGTTGCCATATTATCATTACCTCTAGTAGATACTTGCCGTTGGGTGACCTTAGGCTCATGTGTGGTTGCTCCAGAGCATCCAAGTCTATTGGTCAGTCCTTTCTTATGAAGACTAAACACCCGTGTGTGTGTGTGTGTGTGTGTGTGTAATATCTCCAAATTGAAACTTAACAGGAGAGGGCAAAAACCTAATTTCATTTCATTCAAGTCAATGGAACCAGACTTTTTTCCAAGCTAATTTGGGCCATTTCTGTTGGTCCATTCATCATGAAATCTCCACACAATGTAAATTCAAACAATGTGTTCAAACGATGCACAAAAGTAAAAAATTGACAAAAATGGAGAAACATTTCTTTTTCCATGGTCAGTGATGATATATACACAAAAGCTTCAGAAAGAGTGCTTGGTCATTTATGCAAATTGGTAATTTACAAGCTGTATATCTGGTGAATAGGCATGTGCCGGTATTAAAATAATATTTAGAATTGCCTTTTTTTGGACAGTTTAGGGGAAAAAAACATTACATGTAGTTTACATATGTGCATATGTATGGTGTACTGAATATCATTTTTAATAGTAGTTTGGTAATTAAATGTGTTGATGGTTATACAACTAACCTGATGGCTAATTGCACACTTCCGTCTTAACGAGCATTTGTTATGTTGCTGTTCAGGCTGGATGGTAAGCCCTCGGTACTCTAGATAGCACATTGAAAATGCCAGAACAGCACAGTGATGATTGCTTTGAGCTGTGAATGTGCAGATCAATAACACATTTAAACAGCCATAACATAAAATAAAGCATGAGCTCACAAAGTGGCAATGTAGTGTGAGCATGTGAAACCAGAGCTGCTCTGCAGATCTAAAAAATCTCTGGTGAAACTGCAGCTTGTCTGACTGAAACGCTCATAATATCATTATGGTGTGTGTTGAATACTATGGTACACAGGGCCAGATTAAGATCTCTTGGCGGTCCTCAGTGTTAGAGCGATGGTGCCCTGTCCCCAGGAAGTCTGCAAATACAGCATAATACCCTTTTAATCACGTACGCACACACACACACACAAACACCCCCCCCCCCCCCCCCCCACCACCACCACCGATCCATTGATAAAAACATACTATAAGACTAAAAGTATGAGACTAAAAGGTAGAAGAAGTTCACCATTCAGTTTTTATACCTTTGATATCTGGTTAATAATACTGAGCCAAGTATCTAAAATACAGTTGGGTGCAAAAGTTTGGGCACCCCTCATCAAATGATGTGTTGTTGTTGTTGTTGAAGTTCTCATTTAAACCAAATTCTTTTCGCTTTTTGGAAATAAAGGACTTTAATGTTTCAAAATGTTTCACGATTGAGTGATTTCATAAAATCCAAAGCTTTTGAACATATACACCTATACAGTCTACCCAATACACTATATATAGTCTAGCCCCACCCAATCACATTGAGGTTTGTCTCGTGGCCCCTACTGGATGAGGGCACGATATAAGGCAGCCAATAGAACGTAACCCCTGTTTATTTCTAAGAGATAAAGAGAAGTTAGAAAATGGCCATGCAGAAATAATCATTTTTGGTCCATAATTAATTAATAATTGTGGACATCAGAGGGAAAATGTAGGACATTTAGGCCCTTTAACAAAACAAGAAAACCGTAAACAAATGATCACAAAAACAGAAAAAAAAAACATTTGGGAATATGTCTACTGGAGGCATGCCCTGTTCATTCACCATGAAATATCTCAAATAAACAAACGTCAACTGCTTGCCTCAGGACTTTATCATTCATAACTTTTTATATATATTTATACACATATTTATATATATTTATACACATATATTCTTGTAACTGCACTGGAGAAAGAGCCTGACTGTGTTTCGTTATACTGTACAACAACCCTCTATTGGTATAATGAGAATAAAGTTGAATTGAATTGAATTGAATTTGTATTGAGCAGCATTTTCCTATTAGTGTCATTTTACTTGTGTTTGATTTTTTGTTTTCCCCTGCTGGAAAGTCCTCCATGTTGCCCATATGGTGCATCCAGCCATGGGGCTTATGATTTATATGCACTTAATAGGAATTTAAATATTACATTTTACTGTAAATATTAGTGCACAATTACTGTTTAACACATTGGAAAAACACATAAAATCTAAATGTGCCATAACGTCTGAACAGGGTGTGTCAGAATCACTCACTAAAAAATAAATTACATGTGTTTCACATAGAAAAGCAACAAAACATGGCAGGGGCACCCATTATTACTATTGTTGTTGTTGTTATTATTATTAATATTATAATTATTATCATTACTGAGTATTAGCGTGTCTACTTCTGAAAGGCATGCTGTGATGAATGCGCACCAGCCTTGGCTCAGTTGTTAGTGGGATAAAGTCAGTTATTTGATGTGTTCTCTGACAGCAAAGGAGCGCAGATCAATGGTTGAATCACTGAGGCGAGCTGACCGGGCGAGCTGACTCTGTAATAGAGAGAGAGTACGGCGCGTGTGTGTGATTGTGCTGGTGTAAAGTGTTTGCTGGTTTAAACTCTCCTCTAAATCTGATCTGAATGGAGGAGCTGTGGCTCTAGGGGCTGATCCAGGATCAGTCAGCAGGGATTAGGAGTGAGATATGGAGATAGAGAGTTACGGACATACACACACGCACACGCACACATGCACACTCAGTACATTTACCACTCAGAAGTTCAGGGATTAGTTCTGTTTTCACATGAATGCCAGGTATTACCTGTTTCCTCTTTAGCTGCTAGTTAATATTTTAATATGGAGCTTATGCCATTCCTAGCATTGTTTCCCTTCGTCATTTTCTTTCCTCTCCTTCTTTCTTCTCTCTCCTCCTCTCTCATACCTCTTGCTTTCTCTCTCTCTCTCTCTATTCTGCTTCTCTCCCTCTCTCTCTATTCTGTTTCTCTTTTTCTTTCTTTCTTTCTTTCTTTCTTTCTTTCTCTCTATCTCTCAATTGTCTCTCTCACCTCTCCTTCTCTCCTTCTTTTTCTCCTTTTTTCTGCTCCTCTTTCTCTCTGTCTCGCTCTATTCTGTCTCTTCTTTTTCTCTCTCATGTCTCTTTCTCTCTCTCTGTCTCTCTCTATTCTGCCTCTTTATTCTGTCACTCAATTCTTTCTCTCTTTCTTTCTCTCTCTCTATTCGTTCTCTCTTCTGTCTCTCTCTTTCTCTTTGCTGTCTCTCTCTCTCTCTTTGCTCTCTCTCTCTCTCTCTCTCTCCCTCCCTCTGATCTTTGTGCCCTTCATTGTTGGCACAAGCTGGATGTACAGCAGCTTCTGTCCACTCTACAGGGACGTGTGAGTCCGTGGCACCACATGAGCTTGTGTGTGCGTGCGTGTGTGTGTGTGTGTGTGTGTGTGTGTGTGTGGGCTGTAAATAGCCTGCTGATGATCTGTGTGTACTGGTTTACATATGGCATGAGACCAATGTTGAAAACACTATTTTGTCCTTTTTTAAAAGAGGAATATTGCCCTCACTACGATAAATGCACAGTTTATATACCCAAAGGACATTATGAAATATTCAAAATAACGTTTTTAACTTATTTAAAATCCCAGCAGGCAATATCATCTGAATTTAGACATGAACATGGCAACGGGCATAGTGTAAATGTAACAATGTTTGTCCCTAAAATTATTATTAAATATTCAGCAAAAAAACAAACAACATCTTGACTGAGAGAACATGTACAATGCAGTAAAACTGGCTCCAAAAATAAACATTTCCACTATTTATATGGCAAAGTCTTAAAGGAGGTTCGTATTGACTGTACAGATGGATGTTTATCCGGGTAAATGAAAAGATGACTGGCAGATAGATAAGCAAGCTTGATAGCTCAGTTATGCTTGCTAGCTTAGTTTTTGTTCAGTTGTTAGGACAGCCCACTTCAGGCATGTGATTGGTGAAGATACATACACGATTACATACATGATGCAAGATCAAAACCACACTGTTTATATCAAAAGAAAAGACTTTTGGCAAAATAAATTGGCTGTTTATCAATTGGACTAGAAAGGACATACATCATACATGTGCACTGTGAGGGCAACATTAACATACAGATTAAACATGGATTTAGATTCCTTTTAAGCACAATGCAGGTTTAATGTGCTTCCAGCGAGGCCTGCTGGTGGCGAATGCTCTTGGATTGAGTCAGCGTTGCAGCAATGTTAGGTATAATGTAGCAATAGGTGAAGAAACCAAAGAGGGTGTTCACGCTGTCAGGATAAGATCTGCAGTCAAAGTGATGTGTGAAGTACTGGCTGTTTTATTAGTACATTAGTGATATCAGATAATGGAATCTTCAGTTTGACAGAATTCACAATCCTATCCTTTCTGTGTTCTCTCACTACAATAGAACACAAATAGTTGCACCCAGAAGATCAACTGAGAGGAAAGAAACTTGGTGAGTAGGTCTGACATTGTTAGACATGTAAATGATTCAAGTTTCACACTCAGTCGTGCATGTGATGTAAACAAGGATGGGCCTTATTGCTGTACCTGACTGACCCAACGGCCATGACTGCAGACATTCCGTAAGCAGTGATTCCCTCCATGAGTCATCCTGTTAGTGCCAGCACCATTGGCAGACGGCTGCACAACGCAGGACTACATGCACACAGGCCGCTATGTCGCCTGCCCTTTACACCACGTCAGCGTCGCCAAAGACTGCAATGGTGTTGTGCCAGACTGTCATGGAGTGACTAAGAATGTCAGCGGGTCATCTTCAGTGACGAGTCCCACTTTTGTCTTGGTGGAGATTCCGTGTGTGGGGGGAACCATGGTCAGCACCAAGATGAATGGTTTGTTGTCATGCGTCACACGTCCACTTCCACCCCTACCACAATAACTTCAGGAACTGTGTGAGAATATTGAAGCTGCATGGGATGAATTATCGCAGGACATCATTAGGAACCTCTACAACTCCATGCCGAGAAGTCTGGCTGTTGCATTAGCAAACATGACAGACTGCTGCCATACTGAGAGCCACTACTTCTGTATGTGTAACTCAGTAAATATTGCCCATATTAGTCAAATCTATCATCATTTATTGTTCCTGGTGACCTTTACCTTCCTTCCCAATAGCACTGCAATCCCACACTTCCTTCTGGGTGCAACTATTTTGATGATGAGTGTATAAAGATATGTTTTTCTAATCTTAGCTGTCTGGCTTCCTTCTGCAACAACTAATTAGCTAAAAATAAATAAAAACGTTTTAAAGAGCCCACCTTCAACTTTCCACAACCCCTCACACCTTCAAGATACATCATTAGAAGGGGGTTTCCCTAGTCTTTACACTGGAAAATCTCACTCTAGAGACTACTGTGGCTCCACTGAAGGAAAGCGAGTAGACATACTTACAGCAGAGATGGTTAAATTGATCATGTTGGCCAGAGTGTCCCTTCAAGGGAAGGTTTGTAATTACATTTTGTTTGTAATTGACAGTTTTTATAAAAATACAAATATTAGATCGATATTGGTGTCAGCCAGAACTGTAAAGGTGTGAATATCGGTTTGTCATCCTGGGTACTTGTGCCAGTATGTCAATACTGAAATCGCTATTTGGGTACTCATTATGCTTCATTATGGGTGAAAATATACAGGCTAACAATTCACTGAAACATGACTCGTATTTTGTGAGCAAGTATGTTGTGTTATACTTCATGACTTCAGAACACGAATGCCAAAACGTGAGCATATTACCAAGGATGTGTTGTTAAGGAAATGACTAAGAAGATAGAGGTAGTGCTGCTGTATCACTAGTATCGCAGTGTCAGACTCTCTAGCACCTTTCGCCACTTAATCTGACCAGGGACCGCCTACTACTGCAGGAAAACGGAATTTGACTAACACGCAAAACGACTGATGACAGGCCTGTTATTTGCCATGACCTATAAAAGTAGGCTTGAAAACTGAATCACGAATAAACAAGGACACACAGACGTGTATAATGGGTGGAGTGTCTGTGATTGAGGCTACTGTTGGAACAACAACACTAATCACTTATACTAAACACAACAACACTGTTTACGAACCAGCGAAACACAGTACACGGACATGCATACATGCAGAAGTGCGGACAGCCAATCAGAATGTAACTATCAGAACTCTGACAGTGTGGCCAGGTTAACACACTAAAGATAGTAGACTCTCCATCTGCATGTGGACGGAGCATCTGTGGCTAAGGGGGCTGTACTACTGACTAGGCTAGCTCCTCTCACTGATGTTAGCTAAAATGAAAATAGTAATATTTATCTGAAATAGAACAAATAAAGAAAAAGGAGTTGTGTATACTGTATTGTGTATACTGCCTGTATTTCATTGCAGTCCAAAGAAAAACAAGCACCTAGAAAATGGTAACTTTACACAAGAAGGCAAAAATGTTCACTCGTAAATCAGTGTAAAGAGATTTTATTCCAAGCAATTTTGGAGCATTTCTATTGGTTCAGTTGTCATAAAACGTTCCCATAATGCAGTGGTGGACAAAGTCAACAAACCATGTACTTGAGTTAAAGTAGAGATACCAAAGGTAAAATATTACTTCAGTAAAAGTAATAGTTCCTCCCTTTAGACCTGTAAGTAAGTGTTTACCTTCAAATGTACTTAAGTATGGAGAGTAGAAGTAGCATGATTTATTATGTCTCTAATGTCCTATTATCATTTCTGGAACAAAACTCTTAAGCACCTTACTAGGTGAAGAGACCCTAGTGTCTCTCAGTCCACCAGTCTTTAATAGAAGCTCATTAATTAGTCTGACTGATGTCTAGTCAAATGATCATAAGCACAGAGCACTGAAGGAAAACAGTTTCCACTAGCTAGAACCAAGCTCTGTCCAACAGGTCAAAACAAGCTCAAAACAAAGTGACCGCTGTGTCCTGATTGGTGGGCTCACTTCACGCTTCTTTCATTTAGACATGTTAATGTTTTTATGCACACATAAGTCAAAAGGAATGACAGATTCAACCATAATGTAGTGGAGTAAACAGTAAGATATTAGACAAAAAAGACACACCAAACAACTACTTAAGTACAGAAACCAATTACATTTACTGAGCTGCTGTCCACCACTGACATAACGTAAAGCTGCTGCGTTAAAGTGATACAGAGAAATGAAAATAATAGAAAATGAGATCCTTGTTTCTTTTTTTGGATAGTGACTTTGTGTTTCAGAATAACGGAATTGGGTACATTGTGGCTACTGGACACTTTGCCAGGTCTAGCTAACCATGTCAGTGCACAGGCCTGTCACGTCAGTGAGTGGGTTTTCCTAACACTAACAAAACATACAGTGTTAAAAACAGTGTTTATGGGTTTGGACTGAACTAAGTCAGCTGAACTAACAGCTGAACTAACAGAGTGAATGTGCCACCTGAATGTGCTTGGGAAAAGCAGTAGCGACCTGGCCTGTGTCTGTTGGACTTTTAGTGATGTTAGACATGCGGTTTCCTGTTTTCTCTGCCTGTCCTCACTGCACCTCTCTACTTCCTGTAAAGACTGAAACATAGTGAGCGCTAAGCCGGCTCAACTGACAGAGACGTGACAAGTGACGAGAGGGTCAGGTTTTTAACGATGATATTATTGTCTCTAGTGCATCTTTGGCTAGGTTAGTGCAAAACGGCCACACGTAGGAAGCCTGCGGACATAAGACTCACTGGCCTTTACCCTTCACAGTGCCATAAAATGCTGTGTTATGAAGGGGTTGCTAAGCTTTTTATGATGCAAAATTAGGGATTGATCTTTCTAGTTGAGCAAGCAAGTCAATTATTAAGTGTATCTATATATATAGTTTTATTGTGACAGCACAGGAGCTGTAGTTTTATCTCAGCTCTGCCATCTTTGGGGAGAGGTGGGAATTGTGTTCACGGTAGGGGCCTTTTACTCCTCCGCTTTCACCCTCTTTGCTCACTAGCAACTCAACACACAGTCACAACATTCCACACACAGAGAGCCAGGAGTATCCCAGTTACGGAAGATATTTTATTTTATGTTATATTGATTAAACATATCCAAGTCAGTCTCTATGGCCACTAGAGGGTCTGCAGAAAGGTCAAAAGAGGCTAATACCAAAACAAACACTACTTCAGTGGAGCAGACATCTGCTGTAAATCCACTGTGTCTGTGTGTGTGTGCACGCACTCGTGTCTGTGTGTGTGTGTGTAACAGGAGTGCACGTGTGCTCCATATGCTGATAGGGAGGGTTTTAACTTAAACCAAACCAAGCTGCACTCAACCACACTGCTCTGAAGTGAGGATTATCAAAGCTCCCCCACCCAAGCTCCATACACACACGCTCAAATGCAAACAGATACACGTACACAGGCCTGTGGTTTTTATTAACCCTTGCTGTTGCAAGCTGTTCTGACATTAACATCCGTGCTGTTTATGCTACCATTTAAAAGTCTGTAATCAGATTTTATAGCTAAAACCAAAACAAATGTAGAATTCAAAAGTGATTTTAATTGAATTGAATTTTTAGTTATATATATTTGTTATATTTGTTTATTTTCTTATCATTACTGCAGTGTTTCTCACCAATATTTATCCTTTATTATTATTATTATTATTATTATTATTATTATTATTATTATTATGGTATCTAATTTTATCTACTATTTTGCTAACTTCTGAATCTTTTTACTTTAAATTTCACTGATGAACTGTTTGGAAGTGAACCAATACAACAAAATGTTTTGTTGCACAAGTAAACAGAAATCCTGAGTGTCTGTGGAAGCAGTAAGATTTAATACAACAACCATATACAGATTGTAAAAAGAAATATTATCAAAAAACATTATTTACTGATTAATCTTCAAACCTTACAGTGTTGCACTTATTAAAATATGGTCAATGTCACTAAAAGTCAACTTAATATCATTTAGATTTATGTGTAATTGCTCAGTTAGGAATTATTGTTTGTACATCCATAAAAAAAGATTATATTTTAGACATTAAGCATGCCTGTGTTCATGATCATAACCGTGTTGTTCCTAAAGCTGTGAATCAAATGCTGTTAGATTTCATGCTATGACAAATATTTGTGATGCTGGCATGGACTGAAATTTATTTGGGGCAGCCAGGAAAGTGAAGGCTTTGAGGCTTTGCACTGCACCCGAAACCATTTGCACTTTGTGTGCACTTAAATGTATAGGCTGTTCTATTTGGGCAGTTGAGTTCAATCGCAGAGCATTACACTGCATATTATCTAGATGTTATTGTTTCATGTGAGCAGGCAGTTATCAAAGCATTTCTATGATTATCTATGTGACAAATAAACTTGGATTTGATTTATGTTTACCCATATAGTTAAGGCATAATGAATGTTGGCATTTTTTAACTTTTATATTGGAATATATTATATCATGGGACAAAAACCCATGTGCATTGTTACATTGTTAATCCTGTACATCTGGAGATGCGGGCAGTGAAATCCATGAGAAGCTCTGGAAGTTTATATGTTTCGGAACACTTGTCGAATGTCGTCTGAAGTTCTATTATTTTCTCTCTAAGATATCCTTCTCTCCCGCTTTCTTTCGTTCTCTTGCTCTCAGGATAGTGATAGACTGACATACTGCCAGAGATGACATTTTGAGTATGTCTGTGTGTTGATGCAGCTATGCCTGATTTAAGAGACGGGAAAAAACAAACTTTCATGTGAGGTTTGTGTGCGCCTTCTCTAGATGGCATGTGACATTTAGGAAGTAGATGTAGCTTTCTGTTAGATAAGAGTGTCTGGTGCTGGTAGATTTCCAGCTGCCCCAAGTATTGTGTTTAGTATAAGTGATTATGTGTTCAGTTTTCTAGAATGATTTTTATGTAAATCATTTTCATTTAATTCATTACACGAGAAATAGCACATATATCAGTCTTTGCGGACACAGCTTTCTAAAAATTGGTGCTGGGATTTGAGAAACCCATATTAACCGGACATTAAAGTGGGAGTACTCAGCTTTTGTCCCTCTACATTAGTGGGGTACTGGATTTTATGGCACTGTGTTACTGAAATGTCCCCAATGCAGTCATTTTTGATATAGATTAAAACCATAGACCTCATTCAGTAGTATATTCCCAAGTGTTAATTCTTAAGTTTGTTCTTTCAGAAAAGGTCCTATGAAAGGGTCTACATCAGATTCATGACATGTTCTTAAACTGCAGAATTGTTTACAGCTCTTGAGTGGGCTTTTGAGTGTGCATAGATTCTGTTCCTGCCTTAGAACTAAATAAGAAAATCCCAAATAATACAGTCACACAGCCAGCCAGTCTGTCAGTTAGGCCAGTCCTCTGAAGAGTCCAACAAAACCACATAGATACTGAAGTGTAAGAATGTCTTCATAACTCCATTATAATTCCTGAACCTGTAGTAAAATGTACCAGCTGTAGTACTGTAGTAATGTCTCCCTGAGCATGTCGTAGTGTCAGGTTCAAATTGTAGCACATTTGAACACTACATAGAAAAATATTGGTTTCAGTTACAAAATGTCTGTCTGGTTTATAAAATAGGAAGTGCACAGTGTGGTACTTATGTAATGTAACCACATAGGTCTACCTCTTCATCTTCCTCTCTCTATTCTGGCACCAGACTGAACTTCATAGCAGATAGCGCTTAAAGAGAAGTTGGGAGAGAACATCTAGTCTGACCTTTATAAAGTGTAATTTACTGTAGTAAATATTATATTGTATATAATATTATATAAGTTTTGTGGAGAGGCTGGAACTGTCATAATCATGAAAATGTAGTTCATGATTATCTTCTATATGCACATATAACTGCTATTACCAGTTTAATCGTCTTTATTTGTTCGTTCTATGTGAAGTATAAACGTAAATAGGTCAAAATGAAAAATCGCACTTTGTGGTTGTCGACATATAGGAGCTCCCAACTGACAGCAGTCACAGCTCAAGCTCAAATGATCGAATACTGTTCACTGCTTCTGAAGTCACCATATCAAAATGTACTATAGCTGATGTGTTGCATGTCTCAGTAAGTCTGCTTTCTGCTTTCCTGTATTTTCATGCATTTGCCTCAACCTGACTGATGTAAATGCTCCAGTTTCCGGCCTGTTTTTTTGCAATATAAACATATGATTGTGAAAGATAAAAAATTGTGAAAGCAGCTAATCCCACTCAGAGAAGCTACATGTGAATCTTTAAACTAAGCACAGCAGTGCATTATGGGTATCAACAATTCCCTAACGAATATCAGTTGTACGCTACTCATTGTGCTGCATTGTGGGATTGTTTGAGTGCGTTGGATCTTCTGCACTTTAGGTGCATCCCAGTCGTCCTCCCTACAAAGTGGGCTTCACAGGATAGTCAGACATGTTAAGGGCAATTGTAAGCCAGAGGGAGTGAAAAGATTTGGTTGGACAGTAACTTCAAACTGCAGAGGATGTAGTTAATGACGGTTTATCACTTCTCAGGAAGCTGCAGGAAACAGTAGCAACTCTTGTTCCTATAAAGAGGTCGATAAGGCTTGTTTACACCTCAACCACTGAATCCTATTTATAGGTAGTAATAGATGACCTGAAGAATATGGAGTAGCATCATTAGCATATATGATAGACTACAATGGTGAACACTTATCTGGTCTATGTCGTTGTGCATGCATGTGAATTTATTGGCATTTGCTAACATCTCTTTCCACCCTGTATTTCAGAGCATGGCACAGTGGGCTGCGCCCCATCTCCAGCCCCGACCCTGTAGTGCCAGCTACTGCCGTGCCAACGCCCCCTCCACCTGCTGCCAGTGAGAGTCATGCTTTCGGGCAGCTGGCGGCGGAGTACGGCAGGGCCCACCTGCAGCCTGCCAATAGGCAGGGGGTCAGTGTCAGGTGGCACGGTGGTTCTGGAGGCTCAGTATGACTACTCGTACCGTGGGGCGGATGGCCGGGTGGTGTCCATACAGGAGGGTGAACGTTTTCTCCTGTTGAGGAAGACCAATGCTGACTGGTGGCAGGTGCGGCGGCTCGGGGTGAGCGTGAAGAGCAAGCCGCTGTACGTGCCTGCCACGTACGTCATCGAGCTGCCAGTCACCACACTGCATATGCCACAGTCCAGTAGCCAATCAGCAGCCACTCCTCGCAGACTAGTGGCACGAGGATCTCTCACACCATGCTCACAGTCACAGTGTTCAGGTATAGTGCGTGTGTGTGTGTGTAGGTGTAATGAGTGTGTACTGTGTGTATGATTGTGCAAAGTGTGTTGGATGTGTACCACAACTGAGAAGTACTTCACAAATCAGGATTACCCAGGTGAAGGTGCTTGTTTTCCCTTATAGGTGGGCTTAAATGATTAGATAAGCTCTGCTGTGATTGGCTGGTTTACAGGTTGCAATTATGATGCTAATAAAGGTGGAACTGCTACTCTTTTCAGTCTCTTCAGGGTCAAACGCTGAGAAAAGGATATTGTCCAAGGTTTAAGAAACTATCTGGAGTGGAATATGCAGCGCAAACTAACAACTTTGAATTAAAGTTGGCCAGCCAGGATCTTGTTAAATATGTTGGCACTGCAGTTGGCTTCCTATTCGCCAGCTTGTGCTGCCAATTTTCCTTTCCACCTTAAATGGTGCCGCAGTGACATTGTGGCGGCTGTCCAAGCTATAGAATTTAAAGTGGAATGGAACATTCTCTTAAGAAGCTGACAAATGGTAGGCCAGTTTAGGTAGGAAGACTTGGTTCAGCATCATCCAAATCTGATTGGATGATGCTGAACATGTGACAGTGAAGAGTTTCACATAGTTCCCATAAAAACAGTAGATAACTTTAGGCAGCTGCTACAAGGGTTTTTGATGTCAGATGGGTGGCATCATTGTTTGGAACAGTTCATTTTACTAGTCTGAGGGCTTTAGAGTGACTTTCATCTTTGTCAAAGAAGATTCAGAGGATATTTTGATCCTTTTATTTTGATGCCAAAACTGACAAATAAGGAACTTTTGAAACAGCCGAGTAAATGAACTGACTTAATTAAGCCCTTAAGATAGAAACAGATGTATTAATTAGTTTTAATCACATTTTCATGATGTCACTGCTGAGAACTAGAATATTACCTTTCCACACTGTTGACACCCATGGTAAAAATAGGGCTCCCCCAACTCTAAAATCCCCATTTATCCCCTGCTGGGGGCAGATTTTAATTGGTGGAAGGGACAAAGTTAAACCTTTAAATGTATCATCAATGAGATGTTATTTACAATAGGGTTCTGGTGAAATCCTGCTTTGTGAAATATTCCCTTGCAGCTGAAGGATACATAACAGCTGTACTGTTTTTTTTTCTTTTTGCTTATTTCTCCATTTCTGATGTTTTCGGTTTTTGACATACAATCACCATCAAAAGAATAGTTTCACCCAGAAGGAACTGTCAGATTTCAATGCTATTGGGAAGGAAGATAAAGGTTACCAGGAACAATAAATGATGATAAATTTAGACTGATATGGGCAATATTTATTGGGCTACACACACAGAGGTAGTGGCTCTCACTGATGCTCTCAGTAGTGGCTCTCGCTGATGTACAATGCTGGACGTCTCGGCATGGAGTTGTAGAGGTTCCTAATGGTGTCCTGTGATAATCCATCCCATGCAGTTTGAATCTTCTTACACAGTTCCTGCAGGTTTGGGCAGTAGGGGTGGTGGTAGAGTGACACCAGGCCTTCTGGACGTGTGACACGTGACAACAAACTGTTCATCTTGATGCTGACCACGGTGCCTTCTCACACAGATTCATTGGTTGTATCCACTCGTTACTGAGTCCATGACAGTCTGACACGACACCATTGCAGTCTTTGCCAATGGTGTTAAGGACAGTCATTGTAACGGTCTGCATGCGTGTAATCCTGTGTTGTGTAGCCGTCTAACAGTGTGCAGTCTCACTAACAGGATGACTCATGGAGGGCATCACTGCTAGCTGATTGTCTGCATTCATGGCTGTTGGGTCAGTCAGGCACAGCAATAACACATGTTTCTGCTTACGTCACACGCGTGGCAGAGTTTCATTCCTGATGGTGGATTCCTTCTGGGTGCAACTATTTATATTTTTTTACATATACATATTAAAATACAAGTTAGCGTCTATAGTGCTGCCTTTTTCCTTTTGTTTCCATTTTATTAATGACATTATTAATGACAAAATCTCTTCTACTTATAAACACAAATGTGATTCAACATGATGTTCTTCTAAGGGTCAGTAGTCTTGACAAGCGTGTTTTACTGAGATCGCTGAATTCTGTTGTAACTCGTTTTATCTCCTCTCTCCTCTGGCAGTGCCCTCTAAAGCTTTCTGTCGTTCAATGGAAGACCTGAACAGCAACAGTGCCTTCACAAATACGCGCATGGGACGAAGCTCAACAGGAGGTCATTTCCCCACGCTACCCCTCTCTTCCTCCTCCACCTCACCTTCAAGTCACCTCATGGTCCCCGGTGGGCCGCTGGGGTCAGGTGGCCTGATCCCGCGCAGCCAGAGCTCCAGCAACCTACCCCGGAACCCGTATGAGGACGCCCACAGCAGCAGGCCAGGCCCAACTAGCCCTACCAAGTCCTACAGCCAGTGGGACATGGCTGCCAGCACCCGACGGCACACTGATGGACACATCCAGGTAACATACAGGACACATTACACTTACATAATTTGCACATACGTACAGTTCACATACCTTGCAAAAGTCTATGACACACAAGAAAAATTCTTATAATTGATTGAGACTGACGATGCCACTGGAGGTTTATGTGTGCTACCATAATTTCTATCACTGTATTAAAGAAGCTCCATGCTGCCTATTTGTTGGATACACCCCTTCTAATTAGTGAGTTTAGTTACTTTAAAGTCAACACATCTTAAATAATCAGTTACCAGTAAAACAGAGTAGCTGCACATGAGCCTAGGGGCACCATGGCCAATGCTGAGTGTCAGCACTGGGCTGTGGAGCAGTAAATCTGTGTTCTCTGGAATGATAAAGCTTCATCGATGCTTTTTGGATGAGTTGGAGTGGTATTTGTGATCTAGAACTAATCATCCAACATCCGTATCTGACTGTGCTAATGATTTTTGTAGCTGAATGGAATGAAATACTCACAGCAGTGTTCCGGAATCTAGTGTAGCCTTTCTAGAAGAGTAGTCTTGCTCAAATAGTAGTTTGTGAATGAAAAGTGAAAGAAATTTGATTACAGATTTGACTACAAATTGGCTACATCACCACAAATACCACAAAAGTAGTCAGTCAGCTTGTTTGCATAGCTAATACATAATGGAAGTCTGCAGAACCAAAAATCTGGCATAATTCTACAATATTAGCCTCATAACTGAAGTGAACTTTGTCTTCTTCTAATAAGGTGTGACTGAATAACTATGCTTGGGGTAAGGGGGAAATTACGTGTATGTAATATTTTGGTTTTTAAGTAGTTGGTATATTTTGTGAGCTGGTTTGAAGATCACAGATCCTATTTCCCTCCATGCATCTCCACCATTTTATAGATTTAACCAGCAGCATGTAACCTGTAACTTCATAAGGTACTGATTAGCTGAAGCAGGTACTGATGTAGGTACTGGATGCCAACTGTAAATACTGGGCTTTATCAAAGAGAGCTTTGGAAACAGTTGAGCTAACACACTGATGCACGTAAAACCACAGTGAAGTATTAATGCTTATTTGTCTTCATTCTAATTCTAGAAAATAAACTCTTACTGTGCAGATAAACAGCTTTTAATATCATTTTCTTAGTTGACGTAAGGTATTTGCTCAGTAGTGTACACACACAGACATACACACATACAATACTGACAGAAAAAGCAGATCACTGCCACAGGACTGAGCTGTAATTATCAGGCAGATATTGATTCATCTCATTCTACTCGTCTACACTCACTCAGTCCTTTTCCTTTGACTTCATCCCTCCATCTCTCTCTCTTTCTATCTCGTGCACTCATGTCTGTAAGCTACGTAATCAGGGATTACAGCTACATTCAGGTCACAAGCTCCTCATTTCCCATCACACACTTTACATAACACACACACACACACACACACACACACACACAAACACACACTGAAAAGCTCTTCATCCTCAACAAGCAGTCTCCACAACATTCACACAGGTTGTGATGAGTGTATACACACACACACACACACACATAAGAATGACAGAGGGTCATGTATATACACTCATCATCTTGTGCTTCACATGTAGGCCCACCTATAGACACTATTGTTACCCAGGAATAGATGCGACAATGACTTTCTCTGCTGACTTATTATACATAAAGGACTATAAAATATGCAGGTCATTTTTAGGTAAGTACAACTTGTTGCCATTATTTTACCATTTCATAAAGGCCTTGTTAACACACACTTAATTTTTGATTTATTATTTAGTAACAACTAGGAAATTGGCATTTAATTAATGATTAAATACAATTTGTTACCGTAAAATTACCATATCATTACCTAGCTAT
The DNA here is from genome assembly GCA_034552555.1 of Semaprochilodus insignis. NCBI lineage: Eukaryota > Metazoa > Chordata > Actinopteri > Characiformes > Prochilodontidae > Semaprochilodus > Semaprochilodus insignis. Next base: position 33,971,482 of record CM067476.1, on the reverse strand, counting down.
TTACCGATCAGTAAAGTAAAGTGCTACCCAGCCGTTTGCCAATGGTGCTGGGACTAACAGGACGACTTGTGACATTGGCTCGCTGAATGTCTTCATTGGTAGCTGTTGGGTCACTCCATTCTCTCTCTCCATGGTTCATGTAGGAGATCTCCCAGATCTTTCATGTCGCTGGTGTGTGCCTTCTTCTATCCACTGTGGCCAACAGTGTGCTTTGGTAGTATATGCACAACCGGTATGGTGCGCAATACGTCGATAAGACATCCCAACTATGCGACCCCTCTCAAACTCTTCCAACATAACAGGACGAGTCAGAATGGAAAGCATGCACGATCCATTGTGAGACATATGAATGATTCAAGTTTCATGCTCCGCTGTGCTTGTGTTTAAGCAAGGATGGGCCTATAGCGCTGTACCTAACTGGCTATATAAGGTCGTCCTCTTGCGTGTACTTTCCATACTGACTCTGACTGTGCTGTTGCATTGGTAGCATCCTTTGTAAGCAAAGTGTGCCTCACTAGAGTTTCAAACAGAGGAACAGTTTTTGTCCTGGAACTGTATGAGGACAAACACACACACACACATACACACACACAAGCATTACTGAAATATATCAGTGTGTCCGCTGGAGCTGTGGTCACACTCTGAGCCTCTGATTTTTATGTTTTTAATGCACCCTCTATTTTTAATGAACTCTTTATACAGACCCATAAATACTTCTTGCTAAAATCAGAAATGGAGTCAGGAATAGCTCTGCTCTCTGAGCTGATCCAGCACACAGTCTCACCTCAACTCTGCTGATGATAACACTGATGTGCTCACTGATATGCCAGCCTGTGTCAGCTCTGGGTCCCCATTTGGTGGAGCCTATCGGCCAGCAAGCCAAATGCACAAGCATGCTTATATAACTTGCATGAGTGACATCTCAGCTGTAAAGACATCTCGTCCCTGGTGGGAAGTTTCAGTTCTGGTGTTTCTGTCTCAGTGAGATGGTCACTCAGATACCACATACCACGCTTTCCTCAGACGCATTGTTAAATGACGTGTAGTGTACAGGTCAAGACGAGCATTCGGTTACTTGGAAGTGTTTGTGTTTCTGTGTGTGTTTTGGACAGCGGAGGTATAAGCACACACAAACCCATACTGCCACACATTCCCTCTCACAAAAACAAAGACGACAATAGTGGAAACACATCATTTAAACCACAACTGTTTCCCCTCTAGAACAGCATAGGACGTGACATCATCAGTGACGGATCTCCACCCACTAACCATGCATACTGAAACTCACTATAAAAACATGCTTGGAAGTTTTCACAGAGGAAGTTTTATGCAGTATATCAGAGCAGACTGAACTATATAGAACAGTGTGAAAGTCAGAAACCAGCAGTCGTTTAGGTAGTATACAGTCAAAACCCCATTAAGAACAACTTACTCATTTTCAGGAGAGAGGAGATTAGATATATGCTACCCTGTAGACTAAAGGCTAGATATATGCTTATATAAGGAAGAGGGGAATTAAAACAAATTATTTTTGAGATCTACAGAGAAACTGGAACTCCTAACAACTGCACAAAACCTGGTAGACCAGCAAAAAGGTCCCCATCAGATAAAAAGTTGATAAACAAGTTTTCATCTTTGTGAGAAAATCTAGCTTCGCTATTACTACAGATCTGAAAAAGTCCAGTCATCCTTCCACTGTGAGAAGACAGCTCAGCGATGTGGGTTCTGAAAGGATGTGAAGCTGTCAAGAAGCCCTCACTCAAAAAAGAACATAGACAAAAAGAGGAAGATTTTTTTTTTGTCACTGCCCAAGAAAAAAGTATCAATTTGTTTTTCAATTGTTTAGACACGGCTACTCACAGAAGGTTCTCCTTATGTTTAGCTTAATGCTTTACTATAGAATAAAAGTGAAGACATCAAACTATAAAACAGCACTTATGGAATTATGCAGTCCACCTTAACCCCTAAAATGATCTCTATAGGAGGATAAAACTGGAGGCTGATTATAACAAGATGTTTTTCTAAGCAATTTTGGACCAATTTTATTGGTCTGTCCATCATGAATATGCACTACACTGAAAGAGTAACTGTGAGCTTTTAAACTGTCCAGAGCTTTTTAACTGTGCAGAAAAGGAAATAAAAGTTTATTTGCACAACAAAATATGTTTATATGCAGTGGGTGATATGGTTAAAGTATAATATTATGATACATCAAGAGTATATGGGGTATATCAGGTATGTATTGTTTTATACTGGAGCTGGTAAGCTGTGGGGCTGTTAAGCGTAAGCCTGTAGAGTCTTTAAGATCACCAACAACATCCGTTTAGTTGGGTGTGTCTAAACTATTGACTGGTACTGTACTTTCCTGCATCATTTGAGCAGCTGCCTCATAACACGTTGTGAAAACGTCATCATGAACTGATCAATATAGCCTACCTGTAATATACTGTATATTTTGCTGCACAAAAAAACTTTTATCTCTTTTGTTTGCACAATTTAAAAGCTCTAGTTCAGCTTTCAATTTAGCGAATATTCATGATGGACAGACCAATCAAATTGGTCTAAAATTGCTTAGAAAATATCTTGTTATATCAGCTTCCAGTGCAGGTTAGCTGTTTTATCCTCCTGTAAAGTTCCACTTTGGAGGTTGTTTAAGGTGGACTGCAAAATTCCATGAGTGTTATTTTATAGTTTGATGTCTTCACTTTTATTCTAGTAAAGCAGTAAGATAAAAATAAGGAGTACTTTTGTAATCAAACCCATATATGAATAAAGAAGGTAAGGAACTTTTTGAAAACTTAGGCCGTTCTTAGAAAAGAAGTAACATAGTATATACATCTTTATGTTTGTCCTTACTGGCTGAACGGGTGGGGTTAGGCAGGCTTGCTTTATACAGTCTGGCTAGGTACACAGCTACATTCCCTGAACTCTCTGGCCACTCTCTTAAACAATGTGGATTTTGAATAAGGCAGTTTTTCAGTGTTGCCTGACTGATTTCTGTGAAATTGGAAGCATTTAAATGATAAACCAGCACACAATACGGATAAGAGTGCTTAGACTAAACTCCTGAGGCTACATTCGCCTACATCTCTAATATGATTAATCTGTAAGTCGCTCTGGATAAGAGACTCATGCCATAAATGTAAATGTAATGTAAATGTACACAAATGTTTCGAAACTCTGCAAGGGCTGAAAAGGAAGCCGTTTTAGGTGAAGGCAGGCTGTGTTGCTTGTCTGTGGGAGCTCATGTAAAACACACCTGCTCACCTGCTATCTTCTGAAACCACACGATTCACAAAGACAAACTGCCCAAAGAAAACTCTTCATCGCTACTTTTCCTGTTATCACATATGAAAACTCAGTAGACATGTGGAGGTTCACTGGATGTTTCGGATAGTAAATAAAATGGCCACATTTGTGATACCTGTTTCCCTTCACCGCCACTATAAAGAATTTCAATTCACATAACAAATTACTGACATCATCTCACTGACTGAATTATTCTGAAATTTTGGAAAACTGTTGGAATTCCCCTTTATTACTCAGTAACTACAAAAAATCTAAGATGAAAGTTAAGCAGTAATGGCTGATTAGTGAAAGTGGTGTGGACTCACTTATAGAGCCTTGCAGTTTCTGCACATGCAAGTTCTCTCGTTGCTGTTAATGTCTGTGAGACAGCCATCTGCTGGTGAATTTTAGTACTGCACTTAGTTCACACGTGCACTCAGGCTGTGGGTCATGGCCAGAGTTGAGTTATGTAATCCAATTTAGGCTGCATGTGCTCACCTCAACCTACCTGGACCAATCCTTTTTCCCTTTTCCCATATAAACCCAGTGCAGTGAAGACCTAGGGTGCCTAAAGGATTTAGTCTGAGTTCATTTCAGTCAATGCTTTTATCTCCAGTCTAACTTTAGTGCTTGAGGTGACATCAGCTTCTCTGTGAGTTTTTTTTTCCATCTAAGTTGCATTATTCGTAAGTCAGATTTTTTCCTGTGTGCAGTTCTGAAAGCCTTTAATGGCTGTCTCCTTCTCTCTATTCCCCCCCTCCCCCGACCTAAAGGTCTGTCTGTCTGTCTGTCTGTCTGTCTGTCTGTCTGTTTCTTCTCCTTCTGCTTCCTTGTGTCTTTAAAGTTTAACTCAAGCTGTAACTCTTAGCTTTGTTCAGACTTAGTATTTCTTACCTGCCATACAAACTCACAACTCACTGATGTTCATAATCACAACATACACTACCGTGCAAAAGTCAGAGACCACCCGTCATTTAGTCAAAACTGTCATCCTGTATAAATGACTGTATAATCATTAAGTGAATTAACTGAATATAATATCACTTTGTCTGTATTTAGTGTGTCCACTCTTTACCTTCATTACAGCTTCAGTTTTTCTATCTACGTTAGAAGTTCAGTCCTCGAAGTTGGTTGCATGTTGATGTTGAGGTCTGGCCCCTGGTGATGGACCCATTTCATTGTTCTGAAAGCACCAGCAGCTTCTTTGGTTGATTTGCAAATGTTCCTCTATATTCTGTAATATTCTTAATATAGGCTGCTGGACTGAATCAGAATCAGAATCGAGCCTTATAGGCCAAGTATGTTCAGACACACACACACACACACACACACACACACACACCCACCTTACATACCTGTAAACCTTACATCATGTGGAAAGAAGAAACACTAGTCTGAGACATTAAGTACAGAGGATGGAGTGATGTATGATAAATAAGAAGTAAGATAAATAGGAGGTGCACAACAGAAAGAACAGGAAGTGGGGAAAGCATCCTGAATATGGATTGTATGTATTTATGTAATTCAAAATAAATAAGAGGAGTGATGATTGTTCAACTGTTTGTGAGTGTGATGAGAAGCTCCACCGTAGTCTGGTTGTCTTGATCCTCATTTAGCTGAAGTGTCAGTCTGAGGGAAGACGCTGAAATAGGTGATGGCCAGGGTGTGATGGATCAGTGATGATCTTCTCTGCACCCTTCCTGGTTCTGGAGGTGTGCAGATCTAATCATGTGGGTAGTTTAACTCCAATGGTTTTGTCTGCAGACCTGGTGATGCACTGCAGTCTGTGAGTGTCATGTTTGGCGGCTGAGCTGCTCCACACTGTGATGGAGGTGGTGATAACAGATCCTATAGTAACAGCTACACATCCTTTCAGAGAACCGTAGGGTTCTCACAGTGGAAGGATGGAGAGAGGTTTTTTTTTTCTCTCAAAAGAAGAAATACTGAAGAAAAGAAATGTAGAAAGAAGAAATACATTTGCTGGAAATGACAGTGAATGGTGGTCTATGATTTCTGCACATTACTCTGCACAAACATAAACACTTTTGCATGCTTCAGTTACTGTACTTGTGGGCCTAATAAGAGTCTAAAAAGCCTAAACCTAACACTGACCATAACCCTATGCCTAACCCTAACCAAATGCATAACCTAGCCCTAACCCTAATGGAGAGCATGGTTGGTGTAGTGCAGTGGATAATACCACTATCTGCCAGTGAGCTACAACCCCATATGGGGAAACTGGGGTTAATTTCCCATTCTGGGTCACTATGCTGTGCTACACCAATAAGAGTCCTTGGGCAAGACTCCTGATGCTACATTGGCCTATCTGTAATATGAGTAACTTTGTGAGTTGCTCTGGATAAGAGCAGCAGCTACATGCCATAAGTGTAATCTAAACAAAGCCACAATAATGCGTAATTTATCAATTTTACTTTTAACATTTTCAAATATCTATAAAAAATATTGCACAATATTGACTTATTTAATGGAAGTTAATATAACATTTTTTTTCCCAAGTAATTTTGGTCCATTTCTGTTCATCCATTTATCACTAAGAATAAAAGGAGCTTTTAAATTATGCAGAAATAGTAAAAAGAAAAAACACACAAAAATGACATTTTGTTTGTTATGACATGTATACTGCTTTCATGACTCATCACTCCCCTGCTAAAGAAATCTACATAGATCATCATGTCTGGTCACTTGCAAAACCAACATATGCTCTGTTTTGGATGCTGGTGTGCAGGTCAACCTGCCTGACTATGTTGCGTGACCAGTCAAATCTGCACCAGACCAGCATTAACCAGCATGATCCCACTTAGATCCTCATGAATTCATGCTGGTCACAGCAGGGTAATCACTTTCATGCAGGGTAATCATTTTCCCCCAGTTTTGTGCTAGGTCTTTGTCTGTGTGGGAGGGAGAGAACGACCAGAAAGTGGTCATTTTGGGGTCATTTGCATCAATTTTTTTGGGGGGGTCATTTGCATCAAGTTTTTTGCTGAGCTATAAACTGACCATTCTTCTTCTTCTCTCTGTCCATCCAACTTTCTTCTTAGGCCTACATTTCCCAAAGTTCATTGCCTGGACAGGGGCGGAGACAGTGGGCAGAGCCTCCTTGTCCACTGCCGGGACAGAAGCCCTTGCAGACGTTGCAGCTGTGGGAACAGTACCAAGACGCTGCCTCCGGCCGCTATTTCTACGTCAACACGGTTTCCAGGGAGCGCTCGTGGAAGCCACCACGTCGAGCTCGCCAGAGTGACCATGGTCAAAGCATGGTAACCAATCAAGTGCTCGGTTATGCCTTTTAATTTGGTGACCATTTGGGACAAGCATATGAAACACACCAAGCATCTGCCCTCATTGGTCTAACCTTAGTTTAACCCTAAGAAGTTATTCCCAGCCATAGAAGCATGCTTTAAATGAACAAGCAGGTAAATAAAACTTGGTAAAACTGTAATGTTTATAAGTAAAATATGAGATATTTATTCTAATTTTAATTATAATTGTTAACTGTAAATTATGTATTGTTGTTTAAACAATCAATTTTGAAACTTTGCCACAATTTATTGACACATTTCAGAAGTCCATTTCGCTAACCAGGCACCCCAGTTGAAGTATATACACTCATCGTCGAAAGAATAGTTGCACAAATAGTTGCACCCAGAAGGAATCAACCATCAGGAATGAAACTTGGTGGGTAGGTTTGACATTGTGAGACTGTGAATGATTCAAGTTTCAGGCTCAGCCATGTATGTGACGTAAACAAGAACAGGCTTGATCACTGTACCTGACTGACCCAACAGCCACGAGTGCGGACTTTTAGTGAGCAGTGATGCCCTCCATGAGTCATCCTGTTAGTGCCAGCACCATTGGCAGACGGCTGCATGGCGCAGGACTACATGTACACAGACCGTTGTGACAGCTGATCGCCAGAGACTGCAGTAGTGTCATGCCAGACTGTCATGGAATGACTTAGTAGGTTATTATTAGTAACGAGTCCTGCTACCACAGTCTGGCAGTCTGATGAACGGTTTGTTGTCACGGATCACACGTCCAGAAGGCCTGTTGTCACTCCACCTCCACCCTTACCAGGACACCATTAGGAACCTCTACAACTCTGCAACCTGATGCCATACTGAGAGCCACTACTTCTGTATGTGTAGCTCAGTAAATATTGCCCATATCAGTCTAAATTTGTCATCATTTATTGCCCCTTGTAACCTTTATCTTCCTTCCCAATAGCACTGCAATCCAACACTTCCTTCTGGGTGCAACTACAGTATTTTTTTACACAATGAGTACACAATACACATCTTCTACAAACAACACAGTTCTGAACATTTTGATGCACAGTTGAATACATTTAATATACTGTATTTGGACAAAAAAAACATACAATATGACCCATGCAAAAGTTATGACAGATTTAATATTTTAAGTTTTATTTTTGTGCAATATATTAAAAGCAGCAAATCAATGAAACTTTTCAGTGAATATTTGTAGAACAGTATCTTTTTTCGGTATTTTCACTGTAGAGAATGTGTCAGCTTATTAAATTTTTTAAACACAATCAGCAAAACAATCATTTTTTTGCATAAGACTGAATGCAACTTTTTATGTAACCATAATGTAATGTAAGTCGAATGGATATCAAAACAATGGTAGTTTTAGACTTCCAAGGCTTACATTTCATATTGCAATTTGATTACAAATTACATCATGCAGTGACTACTAGGCCATTTGACATCTCCACCTTCTTTCCCTCTTTTTCATGTCTCCCGCTTTCACTCTCTCTCTCCCTCTCTCTCTCAGGGCTCTGTAACACAGGTGGGGACTTTCCCCCGGGACACCAGCCACCTGTCTCTTCCTCTTCAAAACTCAGGAAGCAAGTCATTGCACAGGGTAAAGCAGCTGTACATGTGAGACTGTGTCTGTATGAATCCATGTGCCTGCCCGTGTGTGCACGTGAGTGGCAGAAAGTCACTTACCCTGTCTATTCCTATTGTTTTATTTAGTTTTTGTTTTTGTAGTTTTGTAGTTTAAAGTTTTGTCTGCATGAAAATTGTTTGTTGCGTGTCAGTTAGTGACATCCGGAGAGTAGAATTTATTTTAGTTGATTAATGTACATTATCCCTCCTAAGCAAATGTGTATCTACACAGCTGAACATACAGAGGAACATTTTGCCACATTTGTTTGAGCTTCAGATTATTTTGCCAAGCAGATGAGCATTCAAAGAGAATTCAGTCAGAACATAGTGAAGAGCGTATCTTCTGAGGATGTGAGTGAATGACCTACCATTGTCATCATAAGCTCACCGGATAAAAAATAAATCACCTGTGACTGAAACGTATCTGATAGCGTGTAATACCTTGCTGTGATTGGATTTGGCATGGACTGGACAAGTGTCTAGATGTATCAAAGAATTGCGCAGTTGGGCCAGATTTGGTGGATGCCTTCCCTGGCCCAATTCTGAGGAGAATTTCCTGTAGACTGGGATTTTAACCACTGCTGGTAGACCCGTATGACTGTACGCTTCCATCGAACGAGACATTCACTGCACTGTACCACCTCTTCTCAATACCCCGCAGGTATTGGATAGCGCCATCATCCTCGTACAACACCCTCTGCAGGAGCCTTAAGTTACTACTGCCTTAAACACGCAAAGTGTTTTTTGTCCGGTGAGCTTATCTCCATCAGTATAATGTTATCATTTGAGGCCTAAACATTAAGCCAGATTCAGTAATGCTATAATCTTACACAGTGTGGCCTTAATAGCACGATGATGATTTATGATGCTAATTAGTGAGATACAAGTCTGTATTACATGTTTGTCAGTGCTTTACCACCACTGCATATACGCTAAGGGGAAACCTTTGTACATTTAATTTGTCTTTCAGATGTATTGCTTTAAACATAACCTCCTTGTGCCGACTTTCTGTAGAAGAAAGTTGCTCTTAAATGAAAATGGGACTCTTCACACCAGGTCACGGGACTGCTTGCCTTTTTTTTTTATCATATCTTACACTATCTGCGGTGGCTGTTCTGAGATATCACAGAGCATAGACTTCTACAGACGTGTTAAGCATGAAACATTGACGCCACTAGATGACACCACAGAAACAGAATGAAAAATGATCTGTCTGTCTCAGAACTGTAAAATGTCTCAGAATTGTAAAATGTAACTAAATGCACACATGCTAGAAAAAATTCATATTTCATGAATTAAAGAACATCACAGCCGCCCGTGTTAAAATACGCTCATCATCAAAAGAATCGTTGCACCCAGAAGGAATCACACAACAGGAATGAAACTTGGTGAGTAGAAACTTGACGACTGCCCTTAACACCACGTCCATGTTGCCAAAGACTGCAATGGTGTCGTGCCAGACTGTCAAGGAGTGACTTAGAATTGGCAGCGGGTTATCTTCAGTGACGTGTCCCGCTTTTGTCTTGATGGAGACGACAAACAAATCCGTGTGTGGAGACACCGTGGTCAGCACTAAGCTGAATGGTTTGTTGTCACACATCACACGTCCAGAAGGCCTGGTGTCACTCAAGCTCCACCCCCACCGCACAATCTGCAGGAACTGTGTGAGATTATTCAAGCTGCATAGGATGGATTATCATAGGACACCATTAGGAACCTCTACAACTCCATGGCTAGACTTCTGGCATGTTGCATTAGCAAACATGGCGGCCCAATGCCATACTGAGAGACACTACTTCTGCATGTGTAGCTCAATAAATATTGCCTATATCAGTCTAAATTTATCATGATTTATTGTTCCTGGTAACCTTTATCTTCCTTCCCAATAGCACTGCATTCCCACACTTCCTACTGAGTGTAACTATTCTTTTGATGACAAGTGTATTTTGCCTTTGCTAAATAAAATGTTTACTGAGTTGTACTAACTATGGGATACATGCAGTATGGAAAAACATATTCTTACTGCCTAAACCAGCTCCTTAAATTCAGTATCGCGAACAACGATCCAGAATAGGTTCTTGTGTTTACGGTAGTTGTGGTCCATCGGGTAATTCAAACACTAGACAACAAATCCAGACGTTTGTAAACAAGGGTCTCTTACAAAGTACAAAATGCCCAAACTCTGTCTAGCTGTAATGTTATGTCTAAAGCCAGCAATAGTTAAAAGCTGTATGGTTACCTGTGAAACAAAATAGGTTGTTCCAAAGATGTCTCTGTATTCAGGAGTTGTGGAGCCACCTGCTGTGCCTACTGCCTGTACTGTCTTTAGCCAGTTTGCTTCCTATTTTGAAACGTATGACTCAACCTTCCTGCTGGTGTGGGTTTTATTGTGCTGCTTGAATACTGATAGCATGACCTTGTGGAGAATCTGAGCGATTGCAGAGAAAATGAATTAACATTATAGAATTAATAATGAACAATGATAGTGGGATTTGTACCCCTTTTTCACAAGCTAACACAGTTCTCTGGGGTCTTAATGTATGTCTGTGACATGCTTTGGTCAAAATACCACAAGGATGACTCACTATAGCTACCATCTTCCCCTGTGCAAACTGCCCTGTTCCGCACGGCCAGGCCAAGTGTTAGACACAAATGTTTAGTGTGTACACATACAGGTTTTTGCAGAGTGTAAAATTACACTTATTTTATTTTATCCACTCGAGTGATGAGCTCTTAGTTTTCACATAAAAGTGGCTCTGGCTTTTGCAAGAAAAATATGGCACCCCTTAGCGAATGTGGTTCTGAAGGCATGGGTGTCCCCAACTGTTGTAGGAAGGGGAGCTGATTCAGAACAGCTTGTTGAATCCCATGTTTTCTGACCTAGGCAACACACAAAAACCTGACTGGCTTGTCTTATTTCAGAGTTTGTGGGTTGGTAGAAGCTCCAGATACCAAATGTATGTGCACAAGCACTGAAAAAGTGAGTTAATAATATGTCCCCTTTCAAATACAAACAATACATTTTAAAACATTGATTCTTATTTGCAGTTAAAATGACTTGTTGAGATTTTTACTATTAAGAAGCATTTTATGTAGCTTGTATCTCAACAAGTGCCACAACAAAACCATGCAACCATTCAAAAATTTGATACCGCATTTCATATTCAAGTTTTTGTTATTTTATATACAGTAATAACTCGTAAGAATGATTCACCAAAAGGTATGTTTTCAATAATTAAAAGTGACATGTGACGCGTGACAACAAACCGTTCATCTTGGCGCTGACCACGGTGCTTCCACACACGGAGTTGTTGGTCATCTCCACCAAAACAAATGTGGGACTTGGCGCTGAAGATGACCCACTCCCATTCTGAGTCACTCCATGACAGTCTGGCATGACACTGTTCCGGTCTTTGGCAACGTTGACGTGGTGTTAAGGCCAGTCATCGTTACGGTCTGCATGCATGTAGTCCTGCGTGGTGCAGCCGTCTGCCAGTGATGCTGGCACCAACAGGATGACTCATGAAGGGCATCACTGCTCACTGAATGTTCACAATCGTGACTATTGGGTCAGTCAGGTACAGCGATAAGACCCATGCTTGTTTATGTCTCATGGGTGGCTGAGCGTGAAACTTGAATCATTTGCATGTCTCACAATGTAAAATCTACCCACCAAGTTTCATTCCTGTCAGTTGATTCCTTCTGGGTGCAACTATTTGTGCAACTATTCTTTTGATGATGAGTGTATATACATTATTCATTTGTTGACATAATTTACCTACGGAGCTGATTTCTACTGTTGCAATGTGATGAATTCCATATATTACTTTTGTTTTAACTTTCTCAGTCGTTGTAGAGTGTTCGTAGGGTGTTGAAACCTGGGAAGCTGCATGGAACTCACATAATAGAATCATTTTCTACCCGTGTCTGGATGCATATTATTGAAACCATTAATGTCCAACTTGAGAACGATGCTATAGAGATAAGTTTGGACATGACAGATTGCTTTTAGAAGAGGGGTAGAATAAATTGCGACTGTGTCCAGAGCTGTTTGTGCAGGTGCTTGCTAAATGTTATACGGCTTTAGGCCTACTTAATCCTGATAATGACGTCCAAGAGATGAAGTGTAGGGTTGTCCCTGGCTGCTCTCTAACTGCCTCCCTTTGTGAATGTGTGTTTGTGTGTGTGTGTGTGTGTGGGGGGGGGGGGGGGGGGTTGTGTGTGAACAGTGAAATGCACTATGTAAGAACTGAGCTGATTAACAGTAGATTAAGTCGTATGAGAAATTGAGCTGTTACACAGAAAAGGACATACAAGTACAAAGCCGTGCTGCATTTTCTGGATGACGGTATCTCTGGACGATCCTTTACTTTCTAGCAGGACTTTTCTCTCATTCATTCTGTCATTCACACATACACACGCAGACACACGGAGTGGCAGATTGCCCGAGCACACAGAGGGTCCGCCTCATGGTGCAGATTAGAGAAGAAAGCAGAGCCAAATTAAAAAGGGGATTACGCCTTCCAGCTTCACTTATTTATTTATTTCCCTCGAATGGCTTTTTTGTTTAGCTAATCCTGCTAGCGCTAAGAGGCTAATGCCTGTTGATCTAATGCTAAGGGCCAGAGCAGGTTCATACATTCATAACCAGATGCAAGAACACACTCTCACACACGCACACACTCATTGTACCCTTAGATACTAAACTGTAACTTTCAGGGTGCTAACTCTGTCACTGTGGTAGTATCCTCATGGGGGTTATCTGAAGTATAATTAGTTCTTAGTGCCTTTTCTCCTGGGAAAGTGAGCAGAGTTTACATTTAAAGCTCATTAAAGGTACATAATTAGACCTTAAAGGAGCCGTAGAATGTATTTATTCACCATTTTTCACAGTTTTGGCCCTAGAATGAAATGGGCTGTTTTCCCTGTCATGGTGAGCTCATGAATAATCGAATGAGCTCTGCTGTGATTGTCTGGTTTACAGCAAGGCACCGTGGTGATCACACAGAAGCAGCTTGTCTAAACACATCCAGAAAAATAAAACGACCCTCTTTGTAAATAAGGTTGGTCCTCATACTATTCAGTTAGCAGTGCTAACGTTACCTATACTAGCTACTCGCTTTCCATCTGGGCATCAACACAAAGCGAATTAAAGTTGTTCATCACTATGAAACTCTCAGTTTAAGATGATCTGCTTCAACCAGTAAACACTCATGCAATCACACAGCATGACTGCTGCTATAGGTGGATAAAGGTGGAGCTGCTCCTCTCTTCAGTCCCATGTACGTGATTTTTACATTGGACCATTCTAAAGCCTGGTTTTCTGGTTTGAAGACTAAAACTTTTCGGATGTATCTTGAAGGTAGAAGTAAATATGTAGATACTTGGGGGTGGGCTGTTTGGCTTTTTGTACGCTGGCTGGATCACTTATTTCTTCAATAAAGGAACAGATTTGGCAGCCAGTTAATCATTAATGAGCACCACAGATCTATTTAATAGCTTCGAGATCAGTGACTAGAAGTGCTGTCCACATTGATTGTGTGATGTTGCGCAATGCATGCTGGGTTTTCCTATGAAAGAATACTAATGAACAAAAGCAAAACAAAAATCATTTTGCCAGAGACAACCGCACACTTCATCTCTTGGACGTCATTATCAGGATTAAGTGGGCCGAAAACGTACAGCATTCATTCAGCAAGCACCTGCACAAACAGCATTGGACACAGTCGTGATTTCTTTTTCCATACGTTGGAAAGCAATCCATCATGTCCAAACTCTATAACATCGTTCTAAAGTTTGAAATGAATGTTTTTAACAATATGTGTCCAGTTAAGGCTAGAAAATTCTATTATGTGAGTTCTGTGAAGCATTACATGTTTTCACACTCTAAAACAACTGAGAAAGCTGCATAACATCACAAATTAAATAATACAAATAAGATAAAATAAAACTAATGTCATCACATTTCAAAAATAGAAATTAGCTCTCAAAGTAGTACATAGTAGTACATAGTAGTGTATATAGTAGTACACTATATTGTTTACCATTTTATTCATGTCCTATGAAATGGTATGGAAAAAATACTTATTTTTTATGGACAAAAACAAATCAAACATATTTTTGTGTAATGCTGGACTTTAAAACACTGCATAATAGAACAAATAACATATTTAATGATACTTTAAGGCTTTTACATTGTTTGAACCATACGACAAAACAATATGGAGTCTTTTTTTTTTGATCATTTTATTCAGGTGACTTCAAAAAGCATACTTAATACGACAATAAAAAAAGCCTACCCATAGGACAAGAGTTGTGTGTGTATAATCCCGTAACATTTACACACATTCACATCCTAAGGGTTATTATGTAGTAACTAGATGAGAAACTGGACCTGCTGGCATGAATATTAGAGAGTTACTGGACTGTAATGGCGGAGGGAGCTTCTAAATGTCAGAAATACTGAAAATATGTTACTTCCTTTTTCTGTTAAAGGAAAGAAGAGTGGGGGAGTGAGAGAAAGTGATGTTACAAGTTGATTTTGCCACCATCCTCCAAAAAAAAAGAAGAAAAGAGGAAGTAGAGTTTTACAGCAGAAAAAAAGAAAGAGTGACCGGAGTGGGCTGGGGCTGTGGTTTAAGTTAGAAAAAGTGTGCTAATATCTGCATCGCAGAGAATGGGAAGGAGAAGGATGAGCTTGTGTGTGATGGAGCTGTGGAAAGTAGCAGACTCTCCTCTGGATTAAGATGGAGTTTGCTGGATTCTAATCCGAGTGCAGATTGGGGCGCTCTGCCGCTGTAAGTTGGGTGTGATGTTTTAACCAAAGAGGAAGAAACTCGACTCTGACTGTTATTGCAGCTGACATGCAGGAACTAACACATAGTCAGAGAATGGCACAGCCAGCAAAGCGGAATGTAGGCATAGAATAGGCGCCCAGTCGGCACACGTTTAGAGATAGCGGGCCTGCTGAAAGCTGATGGAGAGATCATGCAGGTTTGTGACTGCTGTGAAATTTTGGACGGGTTCAGGTGATTGTGTAGTGCTTTCTCAGTATTTCTTAGTTGTAGAACCGAAGGATATACTAACCTGCCTCGCGTTTTTAACGGCTAGTTTCACTTTGGCTGTGCCTCTACGGTGAGAGTGTCCACCTCAGCATCCTGTGTGACTGCGTGATCGTGTACGTGAGTCATTGTGTCCTGAAGATTTTCATACTCAAAACTCTCTCGCTCTCTTTCTCTCTCATAGCTCTCCCCTGATTTCACCTACAGTACCCAGAATGCAAATGCTTGGCAGCTGAGTCAGGTGAGGCAAATCAACTTGAACACTGTTTGTGCTCTCTTGGTTCATGTACATCTACTCTTGCTTACTCATTCAACTTCTTTAGAAATCCTGCAGTATTTATGAAGGGACAGAGTGTGTCATTACGAAAGTCGGGGTTGAATGTTCTCTTCCTGTGAAATATGACAGTGTTGTTCACAGCTCAGTGCCACAGCAGCGTCGCTCTGTGCATATCTTGTCTTAAACCAGGGCTTTCTATTTGGGATGGGTTTTCTGAGCTATAATCCGGAGCATATGGACACCCAGTGGGCTGATCTCTACTGCCACACTGCACACTTGGGGTTTCAGCCTCTCCATTAAGCTGCATTTGAGCATGCCTAGAGTAAATGAGTTTGCTAATTGAGCTGAATGGAAAGGGAAGGACAGATGCTGGACATTGAACAGAACTGAACTGAGGTGAAATATAACATACTGAGCACAGGTGAATCAGAGCTGAATCACTCTTTCCCCTTTCTATCGTAGACCATGCAGCGTGCAGCGTCATCTGACGCCCTCAGCTCCGCCTCCTTCAGCAGCACTGACGTCCAGCGCAGAAACTCTGCCTTGGTCGGTGAACACATCAGCCACTCCTACTCCATGATCCTGCCTAACCAAAGAGACAAGATATCATCAAATGGCAAGGTACTACAGAAACACAGACTCACTCATATGGCCTGTCAAAAGTTTAGGGACACCTTGCCGTCTTCCAAATTTGTATTTATTTATTTATTTGTTAATTTAGTTAGGTAATGCTTCATGAAATGCTAACACTAATCCGCCACTAACAGAGGCCTCAGGTACAAGTTCAGAGGTCCAGGGCTGAGATTCACCGACCTAGATGGGGGGAGGGATCTTGGCTATATGGTAAGGCAGGATAGCCTTGTAAAATACTTCCTTTTTTGACCTATAAAACTAGATTAACTGCAGTTCCAGTGTATTTCCTCTAACTGTGGGTAGGGCTATGTTTCATCATCCTGTACATGCTAAACCAGTATACAGACATGGTTTAGCTTGACAGTATCTGGACAATGGGCCTCATTCACCATTATTTTCTAAAGCCTTTTTCAGACAGGATATGTTTTACATGGGGAGGAGGGGTAATGTAATTATTCCCAGAGTTCCTTAGTGATTTTAGTCCCGTCCAAAGGCGCAATATCAGTCATTTATACTGACTGCACTTCTTCTGTAAAATGAGCCACAAAAATAACCTCAGGTTATATAATCCCATGCGAATCGACATGTGTGTAAATATTCCCTCCTACTTTATATGCTTTATTATAGCCATTTCCTCAGGAGGCTCCGGTATGAGTTTTTATGGAGGCGCTCAAGGAAGAATTTAGTTTCATCGTGCATGGCACAGATACCTGAGGTCATTCAAATGGCAAACCTCTTGAAATATGGCTTTAAGACAGAACGTACCATTTGTCTGAACTGTTTTTGAAAGTGATGTTCGCCCCACACTGAAAGTAGGAATAAGGTTTCAGCCATTGTCCATTTGCTCGTTTTCTTCGCTGTGGTTGGTGCAGTGTAAGTTGGTTGGTGCAGTGTAAGTGTGTTGTGTGCGGTTTTTGGAGGTGACGGCAGTGTATAAATTAAGTAGCCATGTCTCTGTCATTTATGCTGAGATTTCTTATCCCCTTCAAATTGATTATACATTTTACAGATGTCCTGTAGTAAAATTAGTCCACCTCCCCATTTAGAGCTAGTCCTGTCAGTAGAAGGCTTTATACAGTACTTTCTAAGGTGCTACATCAAAAAGTATACATCAGATTCATGTATTCTTATTCTAAATCTACAGCAGGGATGCACAACCCTGGTCCAGAAGGGCCCAGCACAGTTTGGTAATTACCTGCTCAAGTATACCTGATTACACTCATCTGTTAATTGCCAGCTTTAGTAGGTGTATTTGCCCTGGGGGAACCATCAAACTGTGCTGGATGCTGGCCCTTCAGGACTAGAGCGCTGCACCCCTACAGAAATGCTCACATGTTTATGCACTTGAGTGTGTATAGATTTAGTTCTTCCCTAAGGAAAAACCCCAAATAAGAAAACACTGTTTTTGAGTCTTTGTGAAAACTGTAAGTGTGTTGCTAAATAAGGCCCATTGTTCTAATGGAGGACCAAATTTCTCCTAGTTTTGTCAGCTGTACCCAGTTCTGCAGAGAAAAATATGCCTGGGGTGTTTGGCAGGTTCTCTTAGAATAACTAGCAGTCATGTTACAGATGTAGGGCTCTTACTGGTACGGTGTGTTATGCTTGCCTAGATGGGGAAATCAAACCACAATCTGCCATGGGGAGGGCAGCATTGTCATTCAGTACACTGTACTAACCACCATACCAAAATGGCAACAATTTTCTGTCTACTCTTTTGATGGCTAATGTTCACATACTGTACAGACGCGCCATTGTAATGCCTTTCTCATGCCCCGTACTTATACCTTTCTAATGTCCTTCAGCAGTCAGATTACCGAGTGGTGGTGGAGTCACCTTCTACCGACAGCTCCCCGGACAGTGATGGAATGACACCGGTGAGACATACACACCCAGACGTAGTAGGGCTGCACTTTAAGACTTGATATGCAATATTAGATAAAGCTATCGGATATCACGATGACGATAAGACAATGGATGATTATTAAAATGGTCTGCCTCATTAGTGAGTATTGCTATAATCTGTTTTACACTCAACCCTGAGAGTGCGTGTAGTCATTAGGCTTAATAGTTCAGGAGAGGGTAGTTTTGTGAGTTTGCAACTGGCCATTTAGCCAAATGGTGCAGGAGAGCACTAGTTGGGCTTCTAAAGCTGCATCCTGCCAGTCGCTTTGGCACTTTAGTTGATCCACGCTTAGGCTTGCTTAGCTATTACAATAAGATAAATATGACAATATAGTTTATCATGTAGCCTTACACCACACAAACACACACAATAACATGATGTGTCTATGAATTTGAATTTGAAGCTTCATCTGTCTGTGTAACTCCAAGTTGTCTGCATCTATGAGCAGCTGAAAGGCCATACATTTCAGTTTTACTTTTGAACATGGAATTATATTGAAAACACATACACTACCAGGTTCATTTATGATGTGAAGAGAGAGGCAACATGAGAGTGCATGTTTCTAGGCTGCTTCTCAGTGTTTCTTTTGCTAGGCATAGCATTATTCAGGGCAGTGTTCCTTCATGTGACTAGCCTACACAGCACTTTGGCTGTATGTGTGACTAACGCCGAAATGGTCATCAAACTCTTTGGAGAAATTTGTAGCACAGTGCCTTTATTCATATTCTATAGACCGTCTCTTAAGTCATTTGATAGCTACTTTTAGGTTTGCAATGCTCAGTATAGCATATAGGCCTTCTTCCTCTCTGGCCAGGCCAGGTGCACAATGACCTGTTTCATATATACAGTACTGCCAAAAGTAATCAGACCAACCACAAGAGCTCTGACACTTTGTTCAATTCTTCAATATTTCTTCAAAAATATTCACTTCACAAATGCATAATGTATTTACAGATATAACACACACTTATTATGATCTAAAAATGTTGGTTCCATTAGCTGGGCAGACTAAAACAATAGGTTGTTTTGTGTAGATGAGTTGTCACCCAAAGTCTGTTCTCATAGAACTGCAACTAAACACTCACTAATCCTGTCCCCCCATATTAACATACTGCACACCACTGCTAAACGTGCTAACATTTGCTCTTCCAACTCTCTCAATGCAGGAGCTTGAAAAAGCAGGTCTGCTGAACAAAACCAAGATAGCAGAGGGAGGCAGGAAGCTGAGGTAGGGTTATCTCACATGACACGTGTACATACACACACAGTCACCTAGGCCTTTTGTGTTTTTATCCGACAGTTGTAAAGCAAACTAGAGGTTTTCATTCCTACATGTAAAAGCTATTCCAACCTAAGAAGTGTTATCTGCATAATTTATAGAAGACCATGTACAAGTTAATATACAGATGGTTGCTGGTGAAAGTGCTTCTGCAGATAAGTACAGTCCCAAAACTATTTTTCCTCAGTGGAGTCTTTTCACGATCAATACATTTTGACCTTACATTCTCAAAATGACCTTTGACCTTTACATTCTCAAAATTATGACCTGATACATTATGTCCAAAAAAAAAAAAAAAAATCGTTATTTTGGCCTAGGTGGCTCAAGGTTCGGATGTGTGCAGATGAGGCTTAAAAGGTTTATTTCAAAAACTCAACAGTCAGGTACCAGACTTAGTCAGGTAACAAGCAAAAGGTCGGTAACAGGACAAACACAACCATAAAGGGAGATCCAGAGACAAAGTTGAAAAGAAAGCCGAAAATCAAAAAACCCAAAGGTACAAAGTGAAAAAACAAGGCTTGGTGGGCACCGAGTAACAGAGACAATACTGTGTGAAGAAACAATCAAACCAAACAGTTTATATAGGCCATACAACAGGTGCACAGAATCAGTAATGAAGTGAGGCAGATCTTGCATAGGCTGCAAGCAGGATGTCACACCAGAGGCATTCTGGGAAATGGAGTTCTCAGGAGTAGGAGGCGATGCCGGAGGGATGCGTGACAGTAAGGAAATATGTCATTATTTCAAGACAAGTCAAGCAGATAAACTGCTGGGGATTTTCTCTTCTCTACCTGGTAGAGATGAGCTCCCATATATCAACAAGCATTTGACTTTACATTTATGCTGTGTAAGTTTATGCTGTGTGCAATTTGAACTTTCTGTCTAGGACAGCTGTTAACTCTGTGCTTCAACAAGTCAAATAAATGCAGGGCTTTTTTCTGGAATTACCTTCCAGAATTCTGACTGATGTTGGATATCAGTGTTTTTGTTTAAGTGTTTATGTATACAATTGTGTATAAGTTTACCATGTGGGGAACAGCTGCATCACCAGAACAGAACCTGAATTGTAGGCATTTACGACAGGATGGAGTCCCTGGGAGAATGTTGTCTTCAGACTTCTAAAGGTCATAGGTCAGACATCAGTTGGAAGAGAGATAACCAGATAAGGACACACCCTCCGTGTGCCTTAAGGGGGTGGTGAAACGGTATAAAGCCTGTGTGACAAGGGACTGTCTTTGGACTGAGTTGGACTGGATGGGACTGTCTTTGGACAGGAGCTGTGAGTGAACTGCGATCGCCATGAAATAAACTACTCCAACATCCCCAGCCTCCAGTCTCCTGACTCTACCTTTCCGTGCAAGCAAGAAAAGAAACAACACTGAAAAAAGCTCATTTTGGGATTATAAAACTATTGATGTATTAGAGTTAGTAAAAACACGAAGATTACAGGAAATACAATGATATGCAAAAGTTTAAACACCTCCAGTAAAATTACATGTGTGGTTGATTTTCTAACTGACAGTAAGTTAACACACCCTATACAGGAAACACATTCACATATAACATTTCTTTTGCCAATTTTAGCGCACAATTTCTGTTTACTTCCTGAATTAAATTTAACACAGGATAACAAACTAAAAGTGTCATAGCCATTGCATGGGCCATATTTTATATTTTACTTTTTTCCCCAATATGTTCCAAAATAAACAGTAATTGTGAATTAAAGTATGTAGGATTGTGTTCTCTGTAGAGGATGCGTTCACTTATTTTGACTTGTTTTCTCACTTGCTGTGATGTTACGGTTGATAGTTTAGGGTCAGGTGGTGCTGTTACAGGTTAATTCTGAAAGTAAACCACCTGATTAGTGGGTCATGTTCTCACACTGCTTACTGTCTGTATGCTCTCATTTCTGAATATAACTCCGAAAGTGTGTGTGTGGTCTGCAGGAAAAACTGGAACCCGTCCTGGGTGGTGCTTGTGGGAAACAGCCTTGTGTTCTTTAAAGACCCAAAGACCCAAAGTCCGGCCAGCTGGGTAAGAGGTCCTTCAGTTCAGCATTGTTTTAAATGGCCTTGACATTTACCCTACAGGCAGAGGTTTGTAAGCAACATTAGCTTTTCAAAAATAAACATGAGCATATTATTTTTAAAGAGCTGATGGATTTTTAGAGCAATAGGTATGTCTAAATGTCTGCAAAAAAGAGCACTGGGTAACACTTTACATTAAGTGTAGACTTACTAACATAAAGTAATGCATTAGTTAACATGAAGTAATACATTACCAGTGGTAAACTAATGTTAAATAAACATATAACAACTGTTACATATATACCTAACATGTAAACATGTAGTTGTTACATGTTTACTTAATATTAGATTTTTATTAGCATTGTAACCTTTGTTAATGCATTACTTCATGGTAACTGTTGTATTACTTCATCTTAGTTAATGCTAATCTTACTTAGCCAGAACCAGTGTTACTGGTTCTTGATTCGTTTTGCTCCTGGTGATTATCCTGTGGAGCTTTATTTCAAGGCTGATCATACTGAATTGATAAAATCTTAGCAATTTGTGAAGAATTAAAAGTGCTCACTGTAAGGGACGATTCTTGACAAAGGCTTTCTTCTAAAGCATAGATCTAAAAGTATCTGGACACTGCAGAAAGCACTGCTAGTAGAATGGGATGCTCTGGAGCAGCTGCTCATGAAGCCAAGGTCAACATGTGGAGCTGTATTATCTGGAGTGATGGAGCTCTGTCCTGTACCTTTGGGATGAGTTGTAGTGCCAGTGCATTTCTTAATATAAATTTCTCATACAAATTCAAAATAACTATTGTGTAAGTATTTTGTGCACTGATGCACTACAAACCTACTATAGATGCTGTGTAGGTAAAATATATTCCAGTTTTATAGTACAGATCTTTGCTCTTTTATGATGTGTACATGTGACTAATGTGATCTTTTCACTAATCCTATTAATTTTAATTCATTTATTTTTGTGAATGTGGATTGGAAAAATAAAATTGTAATGAATTAATTATGTTTTGCATAAATTTACCAGACATTTAGTGAACTGGCCCCTCAGTCTGTTACAATTAACCCCAAAGTGCACTCTTCCGGCCACTTTCAGCAGTAGGCGCTACAAACGATTCGACTGGGTTTCCTGCACAGAAATTATTAATCATGCTGGTTTCAAAATCATTAAGCAGAAACCAAAATGTGTCAGGTTGTGGACTGCTCATTTATGTGTCTTGCAAATTCTGTTGATTGTTGTGCCTATGTGCGTGTGTGTTTCTTTGTGTGTAGAAGCCAGGTAACAGTTGTCCAGAGAGTAGCGTGGATTTAAGAGGAGCTCAGCTACAGTGGGCCAATGACCTCTCCAGCAGGAAGAATGTGTTCAAGGTGAGAGAGATAGAGAGATATAGAGAGAGAGAAAGACAAGCACCAAAAAGCTTTTATGCATTAAAGTAACGTTAAAGGGAACCTGACTGTTAAGACATATTGGCACCAATATGGTGTACATGTCTTTTTGCATTCAACAGTGGTGTATAAACCAAGCAAAATACTTTGTTTATTAATAAAAATAGATGAAATCCTTTTACTAGTAGGCTGCCATCTTTGTATCACATGGTTGCTCTCACACGTCCACTGAGTGTAGAACAGTGAGCTAATTATGTAACGTAACTCTAATATGTAGCTCAAGGTGTCCAGCTTTAGCTAAAATATGACGTTACTCCTAAGAACAATTGTTTAGATTGTCCTGTTTTCAGTAAGATCGAATCCAATGCAACCATATGACATCATCACATTGCGACTTCATGGGACCACCATGAGGTTACATCATGAAGTCACAACGTGATGTAGAGGAATTTGGCCTATTCTTCATAATTTTTATAATAAACAAAACATTCCCGTTTGGTTTAAATGTCATAGTTTAATAGTATTGGGCATGTACACTGTTTTAAGGCATACGAGTATTAACAGTCAGGGTTCCCTTAAAGGACAATAGTTAAAGTGGAATTCCACCGACTTTTTAAAATGTCTGCATAATCAACTACTGACATGTAAATAAGTGAATCATTTACCAACTCATATATGTTGATGGTGATAGGAACCAGGGCTTGTGATGTCTACTATCCATAACCATCAGAGAATCTACATAGATCCTTTGAGTTTTTATAAGCCATGTTGAAAATGGTTGTATAATGGAAAATCTGAGAAAATATGTTTTATTAAGGGATTATTTTCTGCATGTATGTTTCTGTTATGAATAGATTGCAAAAAATTGATTTTAGCCCAAAGGCTTATCTCAAAACTATCATTTAACAGTGTTTCAGGCATCGGGCACATATTCATAATCTATTTAATGGGATAAACCTCTGGTTCCTATCACCACTGCTGTAAACAAATATGGCTTGTAAAGTTTCTGTATAAAGGAGCATTTTATATCAAACCACTCTGAATTACTGCTAACATCTTAACCGCTTAATTATGCACAAGTGACATAGAAATAGAAAGCATTAAAAAATAAATCGAAAGCATGAAAATCCCCTTTAGGGACTGTGTTGCTGTATTTTTTTTTTTTTTTTTTAATAGAAGTTTTATCAAAGCAAAATGCCAAAATTGCTGAAATATTAATGACCTAAAATATTTCAACTTTGCAGCATTAGAACTATTGATGGCTTTAACCACTAGTTCCTCTCTTACTTCCCCCATAAAGAACAGTGAAAGTTATAAACATAACAGCACATATGGTGTGTGTGTCTGTGTCTAGCTGAGGACCATTACAGGCAATGAATTTCTGCTGCAATCGGAGACGGACTCTTTGATTAGAGAATGGTACAGCACTATTCAGAAAGTCATTGACAGATTGGTGAGTCTTCGTAATCTTCAAACAAACTGTAATATAGTTCATTTTTGCATTATTATTGTATATTTGATGTGTGTGTGTGTATGTGTGTGTGTGTGTTGCAGGATAAAGAGAACCCTCTGGATAACGTCTTGCAGTATTCTTTGAGGAGAGCAGGCTCCGTGGAGATGCTGGACCAGAGTGGAGACGAGGATGAGAGTCGCGCAGCAAACAAAGCCTCATGTTAGTCTCACATCCTTGTAAACAGGTTATGAGGAGTTTGACTGGAGCTTGGGATGCAGTGTTGTAATGATAATGCATACTTTACATTCCCCTACTCTCTTTAAATTCTTCTCGCTCTCTCCTATAGTAATAAACACAACTTGATTTACATACCTGTTTACAAATGTACATTCTCATTTACCCAAATGATATGATTTGCTGATTAAGCAAAAATAAGTGCACATTCTCACATCCACACTACTTCAACTTTTAAAACAAAATTGCTATTTAATTGCTGATTTAACATATTGGGGAAAATTAAAATATAAAGCGTGGCCTCTAAAAAAAGATATATATCGTCGCTGTCAAAAGAAAAACATGTATCTACATTTTTGTCTGGTTCCATTGACTTACATTAAGATTAATTGAGGTTTTTGCTCTCTCTTGTAAAGTTGCCATTTTGGAGATACTTGTTGTCCTTTGAACAGTGACAGTATGTTCTGTTCCCAATATGTCAAACTCAAGTAAATAGAAATGGAGCACTGAAATTTGCTAAATTCATTAGATGTGTTTGCTGAAAAATCTTTATTCTGCAAAGTTAAATCCAAACTTTTGCATACAACTGTATATGCATTTGTTGCCACATGTGACTTACACTTACATTGGCATTCAGATCTTGGAATCACCTGTGA
The DNA here is from genome assembly GCA_034552555.1 of Semaprochilodus insignis. NCBI lineage: Eukaryota > Metazoa > Chordata > Actinopteri > Characiformes > Prochilodontidae > Semaprochilodus > Semaprochilodus insignis. The sequence continues at coordinate 33,946,349 of CM067476.1, read as the reverse complement.
TGTTAATAGTTGTTATTGTTATTTAACAACAACCTACACATTGTAGATTAAAATGTTAGAAACTGGGCATCAACATGTAAACCGATGGCCTGTTCACAATTTAAAATCTTTGGAAACAATCAAAATTTATCATATGGTAGAAGAATAGACAATGTTATTAAATAATGAACTGTGAATATATAATATAGTACATTTCTAATGCTGTAATAACTATAAAGAACTAATTGATCAGTGAGATTTAGTCACTGCTTTTTGAACATGAGCCGTCCTGGGTATTACTTTTTTTTTTTATTACAACTTTATTTTTGATGCTTTACAACTTTTTGTGTCATTACATCATCTGTCATCATATATCCGTCTACAGCATGATATCATGTGTTCACTTTTTTCAAATTTTTTGAAGCCTCTAAAATATTAGCATCATATTAGATTTACATGTATCTGCAACAAAACTGGCTTTGTAGTAATTAAAACAGTCATATATGTATATGCTATATTAGTGTTTGCCCTGCCTTGATTACTCAATCAACTGTCAAAGCAAAATAATCTAAACATTATTCGATTATTAGCATAGACAATAGTGAAAGCTCTCGTTAAAGTTACATGGTTCAGTACGTAAATATTGCCAATCCTAGCACAAATTAATGATAGATAGTCTCTGGCAGTAATTATGGGATTATGGAAATGTGTCTTTTTTAGTTTTATAATAGGAATAAACATATTAACTTTTTAAACAATAGTGATATTGCTATGCAAGCTATTGCTTTATGTACACATGGTCACATGCACTAAGCTTGCACATCGCTCTCTGTCTCTCTCTCTCTCTCTCTGTTTTCTGTTTAGTCCCTCGCTCCAGCTCTAATTTGGAGAATTCAGAGCGGAAGCGAGTGAAGAGTCGTCTGAAGAAGCTCATTCTGAGGAGACCTCCCCTTCAGGCACTACAGGAGAAAGGCCTTATCAAAGGTAAGCAGACCTCATCTGCGCATATCTGCTTCTTAAAATAAAGCCAGCCCACCACAAGCCTTGTTCTCGATGGTTTGAAATAAGCAGGGCGGCAGCTGAACCAGACGTATGTTAAGAACAAATCTATAAGACTTTTTGTTGATTCTTATGCACAATTCTCAATCAGGCTACCCATTAGCAGCCCCTAGTGGACAATTCCTTTAAAAAGGGCAAAGCAGCCCTGCCAAAAATGCTGTCAAGGGTATATGTACCAAAGGACCACATGTAAGCAGAAAGATCACACATATCACATATCGTAACAGTTAAAATATGCTGACGGCATTGCTACTCACTTTTGGTTCTTCTTATTACACTAATTTGTCTAACTACACAAATGACTCATGTGTCAAGGGTTAAAAACATTACAGCCCAGATTGGATATAGATAGTCTGTACCATAGTCATAGAGATACATAGTCTGTACCATATAAACCCTGTTTCATTTGACATATTCGTAATTGTAATAAACACTAAACGTAGTTCAAGCTGTATTATTCAAAGTTTATTCTTTTTGGGAACACTGAAAAGTTATAAAATAATCAAAAATATATGATCGTAATTTTTTTATTAGTTATCTGTCAGAGATTTGATCACTAGGTGGGCAGTTGTTTTGTGGGTTAAAGACTTTTTCACTGTTTTTTACTACAAATGGAAAACAGCATGTCCTGTTATATTAGCAGGCTAATATGTTGACCTTTGAACACAAATCTGTTTTTTTGTCATTTGTGTAAATTAAAACACAATACATATTATTCTATATTATGTTATATATTGTTGCTGACAAAACCTTGTATCTCTATTTTTGTTGTTTTACCTTATACATAATTTGAAAAATCCTTGCCCTTTACATCGTGTCAAAATTTCATGAGGAATAGATCAATAGAAATGGTACAAAAATATTTCTTCATTTACTTCCTTTACAAGTTAAGAATGTTTTTCCTTGTACTATAAAATTACCTTTTGGAGAGGTTTTGTTCCAACATGCAGAAAGTACTGATGAAGATGCTTTTCTGTAAATCTAGTACAAGTAAGTTTTAATGAAAAGTAAAAAAAAAAAAAAAAAAAAAAAAACTTTAGATTTTTTTTTTATTTTAGGTTATTTGGCCAGTGTCAGTAAGGACATTTAAATGTGGGAAAGACATATTTACAGAAAAAATGACTTCAATGACTGATCAAAAATAGCGTTCATTTAATGCATTTTAATGTAATTTGCGCAGTTTCAGTTGGCAAGGTGGAATTTTGTAATCCATGCCTATTTCTCTACATTTGCTGATTGCAGTCACAGGTGTGGGACATGACCCCAAATATGCTTCATAGGCTAAATTAGCTCAGTACATTTAGCAACCAATGTATATGTGAAAGTGTGTCATGACACCAATAAACTATTCTAAAATGTTAATATCCAAAAATCCAGTGTCAGTGCCTATAGTTACCAGAACTCCCTAAACATCTTTCTCAGTGCATTAAAACATTTACGTTTTTCACAGCGTCCTACTGTCTACTTAATGTTTATGGTGTTGTAGAGTAGCATCTCTTCATTTCACACAATTATCTGCAACATTTATGTTTTATTTTACTGAAAACAGTGATCCTAAACTTTTGAACTAGTGTAGGTCATTACAGGGCAGGTCGTGGTGGATGATGCTGCTTGTGTGGTTGTTGGTTTCAGACCAGGTGTTTGGCTGCAGTTTGGAGGTGCTCTGTGAGAGAGAGAAGAGTACAGTGCCACGGTTTGTCAGGAACTGCACAGAAATAGTGGAGAAGAAAGGTGCGTGTGTGTAACACATTATATCCATGACGTTTAGGTCTGTCTGAAATTACCACATAAGGGCAAACTCACACAAACACGGTGGTCAGTGAATAATTGGTGCGTGTGTGCTTTCAGGTTTAGAGACAGATGGCATCTACAGAGTCAGCGGGAATCTGGCAGTGATCCAGAAACTTCGCTTCGCTGTTAATCATGGTAAGACTGACAGAAAGTGGATTAGAGAGCAAGTCAGTGCATAAGTTGCAACTTATCAGGCTCTGTTCTACTGTATGCTCAGATAAGATCTGATGTAATAGAGGGTGAGGGAGGGTTGGTGTGTATGGCGTTGGTGGGTGGGCTGTAACTCCTGTCCATTTTTCCAGAACGAGCGGTGTCTACAGATGGACGCTATCTATTCCCAGAGGATTTAGTGCAAGGTAGCCTGCCCGGTTAGCAAGAACGAAAGTCCTTGCTGCCTCCCATTCCAGAGCTGCCTTGCTATCAGTCTGTGGTCCAGGGGGAAGCTGCCCTTTTGCACTGATCCGTAACCGTTAGGTTAACCCCTTACAGTCGCAGTTCTTGGCGGCAATAAAACAAAAAACATTGCAGCTTATTGAAACAAGCTGAGAAGTTTTGTTGGGAGTGTTGAAACTCTCAACCCATATCACATTTGTAAATAGAAGAGGAGATGTTTTATTATGATTTGAATCCTCTGAAAAAGTACCGTTGTATATAAAGACTACCACTGTCCATCTAAAATTGTGGCAGTGTAATTTATTTGACATCTATGTGAAATTTAAATATATAAAATTGGGCCCAAAAATCTTGAGGTCACTAGTGAGAAATTCTCCTGTTATACATTACATTTTAAAAGACATTGTTTTATTGCAAATTCTATTATTCTGCATAGCAATTTAAACATAAAGAAGATTTTTTGAAAATTTAACAAGAATTTAAGCATTTCTTAGTGGTTAATAAGTATTTAGCTTTAATTACAGTGTGC
>CM067476.1:33852463-33933867 GCA_034552555.1 Semaprochilodus insignis | reverse complement strand
TATATATATATATATATATATATATATATATAGTTGCTGATCAAAGACAAAAAGGTATCTCCATTTTTGTTGATTTTTACGGTTATGCATCATTTGAACACAGCAGCTTCATGATGAATGGACCAGAACTGCTTGGGGAAAAGTCTGGTTCCATTGAGTTACATTCAAATTAAATTAGGCTTTTGCCCTCTACTGTAAAGTTGCCATTTTGGAGATACTAGTTTTTCTCTGAACAGTGACGATATGTAAGAACTCTTCTTGTATGTATGTTTCTTTTTTATCAATGTGTTGACCTACAGGCATTTCAAAAGACTGTCTGCTTCACAATAATGCCATACTTGGGTCTTGCCAACAACATGGAGTCTAATTATTTGTGGGTTCTTTTTCTCTTCCTCCAGATCGTGTACTTTAAGAGATTATTTCACAATAAAAACCAGCAAAGTAAATCTGTAAAAAAAGCATATGGCCTCTTTCATGTTTGCAGCAAAATGATTCCGGATCAAGTGACGCTTGTGTGAACACAGTGTGAAAAGCCTTCTCACATTTAAAACCAAGGGAGAGGAACTACGTCACCACAGCTTCTCTCTGTGGCTCTTGGCACGTACCTAATAATGGTGCCTTAGTGGTTTAAAGTAAACAGCTAAATTATACTCCTAACGTCACCCATCCAGTCTTAGATTTATGAGTATTTTACCATGTTTACAGGGTGCTATTTCATCTGGACCTCAAGGTTGCCAATAGCCTCTCGACCTTGAAAGACTAAATCTACCAAGCCCAAGCTGACTTGTCCTCCAGCAAGCTTAGCCTAGAAGCCTAGGTTTTGACGTTGCATGTCACTTAGCACTTTGTGGTAAACTGACTTTTTGGACACAGAACTGCATGTCCCATGGGGAAGGTTTTGCCTCTGTAGAGGACCAGTGATGGAAGTTGGCTCAGGGATGGCAATTAGAAACTGTAAAGAGTTCTAAGTCAGTGATAAGGCTCTATCTGCAGTCCAGTCCGTGTTCATGTGGTGAAAGCCAATGTTTTGCCCATGTCCTCAAACTCTAGAGGGCTTAGGCATTCAGATGGCCATATTTGGCATATTTGGGACATGGTTTGAAAGAGGAAGTGGACTGACTGTTCAACATTCCTGGGTAATTAAATGGTTACATAAACAAAGTCATTCAGAGTGTTCTGGTCCGTTGTACAGAAGTTCTGTTCACAGAGGTGGTGGTGGTGATAGGAACTGGACATCTGAAGAATTTTTTACATGAAAGTTATAACTTGAAATTGTTACAGATTGTTGCACATACACTGCCTAATGCCTGAGACACTGTTTGGCAGACATTTTAAAATAATCCATTATTTTTCTTTATCCGATCATCATTCATGGCAGAGAGGTACGTTTGACATTGTGAGACATGTGAATCGTTTTAGTTTCAGTCGTGCATGTGGCAAGGCCTTATCGCTTTACCTGACTGACCCAACAGCCACGATTGAGCCACGACATTCGGCGAGCAGTGATTCCTTCCGTGAGTCATCCTGTTAGTGGTAGCAGCATTGGCAAACGACTGCACGACGCAGAACTACATGCACGCAAATTGTTACGACAACTGCCGTTAACACCACGTCAAAGTCGCCAAAGACTGCAATGGTATTGTGCCGGAGTGACTCAGAATGCTAGTGGGTCATCTTCAGTGACGAGTCCCACTTTTGTCTAAATTTATCATCATTTATTGTTCCGGGTGACCTTTATCTTCCCTCCAAATAGCTTTGCAATCCAACACTTCTTTCTGAATGCAACTGCATTTGACAGTGAGTGTACACACATGTAAACCCCCCAACCACCCCCCGCAAAACAAGTACTTAGAAAGTATTTAACCACTGATAAACTATAACTGAGTTCTGTAGGTTACCTTATTAAAGGTTTAACAAAAACAATACTGATTTCAGAGAGAAACACTTACACAACATCAGATTGTTGGTGGACTCACAGTGTGGAGAAAGCCTGGAGGAGAATTCCAAACACTCCTGAAAGGCCAACGGCAAACGTTTTTTTTTTTTTTAGTGGTGTCGGTCAGCTTGTGTTCACAGATGGGATCATGAAGTTGGAAGTGTTCAAAGTCTTTCAGGATGCCAAATCTTAAGAAGTCTGCAACGGAAAGCTCAAATAGCAAAAGTGGATTGTACCCAGTTTTCAGACCCAGCAGTGCTCCTGGAGTTTTAAACACCTCAGTGTCACTGCTGAACTGAGAATGGTCCACCAACCACAACTATGAGCTGTGATCTCTGTATATATATATATATTAAAAGGACAGTTGACCAATAAGTGCTCCAGAATGCCCAGACTAGCATGTTGACTAGTTGCAGAGGAGACGTTAGCTAGCTAGCTAGGTGACTAATGCTAACATTAATATCAGAATTAAGGTATTTGCTCATGTTCTTAAAAACTCACGGGGGGAAATATGAGTTTTGCAAGACTAAACACGTTTATTTGTGAGTCACAGAACAGCGGCATATTTCAAGTCTCACTTACAACTTAGTGCTAGCTAGCTGACTAGCAACTGAGCTAATTAGCCAGCTCACAAGTTTTCCATTTTTCATAGAAACCTTTTTTTAGTCTACATGATTCTGAGAATGTACACATTTGTGTGTAGTGTGTTTGTACAGAATACCGCAGTAATGTTATTTCAGGTTAGTATGCTCAACCACAGTGGTTAGCTGATAAGACAAGCTAACTAGCAAACATGAAAGCTAATCCGTTAGCTAGCTAGTTCGGGCGCTTTAGGCTGTAATTTAACTTGCTAATCAGGGTGGAAATACAAATGAAGTAACTGTGCTGGTTGAGTGAACTTACGAGCACTCGGTTAAACTCCTACTCCGGTATAAGAGGAAGTGTGAGGCAAAACATGCATTTAAGTCAAACCGTTTTTACTGTGAAACATACTTAAGTAGATAAGGGTGAGCCAAACAGCAGACAAACAAAACAAAATGAATAGTCAAACCATGCCTCCTTTTCTGTGGGTGTGATGTGGTGACTAATGAGTACATTATAAATTAGGACAGTTTTATATTACATTGATGATGATGTGTTGGAAATGTAATACAAGTGTTTTATTAATAATGGATTAAATAACAAGTCTTCCAAAATAATACCTTTTTTTAAAAAAAATAATTATTATGCTTACATTTAATAATCTTTTCAGTCTCTGATTGAAGCTGCTCGATTTTTCCAAGGTTTAAGAAACTGTCTGCAGTGAAATGTGCAGAGCAAACTAACAACTCTGAATTAAAGTTGTCCAGGATCTTGCTAAAGACGTGGGAGCTGAACTTGTTCAGTTTTTCCGCTCCACCTTAAATGGTGGCACAGCTACGTTCTGATGCCTGTACAAGCTGTGACATTTAAGGTGGAACCGAACATCTGATTAAGAATCTGGTGACTAGGAGACACCTTCAGCTTTGTGTAAAGATTGTATGTAAATGTTGGGGGCGTAAATATTAATGAGTCAGGACTGTTACATAACAGTTCAGGATTCTGGAATCTGACGGTTTTACTGCTGTCAATTTGTAATTGCATGATTTGTATCCGAAGGAGGAACAACAGTGTTTGAGGTAGATGGTATGTCAGTTCTATGTACCAAACTCTCCTTATTCAACTATGACAATGTAAGTACTGTAATCTGTTCTACGGCACCTACAAGTTTCAAGCAAATCTGGTTACCTTTTCAAACAAATTGACATTCGTCACTTTTGGTTCAGTGGGTGTCAATTTGAGACAACCAAAAATGTTGAATTTGCCTTAAAATATTTACTAGCAGGTACCACCTGAGTCAGCATCCATTGTGACTTGCTAGCAAGCTAAATTGCTAGTAAGTGAAGTTAAAAAAGAAGAAACGTTCTTCAGTATGTTTCAAATGTAAGACAAAACCATGCAGTGTTGGAATACATGACATTTTAGTTTCAGTTACATTCAGTTACTCTTTTATGTACTCTACAACAGCAGATTACTAAGAGCATATTCCTCTCTTACATTCTCATTGCAATTTAGTTTAACTCAGTTAATTATTGCACTGAAATGGTACACTTCCTTAATGCATTATCAGTCCCTTCTGCCTGTGACATCTGAAATATTTAGATGGCATCGTTTAATAAGATCAGATGTGTCAACAAATATTTTTAGCTGACTCAGGCTAGTATCCGTTGAAGGGAAACTTCATGACATTTGGTGGTTTGGCATATAAATAAACATTGTTCGGAATGGGCAGGGAGTGTTTTAACCCAAGAGGAATTTAACCTGATCATTTCATTGGCACACAGATTAGTTATAAAACATTTCCTTCAACAGTTTTTTTGTACCATTTACCTGTATTTTGTTGTCTTTGTATGTCTTTATACATTTATTTAGAATTATATAATCATTTATAGTTTTACTTATTAACCATTTACTTATTGCGGGGCACTCATGCTCTATACGTTACACAATTGTCATAATGTTCTATTATTAAGTCAGGACGGACACAGTGGTGGGCCAGTGCAAAATCAACTTCCCTTTTGCTATTAATTTGTGTAGTGTAGGCAGTTTCGGGACGGCCTGTAGTCCACATTTGACTCAGAATGCTAAGGGGGCCCTCCGTACACATCGGGGAAGGAGATGAGGCATACTCTTACGCTATTTTTGTAGACTGTAGCTTATGCCATTACAAGCACTCAGGTAGTTCCGTGAATTTTTAAAAAGAAGGGACTTTCTTTTGAGACATTTGTTTTCTAGGAATATCAGGTCAATACCGACTGTTTCTCTTATTGGCCTATGAGTAAAAACACAAGGTTTGACATGTACAACTTTATTAGACTACAAACTAAGTGTATGCACAAACAATCAGGCCTGTAAAATGGTACAAAAAGTTTAACTGATTCTGTATAAAAGCAACAATGATGCAAATTAGACACAATATTCAAATAGCTTAAAGGGGGTATACATTTGGTAACATTTCCATGACTTGAACGTGTATAAAATGTATAAACATGGATAAAAGATTATGAAACTGAAGCCAAACCTGAATAAAAGCACCATTTCCCATTTGAATGCTACAGATGCAGTGCTGTTAGCTCAGCTGTTGCATGGTTAAGCTGCACACCTCAGTAATGTAGGCTAATCTGTCTCAGAGTGTTTCTGCGGTCTTGCTCAGTGCAGTATGTAACATATGTGCATGGTTCTCACATGTAGCAAGTTTTGAAAACAAATCCATTGCTAGGTTCTTTGTTTCTTTTCTTTTCCTTTCTTTCTTTTCTGTGATTGTCTTCTTTTGTCTTTCTTTCCTTTTTATTTGTCTTTTTTGTATTCTTATGTAGTAATGCGTCTCATTGTTACTGCATTTTTTATTTTCAAAAGCATTATTAATGCAACCACAGAAGGCACACGAAATTACATTAAAGAGTGCAAATTCTTGTGTTTTTAATGCATAAATCTCATGAAATGATGGATTAGCTAACGTTCATGTCTGACAATATGTTATCACATTAATGTTTTGGCAATACAGACACAGACATCAATCTTTAATGTGCTTGTTATGTTAAGACAATAGTGAGAAATCTCAGAATCTGGCCTCCAATCAGCTCACTTTTCAGTGATAAATGGCTTTCAGGGAAAAAGGAAAAGAAAAGATAGAAAAAGCGTTTTCATTTGTGTATATTTAGAGTTTTTACTTGGGCTTGGACTACCCCATACATAAAAAAAGAAAACATTAACAACATTATCTTGCATTTTCTTATCTGTACCTGTAATTAGGTAGTGGAACTAATAAAAGATGGATCTTAGTTGCATAACCTGTTACTAATGTGATCGGAAACTGACTGTTTTCTGTAGGGGTCAACAGTGCTTTGTGGACACAGTATGTAGAAATCAGCAAATGTACAGTGCAGCTCTTGTGTGTGCGTGTGACTGTATTGATTGTAATGGCATGTCATGGATGTTTTGCATTGGCATAGATCTAAAGGCACTTGTTTGTTTCTGTTCACAGTGTCTTCACTGTATCCTCTACTGTCCAACATGAGGTGGGCCTCTTAGCACTTGTGGGAGAAGATGTTGAACTCTTCTTTCCAACGTGCAGTACAATCCATGCATGCATGTTCACATCTTTGGTAAGTCAACTTAAAACTGAAAGTTTTTTTCCCTCCATCCAGTAGTCTCATACTGTTTCTAGATTCAGCTCTTGCCTGTCTCTCTCCATTCATCTCCATTCTGCTCTACTTTGCAGTGATGAGTCTCTTTTGTGTCCTGTTCTTCAGCCCCTGAACTTTCTTCTTCCTTCTTGTCCTCGCTTTCTTCACTTGTTTGCTCCAGGCCTTCATTCCTCTCCTCTATCCCTGTTCTTCTCTCTCTTCTCCTCTCATGGGCATGGTTACTGAATGAGCTCTCCTCCTCTTCTTCATATTCCTCTCGTAGGCCGATTGGAACTCCGTCCAGGCTGGAATCGCTGAGTGACGTGGCTGTTTCCTCTAGGCCGAGAGGAGTTCCTTCGGCTTCAGGATTAAGCTCCCTGTGTGGGCTTGGGTAGAGGGCGGCATCCCCCATCATAAGCTCGTCTCCAGGACCCTCTGTGTCATGGTCCCGACTGCAGAAAGCATAGCGGTGGTTCATGTGCTGTGAGTAGGAGCCTGAGTGAGAGAAACGCTTGCCACACTTATCACATTGGTATGGCTTTTCCCCAGAGTGCAGGCGGCTGTGTTCGATCAGGTGGTGCTTGTGTTTAAATGCTTTTTTGCAGATCTGGCATTCATGGGGACGCTTGCCTGAAAAACAAAGGCAAGATCAGTCACTGATCCGATTTATTCTCATGGTTGAACTACCTACCACTATACTACACTATACTATACTCTACTATGCTAGCATCTAATAACAAATCTTTTACCTCAGATTTTTACAAATGTACAGATACACTTAACAATATGATCAATGTTATCAGAGAAGGTAGCATTGTGGTGTCTGTACCTGTATGTTCATATTTGTGGCGTAGAAGAGAGCTGCTCTTCTGGAAGCTTTTGTCACAGATGTCGCATGCATATAATCCTTCCTCTGTCTTCCTCAGTCTCTTTCTCCCTGGCCCATTATCTCCGTCTAACCCCTCCTCCATCAGAGAGATGTAGTCCAGACATACGCGATTTATTGGGTCACCCTAAGAGATAGAGTTTACTTATGTTAATTCGGATATGCAGCTCTAATTTTGAGTTGAATTATGATCCAACATGTGCTTTTGAGAATGTGAGTAATAGCTGAGGTAAAGGTTGTACAGTGCACACAATATATCCACCATTTTATTTGTGAAGTCAGGATATGACTGTGAACTTTGCAAATTTGTAATTGAACTCAGAACACAACAGTGTGTAAACATGCTTGCATTATCTCTGCCCTTTATGTATGTTGAGGCAGGAATTCCCCTCTGAGTAATGTGCTTGTTTACAGCCCCACAGGGGAAGCGAATGCATCAGATGACACCTACATAGGGTTAAGAGACAACGAACGAGGGTCTGTTATGATTTATTAGGTAGTACTTAAGATGAGTTTATTGTCTTTGCAATATGATGTACTCTTGAATAACGGACCCCTGACTTGAACTGAGAGCGAGCGAAAATGCTTTTTTTATTACTCAGAAAGGGAACATCACTCTTTGTCACACTACAAACTAATTTAACTGTTAAGCACCAAGAAGAAACTATGACTGGGTTTCACAATGAAACTGGACGAAACAATTCAACATGTCATATTGTGAAAATATATGCGATTGATTACACAAAAAAAACTTAATGCATTAAAATAGATTACGGAGGATAACTGGTAATTTTGGTATCTTAAATCTTGCAACAGTTAGGGCTGTAGAACACCGATATGAATGATTATTGGGTCTTGAGAGCTGTCTGTAAGTAAAAATTGGTCAAATGGTGCACAAGGGGACTGGTAAGGCCGTATCAGACTACAATCATGCATCATCAAGAAGAAGAACATTAACTTGTTGTATTTTTAAGTCGCTGCATATGCTTTTTTGCTGAACAGGGCTCTCACCATGGCATTTCTTTCCTGCTGTAGTCTTTTCCTTATTGCCTCTGACTCCGGCTCCAGCATATATGTCATAGGCGAGAGGAATCCAGGGCTGGAGGCTGGTGGTGTAAGAGGAAGCGACCTAAGACCGTTATGCCCCATCCCTGCAAGGCCACTTGGGATGACAGGATTGAAAAGGGGATAGCTGCTGAAAACTGCTCTACCGAATAATGGCGAATAGGCTCCACCCACTTGGTGCTGAGAAGGTGGAGTTAACCTCCTAAATGTGTTCTCCACATCCCTCTGGTCTGTCTGGGGAGAACTGCCATTATAGGTTCCTTCTCTGGCCTCCCTGGAACCTGTGCGGGTTTTGGGAATGGAGAGGTCTAGGGGCTCGCTCTGGCAACCCTCTAATCCGTGGAACGGCCTGGGTTGGGTGGTTCGGCATGGCGATGTGGTGATGGACAGGTCGAGGCAGGGTGGGGAGTTGAAACCTGAGGAGAGTGGGTGTCGGCGTTCTTGTAGTGAAGGTGAGGTGGGACTCATAAGAGTAGAGTTTCTGGGGCTGCTGGTTTCTTTGTTAGGCCAATAGGGGTGTCCGGGATCCGGGCGGAGGTGCACAGGCGACTGTAGTGGCACGAGCAGTTGCTGTGGGACGGAGTGCCAAGATGCCCTGTGAGGGGATGATAGATCTCTAGGTAGTCCATTAGGAGTGGAAGGTGTTTTCTGGGTGTCGTGAGGGACCTGTGAGGCGCGAGAGAAGTTGAGAGGTGATCCTTCTCTGCGGCACTGTGATTGTTCAGCATTTTGTCCTTCTTTGCTCCTGCACAGATATCTTTCGTGATGCTTCAGAACAATCTCATTCGGGAAGATCTGCAAGCACCACTGGCACGAAATGGCACCAACAGACATCTCACTTCTCCTCTCTCTTTCTTCCTCCTCCTCTCCTTCTTCCTTCCCTCTGTGATCCTCCCTCCCCACCTCCTTTCGTAGCATTTCCTGCAGAAGGTGTTCGAACTTGCCGCCGGATTGCAGCAAAGGCAAAAGCGTTGTTCCTTTAAACACTCCTGACCACCCCTGTGGAGCTCGCAGCATAGAGGTAATGGATTCCTGTCCCTGAGTGGGCAGCTGCTCGGTGAAGCACTGACTTAGCGGCCCGTATGGAGAGCTTTTTCCTCTGCTAGCGTTCCGGCTTCCAACTACAGGGGGCGACGTAGGGGACGGGAAGAGGTAGGCAGGATGGGAGTGACCATTATAATATGCTCCGTTTCCAGACCCACCCCCACTGAGGCATTTCTTGCTGCTAAGGTGTGAGCTGTAGGAGCCTGAGTGACTGAAACGCTTCTTACAGTTGGAGCACTCGTAAGGCTTCTCACCTGCAGTGGCAAAAACAACATGATTTACTAAAGACTGATGATGCATCTTATTAAGGAAGGAAATCTCTGACTTTCCAATGATTACACTTTATCACCATTCTTTATTATGCAATTTTAATGCATCATGAGATGCATAGATCACAATTTGATTCGATTTTTTGGTAGAAGTCAGGTACTTAAAATGCTGGCAGTGCAATAATGTCAATGTAGAGACTGTACAGAGTGCTCGGTTATAAACAATGAAAACGATACAAAAAAAGTGCACTTTTTATTTTTATGCTCAAGAACAGCTTAATAATGTAATAAATGAGTGCATAATTTATTGATAGCTACAATATTTGATTACAGCCAATTCTAACTTTGTATAATATATGCAGTTGTATGGCACCCTGTGTCCAGGTGCAGAATATTACTAAGCAGTGTTTCTCAGGCGTGGTCCTCCAATATGGGTACTTGGCCGTTTAGCTTTTCTCTGCTGGCAGCACACCTTATTCAACTCTGCTGCTCATTAACAAACCCTCTACCTGGTACCTGGGTAGAGAAAATGCTAAGCTATGCAAGGTAGTGGTCCAACAGAACCTGGGTTGAGAACTATAACTTAGAGCCATTGCACTGCTTAGACTTCAGTTGAATTCATGAAGTAGAATGATAGAAAGAAGGGGTTGCTTACCACTATGAATGCGTAGGTGCTCTTTGAGATGATGTTTGTATTTGAAGGCTTTCCCACATTGAGTACATTTAAACTTCCTGTTTTCCATGTTAGGGTCAGATGCTGGATTCTGGAACACAACAGGAAGTCAAGTTAAGATGTTTGAATGTCCATGGCACTTTCCTATTGTATCATTGCGTTTGACGTTGTCCTTCTTTAGGGTGCTGGTATGTGGTTTGTGTGCTGGTTTGAACTAGTTTTGAGTGGCTCTAAGTTGAATAATTCTGAGGTTTCAGACAGTTACATAAATAGTTGCAATACATATGGTAACCCCCACCTTGACCTGAGCCTGCACATGCAGTGCCAGGTGCTGCTCCATCTGTGCCCTGTAGGGAGTGCTGTACCCACAGAGTCGGCAAGCACTGTGTCCTCCCTCCCTGTCCTGGCACAGCTTCATGTGTTCTCTAAGAGAGGTCTCACACCGGTAAGCTCGCTGGCAGAATGGACACACCTGTACTGCCGTCCGTGTGGTATCAGGGCTCACGGGGTCTGAATCTGCTAATGGCGAAGAGATAATCGATTACCGAAGATGAATTCATTTTTCGTCCATTTTCTTCATCACTGTGAGATTTTACAGATACAGTTTCAGGAACCGCAGAGGCAAGTCGGTGTGAGACTGAATGACATCTTGTATGATGATTTAGACATGTAGTTTTCACAATGAAAAATTTTGGTTACAAACTTCTGCTACTTGTTAGCTACCTTCGCCCCCGTAGTTCTGCTGTATCTAAGGAAAATTGAGAAAACTTGTTTTTTGCCTAGCTACCCCCTTAACATAATATAAATAATAATATAAATAGTCCTTAATAATATAAACACTACAAAATTATAAAGCATTTTTTGCCAGACCCAGGCCTTCCTGGGTGTTGGATAGATACCTTTTCTCTCAGGTGACTCCTGAAAGCCTGGCGACAGAGTGGATGATGGGTCATCCTGCATAGCACCAGTGTTGTAGGAGCTGATGGAGCCGTTGTGCTGTTGGTGGTGTCGTGAACGAGTAAGGTGGGAGTCTTTACTCAGCTGCATGAGGAAGCCATAACGAGCCCAGTCCTCCAGCACATGGGCATCTTTCTGCGCTGAGGGAGCACAGACAGGATGTGGTGGTGTTAGTTCATCATCTGTTTTGCTGTCTGAAATAATATTTGCTCCAAGAAAAGGAGCCTTTTTAATGCTAATCCAAGAGCAGCTTTCAGTTACTATATTGTAACATTAAAAACAATAATGCCTGTGTGGGGAGTGAGGAGGACTCCTTCTCACTCAGTTGCAGTAGTATCTATACACACAGACACACACACACACACTTACTTACTTACATATATACACCTATGCATCTGTATTTTTCCTTGCATAATTGAAGTTAGTTGTTTAATACTAGGGTTCTTTAAACTGCAATCTTGTATTTTACCTTTTACAAAAGAACCCAATTCTTCTTAAACATAGTAGCTAATGAGGCAAAGAAGGTTTGTCCAGTCATAGTTCTTAAATGTGCGCAGGAGAATTACCATATTAAACATTATAGGAAAAAAAATCAGAAGTGTGTGTGCGTGCAGTCCTAGTTAAAAAGGCTGGGGACTCTTCAGGGGAATTTTAAAGGCCCTATAATGGGAATGATGAGAACTAAAATGAAGAAAATGTTTCTGAGATTCTCCCATGAGGCCAATAACAGCCGGAGAGCAAAAAAAGAGAAAAACATCAGATAATAATACAGAAAGAAAGAGAGAAGGACAGATGCCAGCGCAGCGCTGTGACTTTGAGGAGGATTTTTCAAATGTTTGCAGATGTTGGCATCATATTTCTAGCTTTCTCTAATGTGGCCAGAGAAGAGCCAGAGTGCTTCACTGCAGTAAAAACTTGTGTTTCTTCTTCATCAGAGAGAGAGAGAGAGAGAGAGAGAGAGAGAGAGAGAGAGAGAAAAGAGAGGGAGAGTACAGCGAATGTTTCTAGGCAGGCCGTGCAAGCCTTTGATGTCCATAAATATTAAAGGAAACCCTCACATGCTCAGTTTTGATTTCAGAATGGGAACGTCACCTTGTTTGATGGGACATGCCTTTGTCATACTTGATGAGGCAACGTTTTGAAAAAGAGCCCTTCATACTGCCGTGACTTCAGCGTTATCTGGATGCTAGCAAGAAGTTTCAATTTCCGTCCACAGTTTGGCTATTATCATTTTTAATATCTCGGAGGCGTTGGAAATTGCTGAACTCTCAGAACTGATACGGTGTCATGACTACTGCAATGATTATAACCACATGTAATTAATCATAACTAAACAGAGGGTAACTAGTAAGTGTGTAATGAAAGCTCGTATAGAGCTGATGCTGAATGCATTTAAAATATGGTATATATTCAGCTTTACAGGCGTGCAGAAAATGTCATGTAACATAACTGACAAATTTGTATTTCAGAATTTTGAATTTGGGGTTTCCATTTACTGTTTAATATTGACAATCATTCAAGAACAAAGCCAGCATGATCTCTGAACCCATTAAGCTGCAGGGGGCTGTATGGAGGCGCACACTATTAGTTTTATTGCATTTACTACATAACTTATATGTAGTAAAGCTTCTTAAACTTTTACATTGTCAAAGACTTGAATGTGGGATCTAACTTCAGTTACAACAACGCACATTACATATTAGGCACATAGCAGTTTGGGGGTAGTTTATAGTAGTTGCT
Organism: Semaprochilodus insignis; assembly: GCA_034552555.1. Classification (NCBI taxonomy): domain Eukaryota; kingdom Metazoa; phylum Chordata; class Actinopteri; order Characiformes; family Prochilodontidae; genus Semaprochilodus; species Semaprochilodus insignis. The sequence continues at coordinate 33,921,092 of CM067476.1, read as the reverse complement.
GAATAATAAATCTTAAGCTTAATAATGTGTTAATAAGCCTGCAGTACACTGAGAAAAAAATAAATAAATTTTAATATAGAAGTCTAGAGTCATAACAGGATGTTTAGAGTCAAAGCAGCTTAAAAACTATAGCTGCAATGGAATGTGGTTCAGTTTTGTTCTCTAACTAAATATACAGAGTATGTACCCTCGTAGGTGCCAGACCAGTGACAGTGTTTGTACCCTGAAAAATGTTTTCTGAGAGTGGATTGTAAGGCCTGCTTGCCATTTGTGAACACTGCAAATTTCTTTGACTCGTTGTTTAGTTTACTGCAATCTCATGGGTACCCGCTACTGATTCGGAGTTGGTATTTCTTTTGTCTTTTAACACATCTGGTCAATGTAATGATAGCTACTTACTGTACATGTTGTGTGCAGTGTCTGTCTCCCCGGGTGTGGTTGGGAAGGCAGTGGTCTCTGTCTCGTCCCAGTGCTCGTCAGGGGGGCTCAGACTGCGGGCACGGATGAAGCGAGCAGGGCTGCTGGGCTCTGTGCCCTCCCTGGCCGTCACACTCATCTTATGATGCCCGTTTCTTTCCTCCTGCATGTCCGTCCCCCATACACACCCCTCATCCTCTCCCTCAGAGTCTAGAGAGCGTTCTGCATCAACTGCCGTAGAAAGAGGGAAACAGAGAAATGAGAGTTCACCACAATATGATGTGTTGTGTTGTTAAGGGGAAAAAAAATGTTTATTGTGTGTAATGGAAAATATAAACCACAAGCAGAAACCTACAACTGCAGCATGACAGACATTTAACATTTGTTAATGTTAAGGTACATACAGTACATTCCGGATAATGAGAAACACAGTGATAAGGCAGTGTCCAATGAATAAACTGCTACAGACATATTCACTAAGCACTAGGACTAGGCTTAATATGGTTCTCATAAACCAGACGGAGTATTAATTTGCTTTTTCCATATTGACTCATTATGTACAAAAATGCAAAACTAAACCAGAAACACTAAGACAATCAATATGGTGGCATAAAAGAAATAGTTTAATAACTTTATTAGATTTTGGGGCATGATTGATGACAAAGGGATTTAGCAGAAAGAAATGTGAATTACATTGGACTAAAATGTTTCCAAAAGAAGAGAATAAAAATTAGGAGTTACTGAACAGTTTTGATATTACAATTAGCAAAATTGTTTGCATTCTTCCCTCCTTGCAAAAAATATAATGAGTCATTTGGTTTTATGTGTGCTGCACTTGCGGGCTTACATTTTATTCCACTTATTGAGTTTTTATTACACTTTTTTTAATTATTTTATAAAAAGTCAGAAATGAGCAAGACGAACTTGATTAAAAGCAGCGTATGATTCACATCAGATGGCTGTAATACATTTATATGTACACTTGAATGGACTGGCACCCACAGACTTGCTTCATTATAATTTTTCCAAGCGATGTGAAGTATTTTTGGGCTGAAGAACAATTGAAAACGAAGAACTGAAAGACATTAAAACCGGCAGTAATTTGAGGAGCGTCTTGTTTCACTGAACGAGACAACATTTTTGCAAGTTCTGGTGACATAGGATCAGTCTGTTTGATTCGTCACAATGGTTTATCATAATAGCCACTGATTTCAAGTTGAGCATGCTTTACACCAGATACTGCTAAAAGTTACTGTCATGCATCCAGTGAAACTTCGATGTATCATAAAGTATTTGTGGCGGAAACATAATATTGTGTCAGCTGGTGCTGTCTATCTCTGCACCCTCTGAAAATGAGATTGATGATTCAATATGTGCCAAAGAAACGTCAAATCTTTTATCTAATCGTTCTATCACTTTGATTTTGCGTGGCATTTAAAGGTATCATTAAAACGCAGAGATAGATTCTCTTCAAAACATTGTCACCAATGTCTATCTAATCTTTTATATACAGGAAGGATTTGAAAAGGCTTAAAAGACTTGAAAAGATATCAAAATATTGTTTCACCTAAAAAAGGAAAAATTGATAGAGGTGTCTGTACAGTGTGTGGTGTGAGTGTGTATGTGTGTGTACATGATTAGGTTCGCTACCTTCTCTCTAATCAGTTCACAGTCGAAGTGTGAACATGTTGGCATTGCATGGCAGGAAGCTGCAGTTTCAGTTCGACTGTGATGGAAAAAATAACAATGCAGCACTGACAGTACGTGCATGTGTGTGTGTGTGTATATATATGTGTGTATGTGAAGTCCCACTGTTGCTCACTCATGAGTAATACACCTTTGCAGTAGTGTACAGGACAAACCAAATATGTGTTTTTCCCACCATTTGGTTTGCAAACTTGTACACACACAGACACACACACACACACACACATACAGAGCACAATTTGACCTTTTCTATTATGACTGTGCACAATAATGACCCCACTCACTTAGATGAGACTGAGGTTTGGATAAGGCCTTATATTTGTGCGCACATACAAACACCATGCACAGCATGACCTTTACTGTTATGACTGTGCAGAATAGTGGGGCAGTAACCCTACTTGTTCAGATGACTTGCTCATATTAGCATTTACGCACATTCATTGACACGATCACGGTTCAAAACACTGTACTACTCCAACTTTCACACTGACTAACTTTTACTTCTTAAGGTACTGTGCAAAAGTTAGAAATTGCCCTTCATTAATTTAGAGTTGTGTCATTAAGCACAAGTTATTCATTTTTCAAGAAGAAAAAAGCAGAAAACATGCAGGAAAATGACACAGTAGCCTTAACAGCTAAATAAGCTAAATAAGTATTTCGATTTTTAACCTTTTGCTTTTCTAACAGCTTTCATTCTGCTTAAGAGACTTGCTTTCAGTTTTTAAAGAAATCTGCTGAGGCATTTTTTCACACCTCTTGCGTTCAGACTAATCTCAAACACATTGAGTGATGAATGTTCTTGTTTGTTATCTATTTCTTTTTCTCAGTAACAGCTTCTTGACAGCTACACATCAGATCCATAGCGTTGACTGGTCATCTCACAGTGGAAGGATCCAGTGGATTGTTTTATATCTCCTCAGAAATACTTCTCGAAAACTGTTTAAAAACTGTAAAAAAAACCCCAAAAAAACCTTTATGCTGTTCAAAACAAATACACTGATGCGACATTACACACTGACACATTTTCTTCTTACCAGATTCAGCATGCCTAATAAAAAATCCAAATCAGAACCAGAATCAAGTTCTGAATTTAGGTCAGTCTATATATATATATGTGTATATATATATATATATATATAGATATAGATATAGATAGATAGATAGATAATTTGATAAACACTGTATAATATATAACAAACTGTCCAGGTGTTTATTTCACCACATAGGACCTTTTTCAGTTTGCTTCCAGCAAACACTGGGAAGACATGGGGAAATAAAAATTAAGGGGTTATACACAGATCTACTTCAGCGAGTTTGATTCTTGCCATATTTTTACCAACAGTATGTTTTAAAGTCAAGAAAAGCGTATCACCGTACGTGCTCTGAGGAATATACAGCTGTATGGGCTGTGCCACTTCCAGCATAGCAGAAGTGGGCCTGCTCCGCATTAGGGCTGAGTGGAGTGTAATTAGTGTGCCTTGGCAGTGAATGACAGTGGCCTGGGTCTACATTGTGCGGGGATGGCTCTCATTATCTCCCTCTGACTGATTTATTTATATATCTGGGCTTGATCACATTCTTCACTCTTATATTTCAGTCAGTATGACTCTGGGACAACGCAGGGCCCACTGCAGTGTGACTGTGTTTGCATGTATACACCTGAGTTTCTGCATTAACTAAACACACAAGACTGTAACATTAATACTGTGATACAGTTTAAAAAGTAATGAGGCATCATTAGACAAAAAGTATGCTCATTCATTAAGCATTTTCAGAGAAAACTGTGTTTTGTATATTCAGAGTAAAGTCTAATGTGCTTCTTGTAAACCAGGCAGAGTATATTTAGAACTAGACTTTGCCTTTTCCGTGTTGAATTGGGCCATTCTGTGCGGAAATGCCCAACGGATCCAGAAAATCCTGTACAGAGACAAGCCGGATGGCACAGAAAACGTATGCCATTTACTAACATATGACAGCCCTAAGATTAACGCTCTTAATTAAAAATGGATATTTATTCAAATACCAAGTGATGTTTCATCTGTAGTTCTGTAGAGTGTGGACCTGTAGGAGCCATTTACATTTTTTCCTGGATGTTTGTTATTAGAGACATTACTTTTTATATGACATTTAGAAGAATAGTTTGTCTCCCAGAGACTCTGAGGGGAATGTAATTTTTTTTCCTGTGACATGAACACTTTTTTGTTTATCTTAGCACCCGAAGATGATGTGCATTAAAATCTCACAATAAGCAAAACCATGAAACGACAATTAGCAGTACACCTGCACCGTTTGATAAAGTAAACTGTTAACGAGAAAGAGAAACAATTATCCAATGTTTTTTTGTGTGTTTAAGGAGATAAAACATAAGTGAGAAGCAGTGGGATTAGATAAGAAGGTATTATGTTATCTCAGGTGCTGTTCACATGTGCAAATCCTGAGATTAATTTTACCAAAGTATCTTAAATAGAACAATTTACTAGTTCAATACTTACATGAGTATTTTGTGAATTAACACATTTAAGACATTATAACTACAACACATATAACATATAGTAGTTCTAACTATACGAATGAAGACACTAACTCTTAATCATTTAAAAAGGTTTAATATGTGTGATACGTTTGGCAACGGTGTAAATAATTTCTGTTTTGACACTGTGGTACTATATGATATGTAGGTGTTTCTCAACTTTCATTTTTGCACACAAGGAAAGCCTTAGGTAAAGTTCAAAATCAACTTCACCACTGAGAGCAACTCTTGTTTGAAAATCATAGTTCTCAAAGTGTATGAATCAAAATCATTACTGTTCTGAGCACTGTGTGCGAAAATATGGAAACTTACAGTACGAAAAAGCTATCAGTACAGTAGAAGCCACATGAAAACATGAAGGAGCGTGTCAGCTCAAGCCATTTTAAGATTAAGTCAGTTCTCTCTCTCCTACTGCAGACTTCAAAACTAAACCTCCCACACGACAAACAGAATCAATGAATATACGCAATAAGCCAGACTTCGCTTCACCACAGAACACCTCTTATTTGTTTAACAGAAAAGGTCAAGTACTCAAGGAAGGCAGAAACCAGCAAGAGATAAAAATGCTTACTTTTACCTTTTGTAGCAGAGGAGAGGAACTTTCATGTCTGAATCCCGAACAGTTAAGAGCTTATTACAGACTTTTCAGTAAACAGCGAACGATTTCATCTCTGCCGTCCCTAAAGCATAAAGCATTAAAAACATTTGCGGAATTATCTGACGCCGCTATTTTCACACTCTAACAATGAGTCAGACGCACACCACATCACAGCTACAACACCTCCTACGGCCCTCTATGGTATCTCTCAGAAGCACACACACACACACACACACACACACATGCACACACAGACTGTCAGAAATATACAGACACCCATATAAACATGACATGAAAATACAAAAGCTCACTCAAACATCAGCCATTCGATTTGTGTAACACAGCAGAAATGTAGGTTACCAAGAACATCCAGCACACAAAATACAGCTCTAAAGATTAACTGGTAATGGCTTTGTCACAGTGTTTGTCATTTTCTTGATTTTAATACCTGTCTCAGAGGACAGTCATGTCTAGCAGTGATAATCAGTGCAAAACATGCATCTTCAGCTAAATACAGTTGCCACATTGACTACGAGCTCACTTTCAAAGTGTGTCATTCTGTGTGTGTGTGGGGGGGGGATAGTGCATGTGTGACATGCTGTACTCTGGTAAGGGTGTTAGAGGGTAGTTTAAGGTGAGTTGAGTGAATGTGTTTGTGTGCAGCGTGATGTTATCACCTTAAAGGACAAGCTGGTGTAAGTTCTACCGCCTGTGACTCCAGCAATGCTTGTTTGCTTGAATGATTTTGTTCTTTCTCACTAAACAGATGTAATAGTGATCCTCCGACTCACACGCATACACTTACAGCGGTGTATCGGTTGTTGTAGTTAAAGGCTTTTTAAGTGGTTTTCTTTCTTCATGTAGTTGATTACAGAGGCCCTTTTTTCCCCCAGTTTGACTTTATTACTGCCACACTAAAAAAGGATTCAAGTAGATTTAGGGTAATAAAGTTTGGGTATGTTGTTTATATACAGAGCCAAATTTGTGTTTATAAACCTGTGCGTGTGGTTGTGTGTATGTGTACACGTTTGTGTTCAAAGATATTTGACGTTCTTGTATGTGTTTGCAGGAGGATACATACATACGTACATACTCATGGACTAAACCGGACCCTCAGGCCAAACTTTGGGAAGCCCACTTGTGAACCTTAAGACTGGATAGTAAGTCTTAAGATTAACAAATGGGCTAGCCAAAGTTACACTTTGTTTAAAGTTTGTATTTTTGGTTTAATATTTTGGTTTAATATGTAAAACTAAAAATTACAACATACTAACTACTGTGAAACTATGTTGTAAGGTATATAGTTGTGAGAGTAAGGAATTAATGTCTGGAGGTTGAGGGGTTAAATGGCTAATGACTGAAATGTATTTATGTACTGCATATACTGTACACAAGTGCTCATTCCACTTTTAATTTCATTTTTATTGTAATCGGTTTGGTATTCTGTATAATATAGGTTTTGTCATTTCAACCTAAAACATTTACTTCATGTAATAACTAGCAGTTTAAGTGGGCTTTATTAAAGTCAAATAAATACTTTAATTGAAAGAAAAATAAAATTTCGAATCTGGGAAAACACCCAAAATCAACTTTTTCCCTGTTCCACTTTTTACATTGACACAGATGCCAGTTACACCAGAACATTGTGAAAGTAGTGGCTATAAAAGTCTATGCATTAAGTCACTCCTAAGTTTGGTTACTACGTTGGACAAGCTTTATGAAACAGCCTTTCAGCCTAATGAGAAAATGTACTGATTTTGTCGTTGTCAATATTTAACACTGAATTCCCTGTTCCAAATGTTTTGCTACCGAGCTGGACTGAGTTGTATCTAGGCAGATTGGAAAAGACAAGAACAAATTTACCACCCATGCTCTCGTTAGCTCAATTACATGACAAAACAAACTACACCCAGAATTACCCTAACAATGTTAACAATTCAAAATACAAAAAAAAATATCAATCATTAAAAAAATAAAAACAAACTCTAAATCTTTTTTCCATTAGGTTGAATAGATTTCTGAGCATCATCAGAGCATAATCATTCAGAGCATGATTAGGTCAAGGTCTGTGTTAGCTTTCCTAACGAAACGTATAAACTTAATAAAGGCCCTCCGTTGCTGTTTACGGCATATTAAAATGATTAACCCAGTGCAACCGCAGAGCGTTGGATAGAGGCACTTACACATTAGTGTGTCAGTGAATAGGCCTGCTCAGTAGGGCTTGTCCCTCTGAGGGTGTCATTCAGTTGAGGAGAGACAGGAAAGAGGGAAGACTTCTGAGAAATACAGAAGGGGGAGAAAGAGCTTAAACTAAGCGAAAGTAATGCACAGTTTTGTGTGCACATTTGTGTGTGTGTGTGTGTGTCTGTGTGTGTTTGTATGTGAGACCCTTGACTCAGATCGTTCTAGAGCAGATATTCAAGCAGCCGAGGAGAGAGATACATGGGGAAATTCCCCCAGCCCAACTCCAATGGCACGATGACAACACTTTTTTTACACGGCTACACCCACGCCACCCCGCATCAGCACACAAGAGTATAACTGTAGATTTGCTTCTTCAGAGAACACCTGATGCAACCTGCAGCGAGCCCCACAAGACTAAAAGCTACATTCACAATATTAGAGAAGTAGGGAGGGGATGCAGAAAAGCAGAGGAAGCAAAAAGAGCAAAAGAGAAAAACCTGTGTCTGAGGTCAGTGGAAAATATTAGCATCTGATACTATCCCTAATCAGTTGATCAGAGAATGATAACACCTCAAGCACGCAAATAGCACCTTGTACCATCAGAGGTGTGCATGCACGTGTGTGTATACTCTCTAGAGAAAACCTCTCCTATTTTCACATCTCCTTGTGTGTGTGTGTGTGTGTGTGTGTGTGTGTGTGTGTGTGTGTGCGTGCGTGTGCACGCAGGCTTGCTGGCTGGGTCGCTGCTTCAAATGACTGCTGTGTCAGGAGCCACAAAACACACTACATCCTGTCTGACTCAGGTAAGTTTCTTTTCAAAGCTAGGTGTGAATGTAGACCCCTCTGATGTGCTAGTCCTGTCTCTGTGGGTTTGGTGGAGTTTAGAGCCCTTCATTATTCTCGCTTCTCTCTAATATGAAGCTCAATAGCTTTTAAAGCCATATAATACTGTGCTCAATTCTTAGGCAGACCTGAAAACTTTTTATGTCAGCCGTAAATATGTTCCACCCTGTAAACATCCTGTAAAACATATAACAGCGGCTTGAACACAGTATTTAAACTTTCTTTGTTCGTTAATAATTTAAAAAAATGAAAAATCTCTGATGTAAATGAATGAAGGGGTGATTAGATAAAGCATGTGCTGGGATTCCGTTTTGAAACGGTTGAACTAATGCGTATAAAATCAAGGCGTATTGTTTATTTGTTCGTTTATATATATTATATTTTTATATATATATTTTTTATATTATATTTTTTCCAGTGTTTTTTTTCCCCAACAAATAAACCACTTGCTTCCCAGATGAATAAACTTACATATACTTTTTCAAATGCCTAAAAATTATATGTAAGACTGTACTGCACTGTGCAAAAGTCAGAGACCACCCTTCATTTATTGTCTTTCTAGTTGCTACAGAGGAAATGTGGCTCTCACCATGGCCTGGTAGACCACCAAAATTGTCCCCATCAGATAAACAGAACTTAAAGGTTTTGTCTTTGAGAGAGAAGAGAATGTCAAGTTACACTCTTGCTTCAGATTTGAGAACATTCACCGGTGTTTCTGCCATCCTTCCACTGCCTAAACAATGCTGCGGATTTAAAAGGATGTGCAGGTTTCTTTGAAAAGAGTGTTCCGGTGGGTCCTTAAAAAGTGTTAAAATGCCTTAAATGTACTTTTTTATTAAAGTATTCAAGAACTTCAATCTTCTAAAACCAATCCAATTCGAATTTAAGTCTCATGACCACGATAATCTCTCTAGTCTGGAAGGCTAAGAAGAATAAGTATCATTTCTGTTGGCCTTGCTAGCCAGCCTGCTAACTAGTTTATGGAAATTGGAAAATTAAAGTTTAACAACAAGTGGCATGAGAATAACAATTACTCGTATTGGTTAGAGCTGCTGCCTAGAAATGCTTACGAAGGTAACCATGTAGTGTGTTGAAGGTGTTTCTAACTTGGGACAGAGGGAGTCAAGGCCGTGCCATCACATGTACAGAGCAGGAAGCACAGAGAGTATGTATGAACCTGTCACCAAATTACAATTGCCCATTTCTGCTCAACCCTGCCCACCACTAGCAAGGATGCTAACATGGATGTTACGATGGGAAATCCACAGCCAACAGTGCCATCATCTGCCCTCCGAACTATTTGTGGCTATATGCCAACTTAACCAATGATTGACATTTTACCTTACTGTTCCTTTTTGAACTGCCATCACAGTGTTTAATGGGAAAGAGTCTATTTCAATCACAAATTAATTTAAGGTGGTATTAAAAAGATCTTAAACGGTCTTAAATTCACATACTAAATACATACATAAATTTCAGTTCTTAAAATACTACAATATGCTCATAATGTTTATATAGATTTACAATAATTGTTAGCACAAAAATATAATCAAATTTAGATCTAACTAGATTTAGGCTTTGGGGTCATTTTTTTAACATGTTAAATAACTTTCAGCTTTTTTCCTGACCCTGGAAAATTGTGGAGATTTTGATTGGAAAAGAAATAAATGACTTTTGCACAGTATTGTATATAGATGGTCAGGGCTGACTGTAACTGTTTCAGTGCTCCTGAACGAGAGGGTGCCTCAACGGTTAATATGCTATTGATGGTGTGTTTGCCTCCTTTCTGGAGTGTGTACGCATATGCATGTGTGTGTGTTTGTGTGTTCTTGTGTGTGTTTGAGCGCGTATATGGTTTGTGGGATAGTGTTGGAATGCACAAGAGAGTGTATGATCCCACGCATGCACCGCACTCTGAATCAGACTCCTCTTCGTTACACTCCTGTCACACATCTCTCTGACACACATCTCTCACCCTCCCTCTCTTTCTCTCTTTCTCTTTCTTCCTCCTTTTTTTTCCTCTCCCTCGCCGCCTCCCTCTCTTGCTCGCACCACACTATAAATACCAACGCTTCCCCCCAAATTTGTTTGCCTCTCGATTTTTTTTTCCTTCCCCTCCCAACGTAAGAAAATGTTTGCGACCTCTTCCAAGCTATCTGATGTGGCTCTTTATTTTGCGCGTTTGCACAAACCACACAATCGTGGTCCGTGAATATTAAAACATTCTCAGAGCTCAGATCACACACGCATACACACACACACACACACACACACACACAAACAAAAGGTTTGAAGTTTTAATAGGAGGTCCAGAATAAAGTGTCTCTTTGAGCTTAACTGCTGTAAATTGTGAGAGGTCGTTAGTCACACTTGGGTTGCAACATTGTGCTCGCTGAGAAATTAGTTTTTGGGTTTGACAAATATGTTTGGTATTCATAGCAATGGAACCACTTCTTCCTTAATGGACTCTCTCCAAAGCAGCCAGTGTGTTTGTTGTTGTTGTTGTTGTTGTTTTAGCACGGCCCTGATATTGCCTATATAAAATACAGTAGTGGAGTAATGTAGTAATGGGCACCTTCTCTAATACTGAGGTATTGGGTGTATTGCTCTAACCATGTACGGGTATTTCTGAGCACCACCTTGTGACACTTTTTGGAAATGCAGGTGAGCATATGTAGCACAGCGCAGCACTCCAGATTTGTAAGCATGTTTAGAGAAAGCAAAAAAGAGAAGCATGTGCATGTGGAGAGCATTGTAACAACAGCAACAGCTAAATTAACTGCCCACTACTTTACTGATTCCTTCATACCGCTGCATGATATGCTGGACTAGGTCAGATACAGGTTATGGCCTGATGAGGCCTCTGGGCACGAGTTCCTCCACACACGAATAATACAAAAGAATGAAACAAATAAATAACTGTAATAAATGTAAACAAATAAAAGTGTATAATTTGCAAGCCTATTATTTCCTGTACTATTACATTTCTGCACTTTTGTGTGCTTTTAATTAATTCAAATTGTCTAAATGCAAAATACATACCCACACATGTCTGCAAGTGTTGTTATTTGCAAGGGGATCAGGGCTTATTTGCAGTTTTACACTTAGACTTGCTGTCTCGGACCTTGTGGTCTGAGGCCCCCTGAGGCCCCTGGGCGCAGGCTCCGCTGTCCCGGTGTAAGTGTACATGTGTGCGAAAGTCTTGAGGGTGCGCATCTGCTTATGCTTGTGCGAGTGCGTGCTCATGATTTTGCTGGAATCATTCGGAGCGTGTGTGGCACGTATGTGAACCTAAACCAACGCCTTGAGAAACACTCTAATTAAAGTCAAAGAAAGTGCCAGTGCAGCAAAACGACCCTCGTCAGTGAGGAAGTGGTTGTGTGACTGTGTGTGTGTGTGTGTGTGCTGATCTCTCCAAAAAGAAAGCGAGAAAAAACGAATGGTGGAAAAAAACGTAACGCAATAAAACAAATTGAGAGAGTTGGAAAAATGGGAAGTTTAAAAAGGCAAACTGGAAGTTTAAGAGGATCTTTGATGTGTATCACTGAGTGAGGGAGAGAGAGAGAGAGAGAGAGAGAGAAGGAGAGAGAGAGAGTATGACTGGGATTTGAGTTCTGTAAGTTGAAGCAGAAAGCTGGCGGGCTTCAGTGCGTTTGAAGTCTGTGTGTGTGTGTGTGTGTGTGATGTGGTTTTTGGGGGAAAGGAGCAGCGTGTGGCGTCAGTGGGACTCTGTAAGGGGGGGTTATGGCGACAGTTTGGGGAAAGGGGGAACCCTCCCTCCTCTCTCTCTTTCTCTGTCTTTCTCTCTTTCTCTCTCTCCCTCTCTCTGTCATGCTCTCAACCCCCTCCTTTCCTCCTTTGCTTCATCTCCTCCTCTCCTCCTATCATTGCTGTGTGTGTGCTGTGTGTCTGTGTTTGTGTGTATGTAGTTCTGATGAGGCTCTCTGGCCAATTTCACACCTCGGCTCCCTATTACTGATATTAAAGTGTATTACCTATATCCTGTACATGATGTAACGCTCTCAGATCAGTGGCCAAGAAACTTCATTACTGCTGAGATACTGCTCTCTCTCTCTCTCTCTCTCTCTCTCTCTCTCCCTCTCTCTCTTTCTTGTTTTCTCTCTCTCTCTCTCTCTCTCTCTCTCTTTCTCTCACACTCCTTTTCTCTGCCTTTCTCTTCCTCTCTCTTACTCTGTCTCTTTTTTCTTTTTCTTAATTGTTTTCTTTCTATTTCTCTTTCAAATCCCATTTTCTCCCCTTTTTACCCTCATTTCTTTCTTTTTCTTTCNTCTCTTTCTCTCACACTCCTTTTCTCTGCCTTTCTCTTCCTCTCTCTTACTCTGTCTCTTTTTTCTTTTTCTTAATTGTTTTCTTTCTATTTCTCTTTCAAATCCCATTTTCTCCCCTTTTTACCCTCATTTCTTTCTTTTTCTTTCTTTCTGTCTCCTGTCTTTTATCTACATTTCTTTCAGTTTCCTTCCACTTGTCTCTGTCATATCTGTCTCTTTCTTGCCCTCTCTTTCACACTATTTTTTCTCTACCTGTTTCCCTGTCTCTGACTCTCACTTTGTTTCTCATTTTTTCTTTCTCGTTTTCTCGTTGTCATTCTTTTCTGTCTCTCTTTTAAATCGTGTTTCACAATCCTTTCTCACTCTTATTCTCACTCTCCAATTCTTTCTTTCGTTCTCTCTGTGTTCTATCTCTCTCCATTTCTTTCTATTTCTCTCTCTCCTGTCTATTTCTCCATTTCTATCTATCTTCTTTCTCCCCTCTCTGATCGATTCTTCTTTTTTCTTAATTGTTTTCTCTGTATTTTACTCTCTTTCAAATCAGTTTTTCCATTCAATCCATTTTCTTTCTTTCTTTCTTTCTTTCTTTCTTCTGTCTCTTTCTCTACATTTCTTTCTGTTTCCCTCTCTTTGTCTCTCTTTGTCAAATTTCTGTCTCTGCCCCCCCCACACACACACTTTTTACCCCCATCCCCTTCTCTCTCTGGCATGCTTATTTTTTTCTTGTTCTTTCACTCTCTCTCAAATCTGTTTTTCTTGCTTCCCTGTCCTTCTCTCTTGTATTCTCACTTTTCAATTCCTTGTTTCATTCTCTCTCCTTACAGCTCTCTCCCTTGCTTTCTCTATCTCTCCATTCCTTTCTCTGTTTCCTCTTTTCCTTGTCTCTCTCTGCGTCTCTCTTATTTTCTTTGTTTTAAATGTTTTCACTCTTTTACTCTCCTTCTCACTTTTGAATCTCTCCTATTCTCTACTCCCTCTCCCTTGCTCTCATTACTGCTCTCCAAGGCTCTGTCCTCCATCTCTCTCTCTTTCTGTTTTTCTCTATGTGTCTTCATTTTTCTCTTTCTCTCATTTTCCTTTCTCACTCTCTTTTCCCAAACTGTCAGAATCACAGTTGTAGACAATGTAGTTTATATCCTTTCTCTCCTGGCTTTTCTCAATTATGACCGTAGTAAGTTAACTAACCCGAGCTCCTTACTGTTCTCTCTTATACACTATTTATCCAGAAGTATCCAGACAGTCCCAGTTAGTGAATTCAGCTGCTTTAAAGGGAATTTCCACCAGTGATTAAAAATATTAAAATGTTTAATAATTCAGCCCATGAGATGTAAACATTCAGAGTGATTTGATGTGAAATGGTTCACTGTATAGAAACTTACAGATTTCTTCACAGTGGTGGTGATAGGACCCGGGGTCCCCATGTCTACATCACAAATATCCATTTTATTTACTATCTAATCCACCAGTGAAACTTCTGAGTCTTCTGAGTTTTATATGTTTTGCAGGTGATGCTAAAAATGAAAATCTGAAAAACAAAGTTTTCTTGGGGGTCTATTTAGCGTTACCAACCCCAACATTTACGGCTCCACCATGGATGGATTAAAATGAATGGATTTAAATACTTTATCACAAAACTGTCATAAAACTATGTGTTGGACAATAGGCAGCATATTAAAACTGTTTCATGCAATAACTTTTTGTGAGGGAGCTTTCAGAGGCATTAAACTCTCTCTGGTTCCTATCACCATCAATGTGAGCAATTTAAAACACTCCCAGTACAATGTGCTCTGAAGCAGCCGCACGTGCACCTAAAGTCACCTTGCATAATCCCAAGCAGTGGCCTGTGGATTAATAGAAACTCCATTGTCTGGAGTGATGGAGCTCCGTTCAGTGCCTTTGGGATGAGCTGGAGTGAGCCAGAACTAATCATCCAGCATCTGTACCTGACCTCACTAATGTTTTTGTGGACCCTCACAGCAGTGTTCCAGGATCTAGCATTAAGCCCTCCCTGATTAAGCAAGGCTGTTAATGCCGCCTTGCTTTCAAATGAAACTTTTAATGATCAGGTGTCTTCTAACTTTCACATAGTGCAAATTTGTGGTGCTTGCAGAACATCTTTTAGTGCTGGTCCAGTCGACAGTGCATCTGTGTAGCCATAGATTTAAAAAGTTTTATCTAGAAAGTGTTTTATCTGCAACATCACAGAGTTCAAAAGTGTCGATCTCTTACATAATATCTTTCCGCAGCAGTTGTGTTTTCTCACGCCTTCACTTCCTTCATGTAGGATCCTGAGATTATCTACCATCCTTCCCTATCACATCATACATGAGCCCAACTTCATAACCGCTGCTGCATACTACAAGACTCTATTGACTATTTTCAGTTATTTTATTGCATGCTATGCTCTTTTTTGTCATGTCCTGTGACTTGTTCAGAAAGCATGAGGGTTTGTGGTTTTGGAAAGCGCAGCCTTTTGGTCCTCTCAGGCCTCATCCACATTTCTCTGAGCATATTACCGCGAGCGAGCATTAAACGTGAGCAAGCGTAGCAGACTTTCCTGATTTGGAAGTCCTGCGGACTCTGTGGTTGCGATTTTAAGATGTTCATTTTGCAGCCCTCTCGTGCTCAGAAACGCTCTGCATGAAGATGAGAGCTGCTGGTCAAAGCAGTGTTTTATTCCAGTGTTGGTGCTGGAGTTGCAGGTGAGTGAGTTTGTGTAAGAACAGCTGGTTTGTACCTCTTTACAGTAGGTACTGGGAAAGGCAGGAGGAAGGAGTAACTCAATTGGTTTATCTCAATTAAAGGACTGTCACTAGGTAGACCATGTATTTTGAGGTGTATCTGTGTCTTTATCTGTAGATAATGCCAATTGATTCATAACTGGATTCCTAACTCTAGCAGCGTCAGTTCCCCTTGGTCACTAAGCTGAAATGAAACCAGGAAAACTATCCTACCCACTATCCATAGCTTGCTGTATTAGCACCTGTAAAGAAATCAGTATTTTTTATGTTCCTTTTCCATAAAATTGACAATCAATGGTAAACTGTCTCTGTATTAGTTAAAGACAATTTTATGGCTCAAGTTCAGCTTTGGTCATTAGTCTGCTAAGCTTAAACCAGTTTGCACCTCGTGCAGTTATAATTTAATAAAGGCTTCCATTTTGGGTTCGACTGCAGCTTTATACCCTTGTTATACATCGTCTGCACTGTATAATACTTTATACTTTATATATTTAAACTAATGTAATGTAATTGCTTAATTGATAACCCTAAACAGCAATGCCAAAATATAATACAACCTAATATCTGAGGAGATCTGTAGTATCCTTACTGGTGTATGTGGTAATCTATGAGCGATTTCCCCCACAAATCAATAATGTGGGTAACGTCCATTTCAAAAAACAAATCTCTACCTGAATCATCTCTGCTCCATTTTCTTAGTAGCTTGAGATACAGAGGTTTTAGGTAAATGGATGCTGAGAAGGATACATCAATGCAATTCAGCCAAAGCAAGGCCAGCATTTTAAGGGTCCTAAGGATCTTCGAAATTCTTTTAAAATGGGACAAAACTTGTGGCATATGTGGCCGAGAAATGCGTCCCGCTAATTAACCTCATGGAACCTCTAAAAATCTCGCAGTGGGGTGGGGGCGGGGGGTGTCCCTGAAAAAAATAAAAAAACTTATTATGATGTCATGCTGTTATTGTTTAGCTGCTTTCCCCACCGCAGCTACAGCACTGGTCTGCTTTAGGCTGATGCTGTAGGACAGTGGTTCATCCTAGGAATTGTAACTTTGCCCAGGATTTCTCTGAGAACTTGCCGTAGCACGTCTGTAAATCTGAAAACCTGCCCAATTTCCCAAGAGGCTGGTATAAAGAGTAAATTGTTACAGTCATTTCTCAAGACAGAAGAGGAGATGTTTACGATCTCAGTTAATGTGTGGAAGAGCTAGAACAGAGCATTTCCAGAAGATGAATTGTTAAACCAAACATTTTGTTGCAATTGAAGCTAGCATCAGTGCCACAATGACAAGCGAGTTAGCAGCCAGCCAACACTGTAGTAGCTGGCCAACATGAACCCCTCGAATATCAGGGGGTATTTCACACGCTGGTCTGTAAAAGAGTCTCAAACCACATGCTGCTATATTATACTAACAACACTAGTGAATGCACTGCTAATGGTGATATGCTATTTTTGGTTATACCTTTAGCATTGTAGTATCTAATCTATCTGTATTAATCTTCAATAACGATTTCCTTCAAATATGCTCTACAGCTACTAGAATGTGTATGATGTTGCATTGATGGACCTGCAGATGTGTGTGTGTGTGTGTGTGTGTGTGTTGCATCTGTCATCTGTACTATTGTATTTACAAGTGTGTGTAAAAAACAGTGTAAATTAGCCGCGTCAGCCCGTTACCACAAGCAGCAAACAGACAAACAGACTTCACTCAGCTCAGAGGCACTGCCAGTCCGTCATGACCCAGCACGAGGCTCAGCTCCTCACAAGTAAACAAAAGGCCCAGCTAGACAAATATATCATTGGCTTGGCATTGGCTTCATCAGTGGCCCAGCTGGGGCAGTTCAAGTCCACAAACACGAGAGGAGAAGTGATGACTTGTGCAGTCGCACCTTCTTTTCTCACATGGCTCAGTGCAACTGTTCTGACACACACCGCGGACTTAACAGTACATTAAATGTCTCAGATAAAGAGGACCTGATCTAGTACATGCACCTCTTGTACATACACTGCCCATCAAAAGTTTGGAGACATCTGGGATTACACTTACAGTTTCTCTGTTCTTTCAGTCAAAAACGTGCTAAACATTCCTTAACTTTCTACACTGCAAGAAAAAGTGTGTTTTTTTATGCTAAATGTTTTTTTAATGTTCAAACTTTTCTTACTCTAAAACACAGTGTTTGCATAATTTCATCCAGAGCATTTATTTGAAATGACAAGGAAAAAAAAAATTTACAGTGTACTGCAATGTAAGTGTACTGCTATTGAACTGTATTACTTGGCAAGAATTTTTGTTATTGTGATTTTTTTTTTGTATTAAAATAATACATAATTTTATTGAATATTTTACCTTAATGTATTTTGCGTACTCTGCTACCAGCAACCCTGAAGTGCGGTATAATCATTGCAGCACAAGAGCTTGTCTAGCTTATTGTTTGGCTGTTGCTCTTGGTAAAGAGTAGTGTTTACCTAAATAATGATTGTTAAAAAGCACAAATGAACGAAGTTTACTCCAATGTTTGAATGCTCATGACAACAAGAGGATAAATGCATGGAGTATGCCATTATTTTTAAGGTGGTGCCATCACCAACATTTGTACATGTAATTTTGCAAAATGAAAAGCTGTTGGTGGGCAGTGTAATACTTTTTGATATACACAACCCCAAAGCCTCTGCGACCACAGAAAGATTGAATATGTTGTGTGTTGCTACGCAGACTGCATGTGATGCAAGTGTCCTATCAAAACACCAGATCTGGCACTCAGGAGAAGCCATACTCTCTCATGACACCAGGAAACACACACGTTCACACATACACACCTACTTCTATTAGTGTTATCAGATGGAGGTCTGATAATTTCCTCTGTCAGTCTGATGTTCTTTCACGTACCAGTGAAATAGTTACATTTCTGCCATCAAAAGTTAGAAAAGCCTCACAGGTGGCAAAAACAGAGTGCCTGCCTCAAGTGCTGGCAGCACTGAAAACCTTCAGAGACAACTACAAAGACGCTCTCACTAGACTTAAATACCTCTTATCTAACGGGGACAAATAATCTTCACCTTTAAAAATGTTTCAATGGTTAAATGGTCTGTCTCTGTGATCGACGACCTGCGGTATATGGTTAATTAAAGAACTTTTTTAAAAGGGTTCTAAATAGCACCAGTAAGGGTTTCAGTGTGGTTACCTTTTCAGTACTATACAGAACCCCTTTTTTTCTAGGAGCGTAAATGAATGAACAGTAACTTAATCACTAATCAAATGCTCACTAAGGTAAGAATATTTCTCACCATTTCAAAATCACTTGGAATAAAAACTTGTTATATTTATTAGTATTAAAGTCAACATGAATCAGAACTCATTTCACATTTTTCATGGCCCATGACATATGGGGGTAAAACAAGATTGTGTCTTTTAAATATATAATATATAATTATAATCATGGTTAAAGGGGCAATTTGTAACAATTTAACATTAATCATTTCAGCATTCACTATACTAAAAATTCAACAGAATGGGAAGAAATACACAAGACATTTTTATCGTATGCCAAAGATGCCTGTGTATCTACTATAGAGATATTTACTAAGGTCACCATGCTTACTAGCTAGCCCTAGTCTTTCCTGTCTCGTAATACCATTTTGTGACTCAGAGGTGATAGAATCAGTCCAACATGAGAGGAAGAAGAAGTAGCACTGCCCTGGTGGTACATTCCAATGTCTTGTCAATCACGTTGAAGGTCCTGCTCCCAGTTAGATCATTTAAGGACAGATAGCCAATGAAAAGAACAGTAAATGTGAAAGTGGCTGAAGCTCTTGGCAGAAAACAAAAGACTTGAAATGAATTAGACATGTTGCGTCATCTTACACATTGCTCCTTTAATATGACCTGGGACATGAAGTAACAAGGACTGAATCCCAGATGGCTCCCTACTTTCGATATGGAGTTATGGAAGTTTGCTTTAGAGGTATTACACACTGTTTGGGTGCAGAAGCCACTCTTTTAAGTCCTACATGCACAATGCATGTAGGAGGGAGCCATTTGGAATTTGGCCAAAGTAAGAATAGTCATGTTTGATTTCTGGCAGACTTTAGTGTTAAGAATGTTTTAAATTTTTTCCTTCTCCTATTAAGTCACCATTTTTTAAATATGTTGATGGTAGCAATATAATTGTTAGAGTAAACTATATATGGCATAAATATGACAATAAAAGCCTTCACAGTCTGTGAATTGTTGTCTGTGACATTTCAAAAACCCCTTTATTGAGCTTGTTCTGAACTGTAAGACATCTATTAGTGTTATCAGATGGAATGTTTAAAGTGTCTGATATTTTAGATGTAATATGTAATATCTTTAGCCTGACATTCCTTTATATACCACACATACACATTCACTTCGCTTCTTGGTGTTTCCATTTGCTGATTATCAGTTTCTGTCTCTCCGAATCACTCTCTCCTGCTGGGTCTGACGCCTCGGCCCTGTCGTATAGGGAGCACCGCTAATAAACCTTGGAGCCTGGACTCTTCAATGTCTCTCTCTCTCTCTCCCCCCTTTAGAATCTCTCTGATTCTTTGCCCAGTTCTGCTCTGTCATCCAAAACGACAAGCAACTCCCACTTACAGTCTTTCTGCCACCCCCCCCTCCCCCCCACCCTTTTCTTTCGTGCACTGCCCACTGTGACAAGACCGTGCCAGAGAACCCCACACACACACACATACACACTACAGCAGACACACAGCTGGACCCCAGCTGCCTACAAAGAAAGGGGTTTGGAAATCAATGAAGGAGAATGTAGAAAAAGGGAAAGAGTTTAAATAAATTGGCACTTGAAAAAAAGAAGGGAGGCAATTGAGAGGCTGAAAGCAACAGAGCGGAGGAGGAGGGTGAACGAGGAGAGACAACGGGAGAGGAAATGAGCTGTAACCATCCAACAGAATTCTAGCCTGTGCTGAAATGATAGGTCAGAGGCCACAATGGTCAGAGATGATAGCCACGTGACAGTCTCCGCCGTATGCTGTTCTTGATTGTAGCTGATGTTAACTTTTTAGGTAGGTTCTCCCCACCAGTCAGATTCTCTGATAGAAGTCAGGATTTATTTTTTTGAACCGATTGAACTGTGAAGGTGCAAACAGAGACATTCAGAGGGGTTTGTTATGAAATGCTCCATTCTAGAGTCTAAACTGTTCACCGTGGTGGTGATAGGAACCAGGCGTCTGAAGTGTTTAATGCCTTTAATTAGTCAAGACGTGATCTGTAATGTTCTTTTTTCTTATCTATTCATGCTGAAGACGTACATACAGGCATTTTAACACAAGAACCCTGAAGAAAGTTTTGTTTTTTCAGATTTACCACTACATTACCATTATCGACATTACATATACAGACTCAGAAGACACATTTAGGTTCGCTGGGGGTGTGAAGTTGACAAAGCCAACACCTCATGGTGCATGCTAATGAGAAGTTCACAAAATGTCTATTTGTGTTGTAGACATCGGAAACCCTGGTTTCCATCACCATCACCGTCAAGGTAAAGTTGGTAAGTGTCTCTACAGTCCGCCATTTCACACCAAGCCTCACTGAAAGACTTTATTTTAATCTCAGTTTTAAGTATGTAGAGATTTAGAAAATAACACAGTTCCGCTTCAGTTACTAATTCAGTAAGTTTTGCAGTGAATTATATTCATACTCAGATTCTATCTACAGGTTGGAGCATGTTTTTAGTTTGTTTTAGTGTCAAGAAATTAAAGAAAAACAAAACTGGATTGTCCATGACAGCAATAACCTTTCATCACATCATAAATTAAACCCGCTGTTGTATTTTTACTACACAATGTGGAATTCCATTTCTGTGCTTGTGTTAAGCTTGAGTGTGAAATAATCATTCTCCAAAGTTAGAGTTATCCAAATTCTATATGCAATTATTCTATATGCTTTTTCTAAGGGTTAAAGCATCCATGCATCCCAGTATGTCTCAGTAGACCACCTTCTCCCTCCATGGGCTTGATATCCAAAGAGGTTTGAACTCTAGAGGTAAGAGGTACTCAACTGTCAAGCCATCCGTTAGTTCCTGCTGCCCCTAATAATGTTTTTGAAATCGTTTTTTATTATTACTGAATGCAGAAGTACAAATTCCACTTAGGAAAAACAACAGGCTGTAGTGTGGCAGGCGTGTGCCAAATCGCTGATTGCAGTTCTGTGCCCCTAATATGAAGAATGGTTGGGTTTCTAAACTTCAGAAACTTGCTTGGCTCAAGTTGGATGTTTTGATCAACTAGACAGGCAGAGAGAAAGAATAAAAGATGTTTTTTTTATCTTTTGGCTTCTCAGACGAAGGCTCTGAGCTCTCCGGCTCCGTTCGTCAAGTTTGTTTAATTTTATCCACCCTCCAAACATACTTTGGTCAGAGGCACACCACTTCGTTTGAACCTTGAAGGTTATGCCAAACCAATAAAAGGAAGACTTTTTTTTGTTCCTTATGAATTGCTAAATTGCTCCACATTAACGTTGCATGTCCCTTTCTCTCTTTGTCCTGGTGTGTTAATTGTGGAGAACTATGTTGTTGTCACTCTTCCCATGAAACAAGCCCATGAGCGAGCAAGCAGCATTCCAGGGAACTCTCCCAGAGTCTCTGAACTGCTTGGCTGTGTGTTTTCTCTCGCCGCAGAGCACAATCATCTGCCCTACACATGCTCATATGCCAGATGACAGGAGACAGGGATAGAAGGATAGAAATGAGAGTGGCGTAGAAGAGACGCAGGAGAGAACCAGCAGATCGAAGGGGCGTGGGGATGCGTGTATGTGTGTGGGAGAGGGGCGTGCGTGTGTGCATGTTTAACATCTGTATTGTACATCGCTGATGTATGGCTTGCCAAAAAAATCTCCTCTAGAACATGAGAAGAGTGAAATGCATGTACTTTAGTTTTACTGCTAAATGAACTGTAATTTAGATGATTACCAATGATATGTGTGTGTGTATGTAGCTGATGTGAATGAGCTTTTGTATTTCTCCAAACCTGAAGTTCCCCGAGTAATAGTTGTCCCGTTTCAACGGACCTGTCCATGTACGAACAAAACCTACACAGCCGCGCGCTGTACTGCTATTGAAATTGATGGTGGCGCCTGTCACGTAACACTGACATGAACATCTGGGCTGTAAAATTTCAATCTGGGCTGTCTGTGTTGGAGAAATTGCACCTATCGACGCTGTTGAGACAATTTTTAAGTCATTTGCCGTCTGCCAGCTGCCCTTCACATTCTGTCAAAAATTCATGTGATCGGATCACTAGAAAGGGTCTACAAGTACTTGGAGACAAATCTTTTTCTATTAAAATCCGTTAAAAATTAAGAACATTTTTCTTGCAATATAAGAAAACCTTGGTAGATACAAGGTTCCCGCCCCCAACAACAACAGTGTACTAAATCCCATACGGATGGGCAGGTCAAATCCCAACAAACAGAACCTCCTCTGGCAAAAATGTATCCTTCTCGGATAGAGCTCACAAAGGCACACTAACCCAACATTCAAACACCCAAACCAGCTCTTTATTTATTTATTTATTTATTTATTTACTATTATTATTATTTACATTTATTAATAATTAAATTATTTAATTAATTAATTAAATTACTTACGTACTTACTTACTTTCTCATTTATTCATTCATTTTTGTTAATGTTTTTGTGAGCACCAAAATGCAAATACAAAATAAAGGTAGGCATTTTTTTCCCCCCAAAATATTGAAAAATGTGAGATTAGAAGAGAATAAGGACGTTATAAGTACAAGGATGTTTATAAGTATATAACAGTGTTCCTCAGCTTTGGTCCTGGAGGCCTGCTGCTCAGTATTTTCCCATTTCCCAGTACACCTGATCTAACCGATCAGCTAATTAACAGCTCACTATTGAGTTAAAAGCTGCATTCTGTTCCACAGGGTCCCTAAGCAGTACTGTCATATTCCCTACACACTTGAGCACTGGATTTGGGCAAGGGAACTGCAGTTGATAGATACCTTCATTCTGAACATCCTATAGTGTTACAACCAAGCACAAACCTATAAGAGGCATACGGTGACTGACAGGTAAAACTTTTGTGCGGCTTCCTGTGATTTGATTAACTGTTGTTCACTGCTCCCTGTGCAGTCTCACTTTTGCAGGGTACTGCCTGGGTGTCCGGAATGCACCTAAAGTGGCTGTGTTAAAGCAGGAAAAGCACAAAATGTGCTGGGCAGTGGGCCTCCAGGTTAAGAGTTGAGAAACCCTGCATATAGAATGTAAATATGTTTCTTGTCTCATTGGGTAAGGGTCTGGGAGTGGGGTAACTTTCGAGTGGGCCATGAACTGCTGACCAAAGTTTGGCTAGCCATGCTATTAAATATTGTCCACCATTCACACGTTCTAGACAGATAATCACACGATTCTAGAATGATGTTCTGATGAGTCTTATTTGTTCCAGAATAAGAATTCCCATATATCCCACATATGAGAGCCATCCACTTGACTTTACTTGTGTAACAAATATATAATTGTAGCACACTCAGGATCTTCCTAACCCTTCCCGTGAAAGTGCGCTGCTGTCACCCTGGCTGCGTGTTACAGTCACTGACTGCCATTGGTTTTACAGCACGCTGACCGACTGAAAAAGGCAGTTGATGCTTCTGAGAAATGTGCCATCGCAAGCCTGCGGCTGACAGTTCAGCTGCAGCTGCTGCATCAGCCAGGAACGTTATCACCTAATAGAGGAACTGCACAACTTGTGAAGAGTGTGAGACTCCTCGCATTGTCCACTTCTGCTGGGCTTTACTACAGACATGTGCACATACGTGAGTATGAGATGGCGGGATGGATGAATGGTCGTGTTAGGCCTGTTAGCTCGAAGAGGCTCACATGGGGGTGTGAGGTTGACAAAGCCAACACCTCATGGTGCATGCTAATGAGGAACTGCTCTCTCACCACACTGACACATACACATATGCATATTCTTCACATCTCAGAGCGATGGACCTTATCAACTGCTACTTTGCGACCACTGATAAGGAAGCATGGTTAAACACGTACTGGTCTGGTTCACGTCTTTACTTTTAGGCAGTAAGATCACCCCTAACAAGTTAATATCACACCTTCATTCAGTTTCTCTGGAGGCCAATACTGCACTATTGGATAGCCTTTAAAAATAATGCGTAGAGGCTCTCAGCCTGCCAGAAATGTTCTCAACCTTTTTGTCTTTGTTTAGTGTTATAACTGATCTAACAAGTCAGACCAACACAGGATGTTGAAATGTAATGTTAGACACACATATGTACATGCTCTCAAGAGGGACTGTGCATGCTTATGTCTTACATTTTCATTTACATTAAAATGAATTGGCACAAAAGTCAAGAAGAGATATAAACGTGCAGTGATCTCCAGTGCCATCGTTTAGTGTTATAACTGATCTAACACAGTCAGCACAACTCAGGACAGGCTTGTTAAGGAGCCGATGGGTTGAATCGTGTGTGTTAGAGCGTAAAAGGAAAAGTCTAAGATCAATCCGTCTATTAATAAAACGTTTGAAACAAAGTAAAAAGTGCAAGTGAGTGGTGCTCCAGGGACCAAGTCCCGCTAGTCTAAAGCATGCAACAACAGCCTTCAGCAATCATCATCGGTCATCCGTGTCACAGCCCTCAAATCTAATAATAGGATATAAAAATAATCCACATTATAAACCAGCCCAGAATGTAACATCTCTGCAAATGCTATGCTGGAAAATTCATAGCAGCTGTATTTGTCCTGTCAGAAGTCGCAGTGTTTTGCTTTGAGTGCATCAAACAAGTGGCCAGAATAGGCGGAGGATTGAGCGGCACCTATGGCCTTTTGTTCGGCTTGATTTGTAGTGGGATAAATCAGGGATAATTGCAGAAAGGCTTGTTATGTCCAATGAGGATCTGTTCTGTGCTTTAATGCAAATAAACAGATCATCAAATCCTTTTTTGTATGTTTTTTTTCCTTCTGATGGGGCAAAAATGGGTAAATAAATGGGCAAGTAATTAATTGGAATTAAACTGCTTATTCTGATTACTACTTATGAACTACTCATAGCTGTTTTAACATCTGCTGGAATCAAAGCAAATTGTCTTCTGACTCTGTCTTCTTAAAAGCTGTTTTAAAAACCTTTTTTTAACTGAGCTAGAAATGTAATGTTACACCAGCATATATACATGTTCCCATAATCGCGCGTGCGTCTTTATGCCTTACATTTTCATTTATATTAAAATGAACTAGCACATAATTAAAGAGATATAAAACATGCAGTGATCTCCAGATTGACGGCTGAAGTGCTGCAGAAAATTTGTTCCAGCTTTAGTGAAGCTTCATTTAAAGCCATTGCAAACACTGTAATGTACGCGGATTATGTGCGTAAAATTATCGAAATTAAACGGAAACGAAAAGTTTGCACGTTTTACGCACACGGTCGCGCGCAGTGACCTCCAGACATGAAGAGAAGACCAAAGTCGCCTGCAGACAGTCTAAACAAAATCCGTTATATACACTAAGCATTGCATTAAAGCGTTATAGACATGTTATATATGCCCACATTGTGCACTGAGAACAAACCAGTACAGCTACATGCCGGACTTTGCGCGTCAGCTACTGCAACAAGTGATAAAGCCGATGCGCAAGGAGATCGCGAGCAAACCGCAGCTCCTCTCTCGCGCTCCCATCGCCCCGCGACTCTGCCTGCTCACGCTGGCCGTCCGGTTGTGCGCGTTAATGAGCAGATATGCGCGCTAAAACTGCAATATAGAGTTCTATAGAGAGTTAGAGAGCTGGCTCGCGGACGCGAGGCGTACATGCGCGTACACGTGTGGATTCGAGTTTGGAAGAATGTGCAGCTGAGGTGTCTCCCTGTTCCCCCCCGGTATACCCCGGTTAATTCCGTACCTCTGTTCCTGCGCGGGTTCGCCTGCTTCCTCCGCTTCCCTCCTCTCTCCTCCGCCATCTCTACACTCCGGCGCTCCGGGCTCTCCGGCCGCGCAACAGCCGCGCGCTCTAGCGCAGATGATGTCATGAGGGGCCGGACACGCACGCACTTACACACACACACACACACACACACTGCTGCGCGTGGGACACACGCTCATGTGAAGTGTGTGTGCGCGCGCGCGTGTGTTTTATTGCTCGATCTGGACTGGTGTTGGATTCTCCCAGTGCACGCGCTGGACACAGAGCACGTTCATATGACCACGATTGACAATGAGAGAGAGGACATTTCACACTGACCAGTCCGTTCGTTTGTTGGGACGGAAATCTGTGACGTAAGCAAAAAAAACAAAAACAAAGCAATGATAATGAGCAGCAGATAAGAGAGGCCGTGGGAGCTGCTGTCTCAGGTACTGCACACCACATCTGCTCAGGAGTGCTCGCTCTTTAGCGCTTCTGTGTCCACGCGGGCTGAACTCTGCTGGTCCGCCTGTTTTAGACTGTGATTCCCTGTGTTTCCAGTTAACCAGCTATACCGTTAACACACACCACCACCACCNTGTATAAAACTCTGCGCTTCTACTCTGGCCAGTTCTGCATTACTGGTTGGTAAAAATGATTCTGAAGGAGGTGGATGGTTGGTGGATGGTTGTTGCTTCAATATTTTAAGACTGACCAAATGCAGTAATGCAGCGGCAGTGATTTTTGGGAGGCAACTCTTGCCTTTGTTTGAAACGTTGCCAAAAGCAGTAGGAAACAGGATAGTCACATTCTTTGGTCCGGATATATATATATATATATATATATATATATATATATATATATATATATATATAGCTTTGAGTCTATATATATATAGCTTTGAGTTAACAAACCATTAAACACACAGATACACTGATTTAGCATGGGAAGAATTTGCTATCTTTAAATAGTTTTGTGAGGTTTTGTGGTTAAAGTTGCAGACAGTCTTTTACACAAAGAGAGGTCAATATTTTTCCACTCAGCACTGATGGCTTCAAACAGCTGATATCATCTATATTCTCAGAAATATTCTCTATACAGTTAAATCTGGACTCTGATCGACCAAAACAACAAAAAAAAACACAATACTCTGGGCTTGGTCCAATTATTGTTTTGCCCATATTAAAATTATATGTATATGAGAAAGGATTGAGAATATATTTATACATTTTTATGGCCAATTTCAATTCTGATTACTTTACAGCCAATTGTTTTAATGGGCCACACTGCTATTTTAAAAGGTGTTTTTTATTTAAACAACATGAATAAAAAGATAGCAAACTGCTCCATACAGTAAATATGCATGTATTATCCTATATACAACACAGATCATCCTAAACCAAACTAGTAATAAAATATAAACAGTTTAGAGCAAAGATCTGCTGTGTCCTGTCTTAGACAGTCGCTAATTTAATGTGATTGGAAATGCCTTAAACATCTGTGTTGTTGTTATTATTATTATTATTATTATTATTATTATTATTATTATTATTGATGTGCTTTGCCATCAGGTCAAACAGAAGCTGAAAACCTGCTTAAAAACAACCCCCTAATTATCAAGCTCATTCTGGGCTAGAAATGCCATTTTAGAAATCCACTGCTGTCCAGTCAGTCAGATCCCATATCTGCATGTTTTGTTAGATCCTCCTGAACCGGTTGCATGAAGTGGAGGTGTTTCTGATTCAGTACTCTCTCTCAGAGACGCACGTCATCTTATGTTCTGGATTTAGAGCTGCACTTAGTGTGAAACTCATTGAAACTCCTCGTAAAGGACCGCAAACCCACCACGCTAATTGTTCCCACAGAATTACAGAGTTATTTTGGAGGGGGGGAAAATTATACGCAACTGAAAACAACAGTTCACAGAACATCTTGGCCACTTCCGTGCAGACTCTGTGGAAAATGTGTATTAATGAATTTGTTTAATGACTTCAGTTGCTTGATTTAGCTACATTTATAGTTATTAGACATAAAATAGGTGACATCAGAAGGCAGTAAGGATGCATGACTACTTCTACACTGAACTCTAGATTTAAACCAAACCATTCTCTCGCTAACACACACACACGACTGACAGTAAAACCACCCTAATCCTCCCGCTGACCCTCTGGAGTTGCTAATGGACATTTGTCCTTTCAGGAGCATAAAAAGGAGGACTCCAGGTGGAGAAAAGAAAGAGAAAGAGAGAGGGATGAGAGGTCACAGGCCTTTTGTTCAGAAGAGGAAAGGAGGTGGAGAGGGGATAAGAAAGCAACACCCTGCTGTGGATCAGGGATGAGAGGAGAGAGGGAGGAGGTGAGAGGAGGGATAATAATGCTCTTTAGTTTGTTGAGTTTGCATGCAGAAAACATGTATATGCATTTATAATGGTTCAAGGGACGAACACTGTCATTGTACTGGTACCCTCAAGAGCGCAGCTTCAATACTTACAGAACATAAGTGTATCAAGTTTTTCTTTAATTTAATAAAAGGTAAGTTATGAAAAGGTATATGCTTCTTTCCTCTGGTTGACTGTATTTACTATACCTTTACATTTTGTTTAAGTCACAGTTTGACTTTAAGGGCAGTGTTTTACCTTTGAGTGTACATTTACAGTGTACTATGAGAGGGACTTAAATTCACCTGGACAGTACTCTTGTTCTGACAGTATAGACCTACCTTACCTCAAAACCATAAACCCTATATCAGAACTTTATAGGAGAAGGGAAGCGTTTCATGTATGTTAAAGGAAAATTCCACTGATTTTTCTAAATGTCTGCATAACTCAATTACTGATATGTGAACAAAGTCATTGAGAGCAGTTTGATGTGAACTATCCAAGCCTTCTTGGTTTTTACATATAATGCGGATAAAGCTAAAACTGGGGTAAATCCAGAACGGGGAGCTATTTGCTTTACGATGCCATGCATTTACTGCTCCACCTCAACAGTATTTCAAATGAAATGTTTAAGGCCAGAAACATATCTTAGAACTGTCCTTTGTGTAAGAGGCTTGCTGTGATGTAGCATATAGAGGCATTAAATATACATTAGAAACCTCCCCTGTGAACAATGCTGACTTTTTGAGTTTCTCTAGAGTGGAGAATTTTACATCAACCACTCAGAATGACTTTGTTTACATACTATTTAATTACACCAAATGGCAAAATTGTTGGAATTCCCCTGTAACGAAACAATGTTTTATTCCAGGTAAATTTGGGCCGTATAGTCATTTGAAATGATTTTTTTTCCAAACAAAAATAAAGTTATTTCTATGACAGCAAGGTTGTGTAATATCTGAGGAGTGTGTTATTTTGTATAGTTCTTAGATGTGAGATGTCTTGCATGCACTCTCAGAAAAACGGTGCCAAACTGTCAACCCCTTTAAATCACTGTACTGGAGCCTGCAACTTCAGCTAACATAGCAGATAATTGGGTCATATTCTGTTGCAATTCTATTTCTAAGGTTCCATTAACACCATACACTGTGTTTTGACTGCAGGCTTTTTATTTGAATTTACGGTTTTAAAAAGCAAAATAAAATAAAAAGTGACTTTTAAAAAGTCATTTAAGGCACACAGTTGGATGTGAAGGCCATTGTTGCACCTTTGATTGTATATTTCTTTAGTTTGTACTTCTACCTGGACAGTACCTTTTTTCCAACAGTATAAATGTACACGTCCAGAGATCGCTACCTGATAGTGCTTAGTGAGGTGAGGAATCTGGGCACCAAATGGTAACAAACACATGGTCACACACACACACACACACACACACACAGGAGAACCCAGGGTGGGGTGTTCCGCAAGGGTTTGAGCATGTTTCCGAGTGTGGTGTATGTGTCTGGCAGGGGTTCAGAGAGAGAGCACAGGGAGGAGCCTCCCCAAGAGCATATTAAGCAGCAGTTAATTATATGCCAGCACTTGTGACAAAGAAAAGAAAAAAGAAGCTTTCACTTGAATGGCAAGAAAAGAAAAGTCATTATCCTCACCTCACTTTTTCGCATGTGAAAACCTCCGTTCTCATTTCCCCATTTCCATTTGTATCACCCAGCTCAGAGTCATGCATTCTGGCTTAAGTCGAAACAGCACTTCTGAGGCAGGTCAACACTGCACTGTTTCTCTTTCTGCTTTAATTTTGATTTTACAGATATTGTATGGATCTTCACTATAGACTGATGGAAGGCCTCTCACTTTAAAGCTCAGCCGTGTACATGACAGATTCACTGCTGGAATAAAGTTTCAATGCTTTTCATGTTTTTTTGAAGTAATTTGAAAACCCCAACCAGCCCTCTGCATTGTGTGACAGTTTCTTGATGAATGAACCAACAAAAGTGGTCCAAAACTGCTTGGAATGAAATCTTACAGCCAAGATTTTATTCCTCTTTAAAAAATGTGCCTTTTTGGAAATATGAGATTTTTTGTAAGGCAACAATGATTTGTAGATAGATATTTACTTTTGCCATTAGATTGTTTTGTAAAAAAATCTTACTTACATATTTCTTTTACTTTTTAACTTAACTTATTAATAATTTTGTATTTGTAGTTAATCAAACAAGACATGTTTGGTGCCCAAATTTTGGTGTTTTAGCGCTCGAGCTAGGAGGCTAACATTACCAACAAACACTTAAAAGTAAAAGTTAAAAAAACTCCATATGACTTACTGCAAACTATAATTTCTAACTTACCAGTTTTTCACTTGTAGTTAATTTACTAGTTAAGAGACATATTTGATGCCCACATTTTGGATAGGGCTCGCTATGAGGCTAACATTACTAAGTCTCCCAAACTTTTTTGTGCATACATACTCAGGTCACTGTATGGCTCACTGTGAACAATAAAAATGAACAAAACTTCACTGTGTAGCTGAACGCTGCAGTCAGCCTCCGTAGACAATACATATATTAACCGAAAATATTCTGGCCATTGAATCCTAAGTGCCAGGAATCTTCAGCACCAAACCAAAGAAGCATAACTTGGACACCAAAAAGGTCTTGACTGATTGGCTTCATCTGGGGAAAGTGGACAGTTGTGTACATTTGATTTTTCCCTGAGCTATACCTTCAAAGGAATTTAAATCAGGCCAACCGGTGATGGCAGACCATCTAATGAGCAATAGATGGATATAGAAACACAGTAGAATTTGGAACAACCGATAGAGGAAGAGGGGAAAACTGACTCAGAGAAAAAAGCTATGCCAAATGGAGCTTTCTCTAGTGTTATGCACAGACACACAGGCGCACTGTAAGCTCTCTGGGACTGACCCCAGGGTTCCATGGACCGGTGGTCACAAAATTACACATCATCCAGGAAAATCTTTCTCTTGATCTTATATCAAGAAGAGGGCAAGATGAAGAATATTGCATGAAATAACTAAAACAGAAGGAACGTTGTGCAAATCAAGGCCCTTGCAAATTTCTGCAGTGAATCTGAGGGTTTCCCTGTGGCCAGAGTTTCAGTATTGGCTCCATCTAGTGTTCTTTTAAAAACAACCTCTCCATGTCAATAGTACAGCCCTTTCATTTTTGCAGCTGACTTGCAGAAATTTGTCTTTTTTTTTTTAATGTAAATTAAAGTAAACATACCTGTAGTTTCACTTCATGTAAAAAAAAGCACCAACACAGGTGTTGCTTCCATCACAGGCTGTGTTTATTAATAAACAGGTAAAATATAGTACCTTTACTTTTGTATAAAAATGTAGAAAATGGTATGCAAAAAAATATATCACTTGTTTTCCTGTAAATAGCTGTAATAACTGCTAGCATACAAAACTGCATGACTACATTAATGATCTTTTGCCAGCAAAAAAAAAGAAGTTTGAACCGTGACAGATACCAGACACACAGAGAAATGCAAAATCCACAAACTGTTTTAATTTTCTTTAAAAAAAAAAGAAAAAAAAAGAAAAGAAATTACATTCTCTATCAGCACTATGGAGGCACGGCCACATGACTGTTATGACTGTTAAAGGGTGCGCATGCACTCTTCTCAGTGCCAATCATCTTTGGTATGCCATGGACAGCTGTAGGGAAACACTGGGATTCGTCCGGAGTTTGAAACCATACCCTGCCCTCTTTTAATACTTAAACGAAAAGAGTTCTTCACACAGTTGTAAGGCATCACATAAGTAAAGTGTGCTAAAACAAAGGACGTGAAAAGACCCTTAGCTTGTCAACTGGATACCGCCTGAATGCAATACCATGCTGTGAAATAAAAACTATACCAAAAACAGAATAATCTGTGTTTTATCATCATGTTCAGCTCAGTGCTGTTGTCAGTGCAATGCTAATAGGCTAGCCTGTACGATGTGGTGCAGTTTAGGGCCTGAAAACACTAAGGAGATGCAACATGGTGATCTGTTAGCTGTCTTGTTACCTCAGTATGAAGAGTATGGCACTGTAATGACAAACAGCAATATACATGTAGACATGTGATTCTGATCATTTTTGCTTGTTTCCACTGTAGATCCGTGCTTCTGACTGAGGCAGCATCAAATGCCCAATCCAAACTGAAATCCTACCATGTCTATTCAGTAGGCGAATGGTAATTTGATAAGAACGTATGTTGCTGTTGTGTCGGAGCTAATCAGCTTAGTGCACCCAGGCCTTTAAACAAAGGAGGACATGTAACAGTGCCATTTGACTAAAGCTACCTGTCTGAAAACAAATGAGAAGAAAGATAAAATAAGAAAACAGAGGTGAAAGTCCATTTAAGTCAAATGGATTCCACTGAATTCAAACGTAGTTCTTGCCACATTCACTTGAATAATAAACAGCAATACTAACAACTGATAAGGCATTGAATACTGCACTGCACACAGGTGTGACTGTTGGTCATTAAGAGTTTCAGAATTTTGGACCTTCTCCATCCTCTTCTCTGACTGTTGCTGGATAAAACTCTTGTACCAGTAAGGAATCATTAGCCACAAAAGGCAAAGGCACTTCAGACCTGTGGTACCAATTAATATATTTGAGAGAGTGGCTTGTAGAGTACCTAAAAAGGAAATGTGCTCTCTAACACTCTCACTACTCCCCATACTTTTCATAAAGCAGATGATAGTTTTCTTGTATCATTGTCTCAATATACAGTCCATTGCTGATTTAAAGGTATAATATATTTACATTTAAACAAGATGCTTCAATATCGACAGTCCTATCATGGCACCTGGCATGCCCCTTCAGTTTGGATAATGAAAGCCAACGTAATGTTTGGGAAATCATTATTAAACAAACTACACCAGCAAACACACAGAAATGCTAAGATCCTGTGGAGAAACAGAATCACTCCATTCTTAGAGACCGGTCCAGTCTAGTGCGACTCACTGCAAACAGCGAGTAGAAGAAGGTCCACAGGAACCTTTGGTTTCGTCAAGGGTCTTTCATCTGGAGTCCACTTAATTCATTACATTTCAGCATTACCAACAGACACACCTCAACATGTGAAGTGACCCTTTAAGACAATGTGTTCAAATACTTGTTTTCCCCAGCAAGGGACGTCAGCATGGAGGTCATATCCCCAATGGCCATGTTGGAGAGGCCAGAAGGCAGGGTAATGGAGTTTTGTGGAGTGGTGAGACGTGACGAGGCCTGGGAAGAGGAGGGTTGGTGTCCCACAACCGGGTTTACTGGGCTGTAGGATGAAGGATCTGGGTCATCGATGATGGAAGCAAAGTCAATCTGAGCATTTTCCAAGTCCAGGTTCTCCAAGGTATTGGACATTGGTGCAGACTCAGTATAGGCCAGTGAGGCAGTCTTCGTAGAAGGTTCTGTTCCTGAAAGGTGCTGCTGGGGTAGGCACAATCCATCCTGGTGTTCCAGTGGCTTATCCACATTGTGGTGCATGTGGATCTGGCCTGAGTAATAGAAATTCTCTGTGTGCTGCTGCTGTTGTTGAACAGGTGGTAACCGTACTCCTCTCCTGGGACTAGCAGTAGATTGGTTAGGGCTCAGGTTAGGTGGGCTACCCATGTAGGCTCCACTGGCTTGGGAAAGACTGTTCTGACGACTCAGTGGCTTTCTACCCTGTGGTGGATGTGGCACCATATCATGACCATAGCAGGATCCCTGCATGCCACCCATCTGTTCCTTGACTGGTATCGAACCGGATACTCGACTATGCGCAGGGGGACTTCTGACGTTCTGATTTGTGTAGCCTTGATAACTGTTATGGTAGAGATTTGGATTAGGCTGCTGATTTTGAGGGCTATGCTGCATCATAGCTGGTTGTCCTCGCATCTCAATGCTGTCTGGCTTTCCAGCTAGACTGCTGTCTGCTGCCTGCTGCTCTTGATGCTGTTCCCAAAGGAGTGCTTGCTGTGACTGAACATAGTTTCTGACCATCATCTCCTTCACCTGCAGCATTGGTGTCTGTGATCTTCGGCCTTCCGTGAGAACAGAGCCTGCACAACCAAGGCTCAGGCTTCCACTGCTGGGGAATGGCCCAGTCTGGCTTTGCTGCTGACCTGCCTGGGCCTTTACTTGAGCATGATGGTAGTCACAGCTGGGGTTTGAGGATTTGCCCATTAAACCCTGCTCTTGTGGAGGGTATCCCTGCTGACACAGCTCCATGGCACTAGGTTGGCGGTGCTGTTGCAGAGGCTTGGCATTTTGACAGGCACTGGACCCTCCCATGGCTGGATGGAACTGCTCTGGTTTGATAGTGATTCTCTGATGATTATGGTCAGCACTGAGATCATACATACCTTGAGGATACTGCTGTGACTGCATTCCTGTGTCTTGGAACTGCATCCCCGCTTGTACGCCCACATGGGGATTCTGGATCTGGGTGTTCTGCCCCCAGGGTCCTGGACCATCATTAGGTTGACCCAAGCTTGGGTAGTGTGGTGCAGATGGGCTGAGCTGACAGGTGCTCATGCTGTACTCAGCTTGCTGGAGGAGAGTGTTTGCCATGTCATTCTGACCCATTGCTCCACCAGCACCCATTTCTCCACGCTGGCCCTGGTACTGTCCTTGCAACTGTGACTGGAAGGATGGATCCATGCATCCAATGCTTTCATGTCCAGGGGATAGCTGGTTGCCTGGATGAGGATGGTGCTGAGACTGCTGGTAGCCCATGTAGGCCCGGTCTCCACCTTGCATTGTACTGCCCTGCTCTCTGCCCTCAGTGGGGTTCCCCTGAGGCTCCATGGCCATGGCTTCCATCATTACATTCTCAGTAATGCTTGGTGGTCGTGGTGAGTACATGTGTCTCGTGAGGTTGGCATCAGATCCACAGTGCTGCAAGGCATTGCGGCGGCCCATCATTGCCATGTTACTCAAGCTGTTGAAACGCTGAACCTTGGGCAGATTTTGAGGGTCACCTCCAGATCGCACCGGATCACTGGCACGGCGTGTGTTGTTGCCAGGTGCCTGATGTGGATAGATTATCCCTGTGCCATATTCTGCATTGGAGCTGTGTCTCCTGGCTCCCCCTTGATGTAGGAATGGTGGCAGTGGCTGGCCCTGGTACTCATTCATAAAAGCACCACGTCTGCCAGGAGTCCCAGGCTGCTCCATATTGGGTAGAGGAGTTGGTGGTGGGCCACCAGTTGCTGCTGCATACTTTGCCTTCAGACTGTACTGCTGTGCTGGGGTGAGACTAGGTAAACCAGGCAACCCACTAGCATTTTGACACAACCCACTTCTGCGGTTACTCTCTGGTGATAATGGGTCCCCACCTACATCATTTCCCATGACAGACTGGCAATGTCCACCTGCTCCCACCTGAGATACTTCACTGGAACGTCGGCTGGACAGGTATGGAGAAGCCATTGAAGATCGCCGACTCACAGTGTAGGCAGAGCTCAGACTACTGGTGCCACTTCCACGGCGGTCATTAGGTGGGCAGGGCATAGCCATTCCTCCTCCACCCAACTCAGGAGTAGAGAGCTCCATCACACGGCGGTTAGACAGCAAGGGTGAGGGACCACACATGCCCATCATCTCACCTGATGCTACAGAGATAAAAAAAAAATATATATATGTAAATTAATGCCATTGAAAACATTGCAAGTAAGAAATGAATGCATGGGCCAGTGCAGTCATATTACACTCTGTTTGAGGACAACAACAAATTTGTGTCGGTTAGAAACATTTTATCCAAAAGACACAGTAAAAATACACATACAAATATAATTAAATAATTTACAGTGCCATTTCTATGTCGAAGAGTTACTAGATCTCCTGTACCTGAAAGTGCTGGTAGTTTATTTCCTGCACCCCGGCCTGGTGGTGTCTGCCGGCGGATCTGCTTCAGCTTATCAATCTTCAAGTTCTCCAGCCTCTTCAGGGCTTGTGCAGACATGCCCATGCCCCCAGAACCCACTCCTCCATTAGGCTCTGTTGTGCTGTTGCCCGCTCCATCCTCCAGGGCTGTCAGGTCCTCTAGACTCCCAGCTGCATTCAGGTTCATCTCCACCCCACTGTCATTGTTGTTGGCGCTCCCCAGTGGTGAGCGCTCGCTACTGCAGGATGACTGGCCACCAGGACTTGGCTGAGACTTCTTGTGGATGCATGACAGAGGGGTGCAAAGTCAGTCAAGAAGAGTGCAAGAAACCAAGCAAGTAGGTGCTAATTTGCTACAATATCAGAACAAACACCTCTTAACAAGATAAAGGTATAAGAAAGACAGATCAGCTGCCTACCATTGCATTTTCTGGAGCAAGTAGCTTGCAGTCCTCTCTTGTCTTTTCCTCTTTTTCTACCAGCAATTCTGAACCTTGACCTGTTAGGGCAGAGCCAGGGGGTCGAGGTCCTGTGTCCCCTCGGTGTTTCTTAGTGATGTGAGCTTCAGGCCCATGGACTGTCTTCACATGCTTACGCAGAGAGCTTGGGTCTGTGTAACGTTTTGTGCATCCTGGGATCTTGCACACATAAGGTTTCTGAGGACGACAAATCCATAGGTATTAGTGTAAAATGCAGTTCACTATGGCTGAGCTCGTGCTTTCATGTATTATTTTGAGCTATACCTCGTTGGAGTGTGTTCTGTTCTGGTGCTTGGCTCGGTCGGAGGCATTGGAGAAAGCCTTATTACATCCTTCATGCTCACACACATATGGCTTCTCGCCAGTGTGTGAGCGCAGGTGAGTTTTCAGGTTCTCCAGTCGAGAGTATGCCTTGTTGCAACCCTCAAACTAATACACACAAACACAGAAGGTTACCCGGTTTATAAGATTGCATGTGCACCAAACGGAACACTAATCACATTATCGGCTACACATATACATATATACATTCTAGATACTCACAGTGCACTTGTGAGGCTTTTCGCCGGTATGTCTGCGCATGTGCACCACCAGCATGTACTGAGCTTTAAAAGGTCTCTGCTCACGAGAACAATCCTTCCAGTGGCACACAAACTCCTTCTTCTCGCCATGGATATGCTCATTATTGATGTGCTAGAGGGAAAAAGGAGCCACATATATTATTGATCAAAGAAGAATAAACTACAAGGAAAGATAGCAATTGCATAGTATATTATACCAACGGTCCCCTGCCATAAAATCCCCATGTAAGATCCCATATAACAGATAATCTAATTTGCCTTGCTTTTCTAAATGAAAGGTGTATGTCTATGACTTTAGTAGTATGTCTATGATTTTAATAACTTCATGCAATCCATACAGTCTGTAAACATACACGGCAACTAAGCCTGCTTTGAATGTAGTGTTATTTTGTGATGTATGAGGACAAACTCATTTACGTATTTCCACCTCTTCTGCCTGCGGCAGTTTAGCCCCGCCCATTCACATTTAAGTTATATGGTGTGTTTTAGTCCAGAGGCACAAACAAAACAGAGTTCATTTACATACATCAGTCCAAAAGGCACAGTAACAAAAACAGCCTGTTTAATTCCTAGGGATAAATGGAGGTTGGAAAATGGTGATATGAAACGGAATGATACATAATCGCACAAAAAAATTATAAGTGGGAAAAACAAATATGTGTGGGTGTGACGGGATTACAGGGGGTGTGCCAAGTAGTACAGTGCAGTGAATGCCTTGGTCGATGTGTGGAAAATGGCCCCAAAGCAGATGTTAGTGATTGACTAAAAGGAGTGATTACATTTGGGCATGTCAAAGGCCATAGTGTGAAGGAAGTAGCTGAATCTGCAGGCGTATGGAAGCATACGGTCAGACGGGTCTACCAGCACCGGCTAAAATCCCAGTCTACAGGAAACTCTCATCAGAATTGTGCCAGCGAAGGCATCCACCAAATCTGACCCAACTGTGCAATTCTTTGAGGCAAGAGTAGCTGAACATTGATGTGGTCTACATCCAGAAACTTTGCCAATGCATGCCAAATCGAATCGCAGCTGTTGTTCATGGAGGTATTACATGCTATTAGGCACCTTTCAGTCACAGCTGACTTATTCATTGGCTTATATATAATATTATTATAAATGTCTCCTAAATATATAAATATTAATTTTCAACTTAATTCTAGATATTTGTATTGTACATTTTAGGTAATTCTATCTAGAGTCCAATTCTACTGGTAGATCATTGTGTTTGTTTAAAGAAACGATGCTTCATTTATGCAAAATCTGCCAACAGAATGCACAAGCTGCTGCTTACATGCACAAGCTGCTCCTGGGTGTCAAACTCCTTGCTGCAGCTTTCCCAGTGGCAGTTGGTTTCATAGATGGCCTCAGGCTCTGGTTTCTCTTCTTTGTCTAGATCATCTCGGCCCTCTAGGAGACCAAGAAGAGGATCCTGCAAAGCACACAGTATACAGCATAAGCCAGCGGAAGTCATCGTATCTACATGCTCACTGGAGACGGAGCTGATAAACTGAGTAAGTCAATGGAACCAATTAATTTCAGTAACAGGCAGATGGCAAACAAGCATGTTCCCATTTAAGAACCAATAACTGTATAACTGTATATTGAGATGCTGGTTTAGACACTTTTCAAACTGTCTGCATGATTCAATCATTAAGATGTAAAATAAGTTAGTATGGCTTGATATGAAATGGGCCACACTAGAGAAACCCAAGTCAGAACTGTGTGCAGTGGAACCAGACATCCAAACTTTAAAAGTCTCTAAAATGAATATCAATCTGTTACGAATATGCTGTCTGATGACTGACATTTGTTATATGATATTTTTGAGATAAGATATTGCGCCAAAAACATGTTGAAGGCCATTTACATGTAGAGTTACATATAGATCATCAGTATTTAGTTTGGATGACTATATTTTCTATTTTACATTAGCTATATATAACCATTATGTATATCTCAGTGATCAAAATATGTAGAAGTCAATTGCAATTGAGGTGCAATTCCCCTCCAAAAAGAATTGAGAAGTAAAAATTCTACTTTATTTGTACTGAGAATACAAGTATAATCCATTATGTTTGAGTAGTGAGGATACCTGAGTTCCAGTGGAGGATGGACTGGCCACATCTCCCTCTGAATGCTCCTCTAAACTCTTCACATTGATGCCATCCATCACACTACCCAAGACAGGCTCCGTCTTCAGCTAGACACACATCATCACATGTCAAATCCCTGACCAAGTCATGAAACAGTAGAACGGAAGGAAAGCACAAGACGCTGTCTTACATGTCCGTGTTTTGGGGGTGCATGTAGGCGTGGGTTGTGGGGAGGCAGACGAGTTGGAGGGCCCACTGAAGCTGGGGAGTGACCAAGTGGAGTTCCATACATGTTCCCCTGAGGCCTGGACTGGTAGTTCATTGAAGGTGAGTAACCCATGGATGGACTGCAGCCAAAAAGAAGACAAAGGTTAACCGGACTGGATACTAATTCAGCATGACTTCTGTTGTTTTCTAAAAGTTGTTTTGTAAAAATGTACAGGTTTTTACCTAACTCCATTTTTGTTAATCAGTGAATACATTTCCCTAGTTTGCTTCTTTAGTTTTGCCCTGGAGTTATGAGGCTATTGTAGCTAAGAAGCCTAAACCCCACCATTTAGCACTATGCAAACTGCCTAGATGCCTAAATCCAGCAATCATTACAGACTTGCCTTAAACCACACTGAGTTGTTAAGTAATCTAAAATAGACTTGGTTATGTGGTGTATGACTAACTACGGTTAGTAATGGGCAGTAGTGGATTGCACAGCCTGTGCAGGTGACTATGAACCATAATTTTGTCCATATTTTTGCATTACTATGAATTTGCTACCTATTTACTGAACTTTTGAGAGCTCTTCTGGAGCAGCACATTTACATATACAACTATTTCTGATTTGCTCCCAGTACTCTTTCTTCACTTTCTCTCTTTCCACTTTTTGTTTCTTTTTTAAGGTGCTATATTGTGACTTATTCACTGTAGCAGTGTAGTATTTTGCCATTTACCTCATGCCCCCCACTGACAGGTGTCCATATGAGCTGGCAGCGTTTTGCCCGCAGCGGGAGTTAACAAACGCCACCAGAGAGTTGGGAGAGGTGCGAATAACCGTCTGCAGGTCCACACTGGCATCAGACAGGGGAGAGATTGACAATGCACGCTTCTTACTCAGCTTCAGTATGGAACGAGGGGTGGAAAACCGAGATCCTGGCAGATAGAAAGAAAGAGGGGACCAAAGTGCTTCCTGTATTTACTCTCACATATGTCAGATTTCAGACACTGCAAAACGTGCTAAAAAAAGTTTTGCTATGAAATGAGTGCTCCGATGGAACATGAGCATAATTTAGTAGGTTATTGCAGCTGCTTAAATGTTAGGAAAACATTGTGAGTGTCCTCTCACCATCTCCTGAACCCATGTGTTCTGAGCCTGTCTGGGTGAGAGGGAAGCCATGATGAGCAGCCATCATGTTACTCTGGCTACAGTAGGGGGTGCCGCCACCTACTAAAACATGAAGAGAAAAACATTAATATTTACTGATTATCGCTTGAATTTGTATTTACAGAAGCCTTGAGTTAGTACATTCCTGATTCATTACATGACATCTGTGATGCCAAAGGCTGCTGAAGAACTGAGTTTCATTATGGTGAAATATAGAGTTTACTTAGTCCAAATAACAATAATCCACTAAAATATGAGAGATAAATTGGTGTGCTGGATTTTGTATGTTGCAGAGGTGCTTATCCATTAATCATTTACATTTGTTGAGATGACAAAGAAAATGCTTCTTTGCATTTGGCATTTATAGAGTGTACATATTGCATCAAGATAGCTGCACTCACCTTCAGGCGGTGGCATGCTGCGGTGTCCCAACATGCCATGGGGCGGGGGTCCTTGTGGGGGCCGCATGTAGGGATCCATGCAGGGTCCGGGGGTGAGGGATGGGTTGTACATTGCTCTGCTCTGTGGAGGCTGGCCACAAGGGGGCGCCACACACACAGGAGACACCTCGCTGTATGTTGATCTTACTGACGGCGCCAGGCTGCAAATAATCATTCGCAGATCGAAATGAAGTATAAGCTCCATACAGAATCCACTAGTACAGTCTTTTGCTAGAATGTTTTGAACAAATGATGTTATGTTGATATGCTGTGTAATAAGTTCTCACACTCTACATCCTCTAAGGACAGCACACTTCTGCACATATGCCCAAATAGCTA
The DNA here is from genome assembly GCA_034552555.1 of Semaprochilodus insignis. Lineage (NCBI taxonomy): Eukaryota > Metazoa > Chordata > Actinopteri > Characiformes > Prochilodontidae > Semaprochilodus > Semaprochilodus insignis. Next base: position 33,879,305 of record CM067476.1, on the reverse strand, counting down.
ACCTAATTTGAAATAAAACATATTTTATTTATGCCTGCGTGAAAGTTATGACACAATGTTGCTGTCCAGAGAAAAACATGTAGCTTCATTTTTGTCTATATTTACTTTCATGCATCATTTGAACACTGTGTGAAAACTGTGTGAAAATGTCATGATGAATGGACCAACAGAAATGGCCCAGAATTGCTTGGGAAAAAAGTCTGGTTCCATTAACCTACATTAAAATTAAATTAGGTTTTTGCCCTCTCTGGGAAACTTACCATTTTTGTGATACATGTTATCCATTATCTATTGAAATTGCACCAGTTTACCTCAGCAGTACCTCAGAGATTTTTGGGATGCTGATTCCTACACAGTTTGATTTTCTTGCTCAAACATACCTGATTTATTTATCGATTTCTTAAAATGCTGGTCACAGGAACCAAAACGACCAGTTAACCTGCATGTGTCATCTGGCTTGTTACACGTAATGCTGATAATATGTGTTCATTTTTATATCCGTTTTTGTACTAGTTGTACCAGTTTTTGTCTAAACTAAAAATGTGTAAAATGACGTAAATGATGAATGGGTTAAAACAAATGGCCCCAGATGACTTGGAAATAAGTCTGGTTACATTAGTTTCACTTTAAAAGTATTTATTTCTCCTGTGAAGTTATTTTTGGACATATAAGAGTGTTATGATACCCGCAATATATACATATATATTGTATTGCAGTTCTGTGTGTGTCTCAGGCATTATGCAGCATATTTTAGCCATTTTATGCAGTAACTTTTTGTCTTTTAGAGACATTAAAGATTTTAGGATGGTGAACTAAAATGAATTTTCTAGCTATTAAAATGGTGGATTTTCACTTTAACTGGCAGGTTCAGTAAAGGTGTTTGAGCAGGACAATCAGCAAACTGTTGGACTCTGGCCCCCACTGTCTGGTCTCAGGGATGAGAGGAGGGTTGTGATGTATGATGTATGTCCCCTCTATGTTTTTCTATATTTATTTGATTGGATTTTGTGTTCATGTTTTCACCAGCAGTTCAACAAACTCATCTAATAAAGATTCCGATTTGAAATATGTTGTGATATAATCTCTTGGCCACTGGGTGGCGCCAAGTGTCTCTATTCTAAGAGCTGAGGTAAGTCAGAGAACCCAGCAGGGGAATTCCCACATTCCTTCATTCTCTGTGTCTTCCTTTCCGTCTTGTCTGCCTCTCTCTCTCTCTCTCTCTCTCTTTCTGTCATTCTGTCTTTCTGTCTTTCTCAAACCACACACACACACACACACACCATTTCTCTCCCAGGCCTCTCCATCCCATCCAGTCTTTCCTCTGTCTGTCACCATGTTCTCTGCTGTGCCTGCTCTGTGTAATTCTCTCTGAACATCATGTGTATTCTGCAGCAGCCTAATCTCCTTGCACTAATCCACCAAAACCCCCTTCCCCCTGGTTTCTACCTCCCTTTATTTTCTTTCCTTTCCCCCCTGCACCCCTTGTTCTCTCATGCACTCTTTCTTTCTTGTCCTCTTTTTCTGTCCCTCATTCTGCCCCTCCTCAGTAGCCCTGGTGAACATTCTCCGTCTCCTTTTACCCCTCTCTCTCTCTCTCTCTCTCTCTCTCTCTCTCTCTCTCTCTCTCTCTCTGACAGCTGCTTATTACCGACTGGTCAGGGAGCTGCTACTCTCCGCATGACTGACCAAACACCACTCAGGTTACCCCAGAGAGAGAGAAGGGGGAGAAAAGGGAGAGAGAAAGCGAGAGAGAGAGAGTCAGAGGCTGGCTCAACCTGGGTGGCATTCTGCAGGAGGAGGGTGCTGAGGGGAATGAGGGGAGGAGCTTATCTGCCATCTCTACAACAGAATCAGTACATGGAGAAAAGGCAAGGCGAAAAAGTTTGTGACTGTAATTCCAGTCTCCTTGCGGTTCACGTCAGAGTTAGCTACACTACCCACTGTTGTGTTTTAGTAACACAACCCTTAAACAGCTTGTTTGGATAAGGAGAACAGTGTCAGCGGCTGCTTCTGTGCTGTCCTGCATCACTCGGAAGGTATCAGGGTGTGTTGTGAACGCAGGCCTTACCCTTTGCTTGGTTGACTGACAGTTGTGTTGTAGTGATACAGCCCCTGGTGTGGCTGCATGTCCACTGGCATCGAGACCAGCACTCCCGCGACTACCGCAAGCCCCTGTGAGAACACAAGCAGGCAACAGTTAAGAAATTACACCCACTCACGAAGTTTGAAAAGTTACAACCAAAGTTACAAAGGGCAAAAGAGAGAGAGGAAATAAACATACATATGTATAATATAACTGCAGACAATACCTGACCTGTACATTGTTTACCAGTGTTTCCAACAGGGACATTGTACAACAATATGGGTCCAATTAGCTGACTCACGTGTATGTAGGTGTGCAGAAAAAAGTGATCTATCCGATTATATCTCATCTTCTATAGTGGAATCATAGGTAGTACTTATTCCAGTGTTTCAATGAGGGAGGGAAGAATTAACCTCTGAGAATTACAATGTATAGTGTTTGATAGGAGAGCAATATGTCGTTCCTCAAGTGGAGACACCCCAAAGATTGTGATGATAGGGTGGTTGGGATACACCGTGTCACCATGAATATAGGAAATTGAATATAGGAAATTCACACCCAAAAGTTACCTAATAAATTGCACGAGCAGAACATGTGAGCTAAAAGGCACTAGCATACTATAATATGTTACGACTTAAACCAGTATCACATTTGCGTTTGCAAGTAGAAGATATTTAATTATGGCTTCAATTCATTCACATTTTTGCCACATTATTGTCAATATTTTTGAAAGTGCTGTCAGAAAAGAAAGTCAATCGAACATAAGTTTAATTCAAAATATAACAAGCGGTAATTCATTGGCTATTGGCTATTAAACAGCTTATAGCCAGGAACAGCCCCGTCCAAATCAGAAGCATCTAACCAAAGTAACACATTTGTCTTGAATCTTTGTTTAAGGTGTGAAAATAAATATTAAAATTGCTGTTACTGGAATACACTGGCAAGCTGTGACTAAGAGCTAGGCTTTTTGGTCATGCCATACTTTTTAAAATATAATTTTAAAATATAATTTTACTAGCAGTATGTAAACAATTTTTGAAAACCTGACATTTGAAGCTTGTAAAATACATTTGCAGGCTTGTAACAGACATATTAACAAATAGTTTGACTTGTAGCAGTTTTACAGTGACTTATTTAGTAAAGAGCCCTGGAGCTGAGCTTTCACTGCTTTACATTTCTTCCATCTGATGGGATGCATTGATCAGGTATAATCAGTGATGTATCTAGAACTTGCCAGAAGAAGGTTAATGTTCTGGTGGGGAATCTTACATGTTAGGCCTTCACTTTAGCTCTGGCCAATGGCAAAATCCTGACCAATGGCAGAGCTTGGCTATATCTACATATACCATTATCCTGATTGGATCATTTTCTGTCATTATTGGATCATTATGTCTCAGGCATTTAAGGTTTTTAACTAAATCAACAAAATATTACAGATATTCACAGAAATCATTCAAGGTGTAGAAGGCCTAACCATATTTTTATTTTACTATTAAAATCAAACAAAACATCAAACAGTACAAACCAGATCAGAGAGCCAGTGTGCGATCACAGAACTGAGAACTGCAGAGCTACAGCATGTGTGTGTGTGTGTGCGTGTTCAGAGGTGTATATCTGGCAACACGTGCGTTAATGTGTTGGATACACCAAATAGAGATCTCTTATGAAGCTGCAGCTGCCAGTTGAACAAAATACCGGAAGAGGGGGGTCCCATCTATTAGACATGTAGCCACACACATACACATCTGTCAGAATCACTGGGGAGGATCTCTGAGATTAGTGTGTGAGAAAAAAAAGCAGTGGCTTTGCATCGCACAGAGAGACTGTGATCATGTGTGTGTGTGTGTATGTGAGAACAAGTGTTAATGCCTTGTGAATAAATGCAGAGCGTATGGCAGGTGTGTGTCAGTTAGAGATGGTGGGGGATTGAGAGGGAGAGAGAATTTGCTGATTGATTATACTTAAAGTGTGTGAAAGTATTTGTGCGTGAGATTATATACAGAAGTAAAGGCCATACCTCAGTGTGTTTATATCTACATAAATAAGCCAATGTAGCCAAGAGGAGGCCACAGAATGGGCAGATGATTTAGAGTTCGTCACAGGGAGGAGGCTAGACTGGGTGTGTGGAGAAAATGAAGGCACAGGGTTTCGGGTTGTAAATGTGTGTTTTTGTCTGTGATTTTGTGGGAAAGCTTACGTGTGTGTGTGTGTGTGTGTGTGTGTGTGTGTTTGGGAGAGTGCTGATCTCTCCAAAAAGAGAGCAGGAAAAAAAATGTGGAAAAAAGTAATGTACACGCTATGCTTTTACAGGTGCAGCAGTATCCTGCCCTGCCGGTACTGGCTCAGAGCTACATAAGAGCTTTATAGAAGAGAGAGAACGGAAAAAGGTCAGTATTTAACCCTTTTACTACCCTTTCATCTACCTTTCAGTTCAATGAAACGAAAAGAGAAGTTCATCTTTACGTTTTATCCATGCTTTTGTCATTATTTTGACTTTGTCTAAAGTGCAGATATAAAATGTTATTCATTATTTATCAATGTGTTTAATTATATTATTTAATTAAAATTGTTATTTAATGTGAATCTTTATGTATAGGAGACCAAAGTGAAAGTTTTTCTTTGCCACATGTTGAAAGAATATGTACCAAAACAAAGAAGTCCCCAACATTCTCTTCTTTTCTTCTTCTCATAAAGCAGGATTTCACTGATTTTTCAACACAATTCAATCTTCGAGACTTTTAGAGTGGTTCAATGTGGAGCGGTTCAGTGTAGAGAATTTTACTAACTTGGGTTTTCTTTACAGTGGTGGTGATAGGAACCAGGAGTGGCAATACTGCAACGCAAATATAGCTAGAGGTAAACAATTTGTGGAAGATATCTTAGAAAAAAAACTAATTTAAAATAATAAAAGGCCAGGACTACTTTGGCCAGGAAGACCAGATAATACATTGGTTTTCTAGCTTAAGTACTGAATGCAGAACATAGTACCAGACTGCCAGTTAGTTTATCATGCTAAAAAAATCATCATTAACAATAAAATATCCTCGTGCTGTTCACCTCTACGTGGGTGTTTGGTTGAATTTCTTCGACCTAATCCATTTATAGGCTGATCACAACCTCCATGTTTTCAAAGCTTAAGACAACGATGACAATAATACAGGACACAGGAAAATTTCCAACCCTTGAGACTTCAAAATTGCACTCTTTCAAATTCTGATTTCAGTATAAAGCAATGAATTTTACAGCCCTAAATATAGACTTATTATTACTATATTATTATTAAATATATTACTATCCAGACACAACCTACGTGTTTTACATGTAATGATTAAGCTCTGCCTTACAATGAATAGATTAGATGCAAAATATCTTTTTGTCTCAAAACTGTATTTGCAAGCCTCAGGCAGAGTATTTATTATCATTTAATGGAATAATGTTGTTGTGAGGGAACTTATAGAGGCAATAAATGCTTCTGATGTCTGGTTGTTGTTCTGACTCTGAAGTTTATCTATATCATTACATATACAGTATATAGTGTCTGTATGGTTTAGTTTAGTTCTTGCTGATTAAAAGTTGCAGACATTTTGTAAAAGTCTCCTTAAACCTTAATGCTAAATGCTAAAACAGGGTTAACAAACAATGTTTGCATGGCTGTGAACATGTCACTTAATTCTCACACTTGAATGACCCCAAGTCAGTGTTTGCTTTGTAAACTGACATTCAGTGTCCAAAGACTCAGCACCCATGAAACCGTCTGTCTCGGTCAGAACAATAACATCTATTCCTGTCCGCACCACAGAGTTGGAAACTGTGCCTCAATCAAATAATTATATAGAAGGTATTGCTTCTGTGTGGAGTGTGACACCAGCCTACCAGCTCAGTTCAGCCTCACTGTGACCACACTGTTTAACTTCTCGCTCTTCAGACTGTAACTGACCCTGCACTTAACTCAACATTCATCCATTGTCCGAGACTTCACAGACTGAGTCATTACTTTGCTTTTCTTTATGGTGAATTTCCAAGATTTGAGAGAATGAGAAGGGTCTGTTATATAACAAAAACGTATCACTTTCAAGACATTTTCAAGACACACAATATGTGCCATAGTGTTCTGTTTTAATGAGATTAGCTGGCTGCTACAGATAAAAGAAACCCTACAATGATTCCAGTTAAATGGAAGTAATTATTACGCTCACTTTTTAATGAAACACAGTTGGTCAGTGTTCTTTAAAGTACTGATGGATCCACAATTTGTTTACAAAAGCTGATTTTAATGTAATTTGCCAGTACTGGTGGAATGGCATCTCAGAGGAGTAACATTTATTCCTGTAGGGTTGAAATGCAGTAAAATGAACACAAGCTAGTTTATTATGTTAACCCAACGTTGCCTAGACATTCTGCTCTCCATAATAGTTTTAAGCAATTATCTGCCGATACCGATATGATTCTACTATCATTGTGCATACCTAATAATTGATCACAATAACAATGAATATCGTCATATATAATATAGTACCCCTACAGAATGACCTCTCAAACCTCAAAAAGTCCACATCCTCTCCTCTCTAATTCAACTACACCTCCAGAATTTGTCTTGTTAAAAATTGTTGCTTACCTCAATAAGCATAACAAAAAACATGATATTAAAGAGAATATTCCATGGAAAACTAAATTTTCACCACATTTTTAAAGATAAATAAGAGAAATGTAGTATGTAAGCATTCTTCAACCCTTGTTTCAAAGTGTCTCATGAACTCTTCCCAGTGCATACGGTCCATGTATGGAAACTAATCTGCCAACATCCCCTGATTTGGATCCATTGTTTTTGTAATGTCACAAAAAAGCAAAGCATTTTGATACATCTAGATTATTAGCCTGCAGAAGTTCAGCCGTTCAGCCCCACCCATTTACGCTGCTGTTATAAAGAGTCTTTCAGCCTCTGCACAACACAGAACAGTCAAGTTTTTGCTACATAGAACCGCATAAATTCTCGAATCAGTCAGAAATAAATGTAGGATATTGGCCCTTATCAATCTATATATATATATATGTATATATATATATATATATATATATATATAGACATACAGATAGATAGAGAGAGAGAGAGAGAGAGTTACAGTAGGTATCACAAAGCATCTACAGGATGCAAACTAAATCTATAGGGGATTCACAATAACGTATAGATCATAAATCCATTTATTTTCTCCTTCTCTTTTCCTCCACCACTTCCTGTCCTCTCTTCCATTCTCTACACTGTTCCCAATGCCTTGAAACACTCTTCCTTAGCTTTGTTTCTTCTCGCTCGTCCTATGTCTGAAGTTTGAAACAGTCTCCAGCCGACAGACTGGCTGCACGTCAGACTGGGAGAAAGAAGCCTGAAACGAGTCAAAGGGCTGTATGTACTCGTCTCAAACGTTTCCCTCCATCTCTCTCTCTCTTTCTCTCCCCGTCTTTTCCAACCCTCTTTTGGCTCATTGCTCGTCTTGTGAGCTCTCTCGTCCCAACCCCCACTCTTCCCTCCCTCCCTCCCTCTCTCTCCTTCGTTCCCTCCCTCCCTCCCTCCCGAGCGGTGTCGAGGTGGGTGTTCTGGCTGTTATGAGCTGGAGAGGATAATGGCAGCTCTAATGTAGCTTGCTGTTCCTGAGAGAGAGAGAGAGAGAGAGAGAGAGAGAAACAGAGAGAGACAGAGAGAGAGAGAAAGAGAGAAAGAAAGAGAGAGAGAGAGAAGGGAATGGCCAGATTTTGGCAAACCACAGCAAGATTGTAGCTTTTTTTCACCCTTTCGTTCTCCTCCTCTCTCCCCACTTCAACCCTGCTGTTTTTCTTCAATGGTAAACTTTGTTTTTAGATTGTGTCTTTGCTTTTATAACCCCTACTCATCCCTTCCTCCCCGTCTTTCCCTCATTCCCCCCACCCCCCAATCCAGACACCCCGACTCGCTCACATTCTTCAGTGCTAGCTGTTACCTCAACGTGACCTCAGCGTGTGTGAAATCTCCATTGTACTGAGTTTGTTTCAACTTAATCACAAAGTTTCATCTCATTCTAGTTTCTGGTCTAAGTGGGATTTGGTAACACAACAGAATTAGCGAAACAAACGTGTTTATTGGCGGCGGAAAGAGGCTGCATTAGCGGTGTGTTCGGAAGGAACAGTCTCTTTCAGCAGGGAGATCTACCTCATCTTCTGAGTACACATACGGTGAGTGACTGATGACAGATGATGGACTACTTATGTAAAAGAGAGAGAGAGAGAGAGAGAGATGGGGTGGGGGCTGAAGGAAGGCTGAAGAACACATTTAAGGCCTTTTTGTAAGGCTGTATGGCCTCAACATGACAACTAATATAAACCTGCGTAAACACTTATAAAGGCATATGATTTATGACTGATCTACTTTTATAAACTTTGATGTCAAACTGACACAAGCTCTACACTATATGGCCAAATGTATGTGGACACCTCGCCATCCCTTCTATATGGGTCTCTTGACCATCCTAGTGCAAAACCATGGGGATTAATATGGTATTTTTTGCAGCTATTACAGCCTCCATTCATCTGGAAACACTTTCCACTGGATTTTGGAGTGTGTCTGTGGAACATTAGCACCCTTTCAGTCAAAAAAGCATTTGTGAGGTCAAGCACTGATAGACAAATGTTGGACAAAAAGGCCTGGCTTGCGAACGGTGTTTTAATTCATCCCAAAGATGTTCAGTGGGGTTGAGGTCAGGGCTCCACACCAAACTGAACAAACCTTGACTTTTCTTTGGCCTTGCTTTGGAACTGAAAAGGGCCTTCCCCAAACTGTTGCCACAAAAATGTGGAACATGTAATTGTCCACATTGTCTTTGTATGCTGTAGCATTAACGTTACACTTCACTGAAACTAAGAGCCCAAACCCTGAAAAACAGACCCAGACCATTATCCCTCTTCTACCAAACTTCACTGTTGGTTCTGCAATCTGTGGTTTTGCATGGTCTGCCACTTGGCTAAGCTGGTGTCACTCCTGCATGCTTGCATTTCACATTAATTGCACTTACAGGTGACTTGCATGGCAATATGCTTGATTTCATACACCTGAACTCATTAAATGGGAGTGGTGTCCACATACATTTGGCCATATGTTGTATGTCAGATGACATACGTTTATTATGACATTGGCTTGTGTCAGTTTTTCCAGCTAGCTAATGTCAGTCCATTGAGATTAGATCGAGAAATACAGTAGTCTCATTAGAGGCTCATCATGTCCTCAGTAAAAATGAAATTGTAATCAAAATATGATTGTTCAATGTATTTGGCGTTCGTAACCTGGTGTGCCGTCACCATTAGCTAGCTGTTATTACCCAGGTTACTCATCTGATACAGGTGTTATGCCAATTGGACTTCAGAGTTGTTGTAAGCAGCCTGTATGACAGATGACGCGTACTGAAATAAACCTTTATAAATGTTTATGTAGATTTATGTCGGTTGTCATGAAGGGCTTATGGAACTGTCAAGTAGCATGGCCTATCAGTAAAGTGTTACTGACATTTTTATGATGTCACAAACAGTTGTTATGGCAACTGTAAACTGTTGTGAAGGAAACAACCTGAAAGTTCAATTTTCCTCGAGTCTCCCTCTCCCCCCACCCTCGCTCTCTCTCTCCTGCATACCTGTGGTTTCCTGTCGCTCTCCCTCCATTTTTAACCCTTTACCACACACACTCCCCTCTTCTCTTCCAGCTTTCTCTCTCTCTTTCTTCCCCCCTTGCGTTTACCTCCCTACTTATACTCTCTAATAGTAACTCATTCCTACCCCACCTACCAAGTGCACTTTATTCAGGTTCATTTTTTTTCAATTCTGAGGTCAAGACATCTGTGTGTCATGTTGCAGAGATGTCTACTGAAGTTAGCATGCTAATCAGGCTAGTTCTGTTTTGTAATACTACTTTGTCCCCTTATATTGAGTCAAAGTAGTGTCGAGTCGAATCAGTCCATAATGAGAGGATGTAGAAGTAGCGCTGCTACCCTGACGGCCTATTATAACCTCTTGTCAATCATGTTGAAGGTGCTGCCTCCAGTTAAATCATTTAAGACAAGGTAGCCACTGAAAGGAAGAGTAAACAGTGATGGCTAAAGCTTGCTCAAGCAACACTTATGACTCCCACTTGCTTAAACAAGAAACCACATTCAGCAGCAAACAAAAGAAGTGATAAAAATAGAAGCAAAACACTGGTGTTCCCTTCAACCACTGTACATGCTCTTGTTGAGTAAAGGGATGAAGTTTGATGCTGAAACTTGCCATGTTTCTTCTTGACTGATGAGTAAACGGCTATTACTGTTATTGTTGAGGAGGAGGGACAGTTTCCTTGTTTCTTACGATAGGGGTGGACACCATAGTTTCCTGGGGCTAGTTTTCTGTTTGTCACTGTTTGTTTGGAGTATGGATTCTTTTAGCTTCTTTAGCTAGATTTTTTGCAGCACAGTATGTGAAATGCCCCAAAATATTTGAAAGTATTTTATGATGGTATTTTTTAATTGTTGCCTCACTGGCACATTCTATTTTTCCAAATTGTTAGATTTAGCTCAGCGCAATAAAATACTGGGACAGTGTCTTCAAATATCACATATTGGATTTTGGCAGTATCCTCCACCCCTTCATCAGTATTGTTGTAAATTTCAAACAAAGTTTTTTGATATTCTATTAAAACTGTTACACCTTTGTTATAGCTATTACTGTTTTTTAATTCTGTGCCTTTCTTTGTATTGAATCTCTCGCTCTCTCTCCCTGCCTGCTATTTTTACTATTACTATTGCAAATATGTAGTGCAAGTAATCTCTCTATTACTTCATATTTTTACTGTTACTATATGTATCATTTTTAATTGCAACTATTTATTATCATCTGTCCTTTGTCCCCTGTCTCTCTCTCTCACCTAGCTGTGTCTGCGTTTTATTGCACTGGTAGTCTCTCTGCTGTTTTGAGGCTCTGTTCTGTGTTCAGACTTATGAAATCTTGCAGCTTTACAGTATTGGCTTATTAATGTGCCCAAACCACAGATATCTCTTTGAACTCCATGTAAGGGAGGGAGGCAAAGGGGAGGGGGTAGAGAGAGAGAGAGAGAGAGAGAGAGAGAGAGAGAGAGAGATGGAGGGATGGAACAGATGAGGAGAAGGAGGAGGAGTGGAAAACAGCTCCACCAAAAGGCTAAGACGCACAGCTGGGACCCAGCTGCAGCAGCCAAACCCTGACACGCACACACATACGTACTCAGAGTGCGTTCCCTCGTTCTCTCTCTCCATTGCAAGGCCAGTTCCGTCACTGAACTATTCTCAGTTGCAAAAGAAAATCCCATATGCTGTCACTGTTCTGGCCAGTCCAACCCAGAATAGCACTTCTGTAATAACCTATAATAACCACTGGAGTCGGCCACAAAGACTGCGTACGAAATAATAACGTTAATAACGATGGGTGGCCCGACAACATGTGTGTGCGTGTGCGTTTGTGCGTGTGCTGAGTATTTTAAGCATGGCTACTTTTACTATAAATACCACAGGAAAGCAGGAGGGCTGCGGTATACGGAAGAACAGATGAGAGGGCAAGGCAGGCGGAGGATAAGAAAAGAGAAGGAGAGAGAGAGGAAGGTGCCTGGGTTTTTGGAGGAGGTAACGCTAGTGGAAACCGCGAGGGACCTTTACAATTTCAAACAGGGTTTACGGCAAGACCGCATGCTGAGTGTCCTCCTGCATGCAGACCACACACTGGAAAAGCACACGGGTCAGGATCAGGTTTCATGCAGCAGCTGAGATACAGTAGGTTGTGTGTGTGTTTGGGCTTAATCTTCCGAATTATCAGGAAAACAACAATCCTTCACTCTTACGCAAAAGGCCCTCATATGTAGCCTTGTTTAGTCTTCCTGTCAAGTTTGGCAAGACAGTGCTTTTTTAGAATGCTAGCTTTTTTAATAAATGGGCATGGGAATAAATGGGAATTTTGGGCTGATTCCGAAATCTGATTTTTTGTCCTGGACAGACAGTCCTGTGCACGTTTTAGGCCCTTGATAAAAACTTAAAGGGTAATACTCTACTGTAGAGTACTGTGCATAAGGTTGCACGGCACCTACCAACATAAACGTTTATAAATGCTCATTCCAGTAGGTGTCATAAAGGTTACATTTGCCAATTTAAAGTTAGTTAGTCTTTATGACAGATGACGGCTATTGGAATAAGCATTTATAAACAGATTTATGTAGATCATCGCCTGAGCATTCACATTCTACTCTTCAGGAGCATCAGCAAATACTGACTTGAGGTTTTGCCCAAATCTAAACATCTTTACAATGCCAGTATTTTATTTGAGTATATCTGCCCATATGGAAATGATTCTGATTTCATCATAGTTTTCAAAACAAACACATTGCCAGTTTTCTTTGCAAAAAGTGCAGAACTGGAAGAACAACAATCAAACTGCTACCTTGAGATTAAAGCCCACACAGTGTAACCCCTTGCTGTTATATCAGCACTCAAACCTTTCAGACCTTTTATGCCACATTTGGGTTAAAAGACTGCCAGGATGTGCTTTTAACAATAGTTTGGAAAAAATACAAATCATTATTATATTTTATTTTTGTTTCTCAATTTGTTTGCCAATTTCTGTCATGGCCAATTCCATCTGCAAGCTAGGACTCCCCCATCACAGGATGCTTCCAAGCTGTGGGGGTGGAGGGGACCTACCACATAAAGCACATCTGCTGCTAGCACAACATCACTGTACAGCTCAACACGCTTGGAGGAGAACACTAACTGCCAAATGCTGTCGCATCATAACATTGAGCTGAGTGGTACAGCAAGGAAGGGCCATCCTGCCCACCCAGAGAGATTGCAGACAGTTATGTTCTCTTAGATGCTGGTTGCACAATGTGACTTCATGTGACTAGTATCTGGATTGCATCATGATTTTAAGCTTTTAACTATATGCATTTACACTTGGTAGTCAAATGAGCCTTTGGTAGTTGGACTGAAATCTGACTGGTGTTTGGGATGGAATAGGCAAATCCGCTTGTTACGCGGCAACTAATTCCTGTGCTTTTATCCATTCATCCTCTTCCTCTTCCTGTGTGCTAAAGATTGTTGCTCCCTCAAAATTGGCTATTTTGCCTAGCATTTATACTGCTATAACGTGGCTTAAATACATCTCAGAACACCACCTAAAGAGGTCTGAGTGAGTTGTATAGGTTTTAAATGCTTTTTGGGTGTGTTAACACTCGCATTTTCATGTGGCTTGGCCTTATCCACATATAATCCCGATATTCAAGACGCATTAAGTGACCAAATGTAAACAGGGTCTCAGATTCCTGGCCACGGATGGCTGTGGCATCGCCAACTTATTTAGGCAAAGTCTGTTCTTCATGCCAAGAAAGACACATTAATCAACATGAAGCAGAATGCTGTATGGAAAAGCATTAGCAACTATCTAACAAAGTCTTTGCCGGTTAATTGACAAACATTCATGGGAAGAACTTTTAATGGACAGTGTACATACGGAACTGTGCCAATTTAAACTGTCCACTCTTTCCATCTGCAGCTTTTCTGAATGCCCTTAATATACAACATATGACGTCTATTCATGAATAAGTGAACTTAACTCTGACCTCCAGTCACCTGTCTAGACTCGCTCTCTGCCTGTCAATTGTCTATCTGCGTATGTGTTGGGAGCAGAGAGATACTCAAGGCTATGAGTCAGTGCTTTGGCTCTCCTCCATGTACACTGCACGAGCATCTTCTTTCACTCTGTCTCTCCTCTCTCACCACTCTTCCCCACTCTGGCTTTGTTGTGTTACAGTTCTCCACTTCTGGATTTCCTGGATGCTAAGAAAAGCTTCAAAGTGCCGGAGAGGAGACAGTGCATAAGTCAGAGGGAATTTCAAGACTTTCCTTTTTCTGATGACAAAGCCAAAACCTGGCCTCAGCATAGCAGGAGGTGCCAGAAGAACGAGCCCACTCATTCAGCTCACTCATTCAGCAACAGATCACTCTTTTAAATCTTCTAGTTTTCCTCCGTCTCCATCCCTAGCATCCCTCGCAGCAGCGCTTCCCAACCACAGTGGTTCTCAGTCTTGGTCATGGAGTACCACTGACCTGCACCCACCACACCTGACGTAACCAATTAACCATCTAACAAGACCTTTTTATACTGCCTTAGAAGAACCACTTTTGGGTAACTAATGGCCAGAGCTCCCTGACTCAACATGTTCTAGCAATTTTAGAATGTTCTGACCAAACGAGGCTGTTTGAATGAGAACACATTCTCTTTAAAATGAAAGAGTGAAGGGTGAGAACCTTTTTAAAGTTTGAAGGACCTCCACATCATGTTCAAAAATTCTTCAGTTGGTGTCAAATATATACAATAACTTTTTAAGGCGCAATTTGTAAGGTGATGCCACCTGTCAAATTCAATAGGGGGCAATATATCATCAGAAAATTCACAGTTCCTCCTCCTCCCTCTTCAGTTTTTACCAGAGTGTCTCCAGCAGTGGAAAGCAACGGCCATGTTAACTCGTTTTGCTTCTGTTTGTACGACTTCTTTTGTTTGCTGCCTAACACGGTTTCTTGTTGAGAGTGGGTGGTAGTGATCACTTGCCAAGAACTTCAGACATCGTTGTGCTTACTCTTTCTTTACTCTACTTTCATATTTAAGGATACAGTACACGGACAGTGACAAACACAATTGACCTGATATATGAATTTGTCTTGAGAATTTTCAGAGAAGGAAAAGTAAAATGAATTAGAGAGAGTGGGAAAAGAACATTTTAGACTTTCAGGTGTACCCTGGGCTTAGGGTGATGGCTGCGGTGCCTGCATCCTAAGGGAGGCAACTAAAGGCAGCTGTCCTGATGCCTTGCTGCCTGCGCTGTCTCAGAAGTCGATACCTTAGAAGGCAGCATTGGCCACTGTGTCAGTGCTGGTGTTTTCTGCTGTTTTATTCCTGACCACATTGGCACTGACACAAAGCGAGGGATCCATCTGTGCTGCCTTAATAAAACAGAGAAACCTTAGCAGGCATTGGTTTAAACAAACATTTGGATTCAGACTTGACTGGGTGCCTTGCTGTCTCAGGACACTGTCTACGTCCAACGTCCAATGTTAGACAGCCAATGTCTAGAACAGCGTGAATGGAACTGTGATAGGGAAACGCTCTAGGCCAGAGAATGATGAGAGCATTCCAGAACTGTATGAATGGAATAGAAGATTCTAGATGTTCAACGATATGATTGGGGGAGAGCATTCTAGAAAGCCCCGCTGACCGCACCAACCAAATGTTTGCGTTTGACAGTATCTGTTACAGAACGTCTATTCAGTGTGCACCAAAGAACCCTTCAAAGAACCGTGTTTGCACATGAGCAAGTGTGAAGCACCCCCACTTGATGTAAAAATTCTGTGCCAGGTAGAAGATTTGTCTAAAATCGCCTGTCCAGGCCAAGAACCGTTCAGGAACCTAATTAGCAGGTTTTTTGGTCCAGGTGTTTTATAGCAGAGGAGCTCTAAAACGTTCCTCTAAAACGGGCAGCAACAACACGCCTATTACCAATTAGATCACTGACAGCCAACAAATCACCTCTCTGAGTCGAGATGAGCAGGGAGGAGAGCATTATGAGTCATTTCTCTAGTCATTTTTCTAGCTGGAGCTAATAGAGCCAAGTGCGCTGCAATGCTCGTGTGTGGCCTCAACGGCTGCTCTGCTCACACACACATACACACACACCACGCCGACGGATTCTCACTGATCAAGTTACACACACACACACAAACACACATACATTCATGAGCACATGCAGAGAACCAAAGTGTTCTCTTAATTGCTCTCAACAAGCAACAGACTCTATTACAACTTTATAAAAGTCTTCATAAATGGAACTTGGACGGCCTCAACAAAGCAAAACAAAAAGATGAGTTATAGAAGCATGCCAAATTCCTGTAATTATGTGGTAATCGCACACACACACACATGTCCGGAGGAGTTCAGTCGTTCATGTTTGCATGGTGTGCACATCAACAAGATAAGCCAAAGGAGAAAAGAATCTAGGAATCAGGAGGAAAAAAAGGCCTGAAAAAGCAGCCGGACACGAGATGGAAAAAATCTGGTACTGGCACTGCGTGTGTTTGACGGTGCAAGTGTGCATATATAAGAGAGAGAGAGAGAGAGAGAGAGAGAGAGAGAAAGAGAAAGTCTGAATGTGTGTGGCATTCAAGCCTCCTGCCCTCCTCCACCTTCTTCTACCAGTAATGTGAATCATAGGGCGAGAGACAGAGAAACAGAGACAGAGCGAGAGAGACAGAAGAATAGACAGAGGTCTGGTTGAGAACTTCTATGCTTGAGTAATCTCATTGATCTAGCAGACAGAATAAAGCTCCAGTTCCCCAAATGTTGCTTTGAAGTTCTATAAAGCACTGCTGCTCTATTAAAGGGGAATCCTACCGGTTTTTCTAAATTTCTGCATAATTAACATATAAGCAAAGTCATTCGAGCGGTTTGACGTGAACTCTCCACTCTAGAGAAACTTGCCAAGTCAGAATTGTTTGGTGATGGGAACCAGATGTATTAAGTGTGGCGTCTAAACTCAATCTTGAAGGGACAATAAGAATGTTAAGTTACGCATTGTATAAAAATATGTTTGTTCTTCATTGGTGAGTTGAGGGGTGGGGGGAGGCTTAGAGTGACTTTCTGGAAGTCCAAATCAGACATCATTACCGGCCAGCTGTGGCACACTTTTGGGTACACTCTCCTGTGTTTGATGCCTTTAAAAGCTACCCTGCACAATATATGGAAGTTCTATATTACTTAAGAAGCTATGAATACCATTAAACTGTAAACACTGTAAAACTCTACGTGGGCCCATGCTTCAGTTCCTCACTTAATATCTACATATTAGTCTACATATTATTTGCATAGTACTTTCTGAATAATCAGCCTGCCATTTAAAGGGTTAAATATCTAGTAATATTAACCATGCTTAGCAGTCACATTGCTCTCTCTAGTCATTTCTTTCATTCTGACACCAGTCCACATTCCAGCATTCCACTCTATGCACAGACTAAATGATCTGTGAGGTATCTGTATTATTTTATCACTGTTGCATATTCATAATACTGTATTATTATAACAACAGTCAGAGTTAATTGGATTTTCCACACTTCACTGAGTGTGCACTTCAGTGTTTTATCCTGGCTTTTAGTGCAGATAAAGTAGTGTTTGATGTTCTTAAAGCGTTCATTGTTCTATGTGCTTAAGCAAGAATGATGTGAAACATTACAAATATTTTGGAAAGTGGAGTGGAGGTAAGATTTAATGTGGCGATGAAACAATTTACAGCAATTTAGACACAACTCTTTGCAGAAAGGGAGAGGTTTCAGAATATGATTGTTATCGCAAATGCTAAATTGCATTACTGCAGGTGAGATATCCATGCAATAATGTATATTATAAATAAACAAATACACATTTTTTCCATCCTCTTTTCAAGGTATGTCAAGTTGTATGTTTTTTATTGCTTCACTTCTGTGTAGAAGCAGAAAATGGCCTGAGAATCTGATGTATCATCTGGACTTTCAAAATATTGGTCAAGCATAAAAGAAGATTTAAAACCAAGGTATGAAATACAGGTGGTCCTATGGGATCTGGGACCCCTAATTAGCCTCTTGAACACCCTGAATGTCTAACAATCCAAATTTTGGATAAATAATCTTATTGCCATAATTGACATGTCAAGATTAACTGTCTATTTAGGTAAAATAGATGTTTAAATACAAATTCAGGGTTCATTGTTTAGGCTGTTTTACCAACAGTTCCACAAACCTCAGTGTTTGGTATTCTTGACTAACTAGAGATGTAACCCTGGTCTTTCTCAGGGTGGCGCTGTGGTAAATTGGTTCATTCAGTTGGTTCTTCATAGTTTAGCAATGGTCACTATGCCCGGGATAGCTCTCAAAAACTTATGCTACAATATGCCACAGTAAGTTTCCCAAGAGACTTGTGAGTAAATTTTCTCAAACTAAGACAAACAAGGAGATGTGTAAGATCTCAGTGTGTGGAAGACCACATTACTGCACTAAGAAAAGGGGCATTTCCAGCAAATAGATTATTACGGTAATATTTTGCTTCTATTGAAGCTGGGATCAGTGCTGCTATGGTGAGTGAGTTTTCAGCCAACATGGGGGTATTATGCAAACTGTTTAAAATAGTCAAAGAAATTGTGACAGCTTGTTTCAGCTTTGACCCTTTAGTTTCAGAGGGGATTCCACTACAGAACTCTGTCTGAAAATATGATGTGACTTTGTGCAAAACATCAAACATACTTTACTTAGAATAGTCTATAGTGCTGTAGTACTCGAGTCCAGTCCCAGTCTCTAGAGTGTTAACAGTCTCTGTCTTAACATTCATTGATCTCTGTCTTATCTTGGTCTCGGGTTAAGGTGAATTGCTCTCCAGGCCACCTGAGTGAAATATTAGGCTCCATATTAGGTAACTAGGAGCTAAACTTTTTCCAATCATTATCAGGTACATATTATGGATATCAAAAACTCAGAATATAAGAGTTCTTTTGCTACAGGTTTCAAATCAAATGCATTCACCTTTGAAAAAAAGACCTGGTCTTGGCCTTGTCTCGCCTTGGCCATTCAGTGTGTCAACACCTCAGTCTCACCTTGAGTGGTCTTGAGTATGATACTAGTTATCAATGCAGAGTGCTACAGTCTCTACAGATTACTAGGCACGCTGGCTATGGTTCAGTCGTCTGCTCCTATCAATGTATTCCCCTCCAGTATACCATGTTGCACTTGAGCTTCAGGGCAGTGGGGCAGCTCACAAGTGGAGCTGGTTTAGCTTTTTGAACTAGACCCCTCTCTTTAGGTCACCAGCTACTTCTTCTCTTTTCACTGCGGGCCAGAAAGAGTGAAACAAAGAGACGCCTTCTACCCCTCTAACCTGCACTCATTCTTTTTCTCTCTCTTTCCCCGGCTACCCACCGCTCTTCAGAACGGTCGAGTGGATGAAGAGGCTAAACGCTCGCTCTTACCTGAGGAGGGGCGAACATTCAAACATTTACGATGAGGAGCAGGGGCAAAGAAAAGGGAGAGGAAGGAGGGAGAGCAAAGAAGCGAAGGGAGAGAAAGAAAAAGCTCTTGTGGTTTAGAGAGCGGCTCTGCTGAGAGCCAGGCTGTAGGGCTTTGGGGAAGTTTGTCTTGTAATTGAGTCAATTGTTGACCTCCTGTTCAGCCTGCCCGGCCTACTCTGAGGAGAAAGCCTCCAGAATAATAAATGTTCCCTCTCTCTCCCTCTCTCTCTCTCTCTCTCTCACTCTCTCTATCCCTCTATTCTCAGTCCTCGTCTCCCCCCTCTCCTCCCTTGTCTCAGAGCGATTGTGTTGTGACTCAAAGGCCATGATTTAGGGGGGAGCCGTACAATCTTTTCACTCTCTCTCTTTCTCCTCCTTTTGCATTCTCTCTCTTTTTTCATTCTTCCTTTTGTTCCCTCCGTGGGATGAATTCTAATCACCCACTCCTCCTTAGCACTCACCACCTCCCTCCCCCACTCATCCCTTTAGTCTCTTTTATTACCTAACTGTACACCTCTCTCTCTCTCTCCCTCTCTCTCTCTCTCTCACATGTGAATGTGAGCAAATGCAGTGCAAGGAGGGTTGTGATGCGCCCACAGCATCCACTCACAATGGGTCTGAAATTCAGTTTACTGAGGTTTTGGGCAAAAGAATGACAAAGTATTGGTGGTGTTAATAAAATAAGTTCTTTTCCAGCAAAACTCCATTACTCCAACTAAAAAACTAAGTGGCCATATGGCGACCGCATCAAATCACATTGCGGGTTGTGCCTCCTCATATGGCCCTGAGAACTGTGGACTGAGGGCAGCCAATCAGAGCAGAGATCATATGTCTTACATCAGTCCTAAAGACACCATAACAAAAACGACCTGTTTCATTTTAGAGGATATAGAGAAGCTGGGTAATGGATTCACGTAAAAATGAATTATGGTCATTTCGGGTGCATAAAACCACGTATACGTTATAAGTGGCCCTCAGGAGTGAAATAAAATACAAGAAACATATCGGGCCCCTAAAAAAGTCTCCCCACAACTCACATTTGAAACACTGCTGCTAATTTACACTTGGTTTTAGAAGGCAGAGAGAATCCCCGAAAAACAAGACGCCAGTAGTCACCCAAACATTAGCAAAGTCAGTGGAATCAGCCACACTTCCAGTTTCTCCGCCCATTTTCTGTGCAGTCCTCCCATATTTTGCATGGGTGAAGGAGAGCATTTTGCGTTTTTCTGTGCACATGGCCCATGAAGTGCTTGTCTAGGCTTGCTCGTCACTATTGTACAAACCAGAAATCCAAATTTCACCTCAAACTTCTGCGAACGGTTTACAGAAGCTGGTCTTTTATCTCTACCTTTCCAGTCATCTCAGATGTGGCTAGCTAGACACATTACATCAGCACAATTAGGGCCACAATTAGTGCAAGGCATTGCATAGTAGGTAAACTAAAAGGGAGATTTGTGTTGATGTAGTATATTGTCCTGTAGTATATGTGTTATATTCAGTCTATATTGAGCACATCAGTGCATGCATCTCAGACATCTTTCAGATATTCCATGGTGTAAAAGTAGGTACCGAATTAGTGCTGCATCTGCATGAGCTGAGTAAGCAGGGCCAGACTGTAGACTGAATTCTGTTGCCTAACCACTAGAAAAGTGGGATGACATCAATGATCTTTTCCTTTCCCGTTATTTGCCTCTCATTCCAAGAGCTTTGGCCTTCAGTCCCATTGTAAGAAGCTGCACAGCAACCCTTTTCTTTAGTTAAAGTTTAATCATTATATCAATTAAAGCTAACTGATAACTTTAAATAATAAACACAGCATAAACATTAAACTAATAATCTCCTGCCAAAGCGCAGGATGATTCACAATATGATTTTTTTTTTAAATGAGCAATACTTCTAACATTTCAAAATAAATACACAAGATTCTAAGCACTGATAAAAAGATGGCCACTAAAAGCAACAAAGAGAGTCAGAATTATTAAGTAAAATGTCTGTGAATATGTAAAATAAATATCCCGCTGCACACAACAAACCCTGGTCCTGAAATTACAGCGCTCTTTCAGAACCATGTTTGATTGTTTGTGCAGTTGGAAAAGAAACTGGATCACATAACAAGCTTCAAATATTTGTTGGGGAAAAGAAAGTGTTTCATTACTGTCGTCCCTAAAGCTTAAACTGGGGTGGGGCAGAAAATAGATCTCAGAGAGCAAAGCCCTCATTTGACCCCTCATGGCCCTAAGTGAAATTTTGGGAGCCCAAAGTAGCATTCTACTTAAGGGCTCACAACCAAGGTACCAAAAACAGGATTCCTGGGGGGTCCGGGACCCACCTATTAATCTCTTGGACTCCCCTGAATATCTAAAAATCTAAATTCTTGGTCGTCCCTGAAAATAGGGTTATGAAATTATGCTGACCATTGGAGTAAAGTAGATGCTCAAATACAAATTCAGGGAAAAGGTCATTGTTTAGGCTCCTTCGCCCACAAATCGGGCCGCTTCAGCTTCAGGGTGCCACTGTAGCAGGTTGGTTCACCAAGTTGGTCCTTCATAGCCTAGAAGCTGTAACTATGCTCAAATATCACTGAAGAACTTTACAGTGTTCCATAACACATTTGTAAATGGGAAAACTTGCCCAATTTCCCAGGAGAGCGGTGGAAAGAGTAAATTGTTACTCATTTCTCAAACTGAAGACAAAAGAGGAGATGTAAGATGCAAGAGCTCAGTTAATGTGCGGAAAAGCTGGTTACCAAACAAAAAACAGCATTTCCAGAAAAAGAAAAGCTAAACCAAACATTTTTCTCCATCCCAATGGAGTTAGCAGCCAGCCAGAGAAGCCAACCAAAGTGCTTCAAAACAGTACATGAACTGCATGTCTAGGCTTGCTCGTCACTATCGTACAAACCCTGAAATACGATTTTCACCTCAAACTTCTGCGAAAGGTTTCAGAAGCTGGCCATTTATCTCTACCTTACCAGATGTGTCTAGCTAGACACATTACATAAACACAAATAGTGCCACAATTAGTGCAAGTTATTGCATAGTAGGTAAACTAACTAGACTTGTGTTGATGTAGTATATTGTCCTGGAGTATGTATTATATATTCAGTGCAACAGTGCATGCATCTCAGACATCTCTCAGACATTCCGTGGTGTAAACTTAATTCTGTGCTGCGTCTGCATGAGCTGAGTAAGTAGGGCCAGACTGTAGAATGAAATCTGTTGCCTAACCACTAGAAAAGTGGGATGACATCAATGATCTTTTCCTTCCACCGTATCATTCCAAGAGCTTTGGCCTTCTGCCCCATTGTGAGGAGCTGCACAGAATCCCTTTTAGATAGATAGATAGATAGATAGATAGATAGATAGATAGATAGATAGATAGATGCCAAAGCTCAGTATGATTCACAATTTGATTTAAAAACTGAGGAATACTGAATATTGTTACGTTTGATTACAATCAGTTTTAATATTAGAAAAAAAAAAATCAGTGGACCTGAATCCATTAAAAGGCCATTTCCTGTTTTACTTCCTCAGACATTTTTATTTTCAGATGTAATGGAAGTGTAAATGCATTGGGAAATATAATGAAGCTGATGTACTGGTGAGTGTGAGGCCCTTTATAGGCGTGCAGCACTGTTCTAGGGACCCAACCAGGATCCATACCTACTGTTTACCCTTCCAGAGATGACCTCACAAGACCTCAAACCAGAAACATGCCACTTTTACTTTCCAGCTTTTACTGTAACCTCTTAAACTCTAAAGATCTGTCACTTAAACTCCTCACACTCGGACACTCACACTACAAAACTTCCGTACTAGTTTCAGCGCTTCTCACTGCAGTTACTGAATAATACAAGTCAAGCTCAACAGCTTTTCAAGAGTTAATGCTGATTTTCTTGGAAGCATCTGACTGTTATGAGCTCAGCTGGAGCTGTGTGGTATAGCTTCATCCAAGGTAACCTTTGCAGTCTGGTTCTCAGCTCAGTACACTTCGTAGACATGACCCAGCTGTTCCATGAAGCTTGTAAGAAACACCTGCTTTGTGATTAGCTCTCTAAAATATATGATACTGTAATATAATATGACCTGCGGACACTAAAAAGACCCCTCGCGCTCTCTATGCTACAGTGAAAGGGCTTCTTGCACTCCTTTCATTCTCTCTGTCTCTCTCCATCCCTCTGTCTCCTGTCCTCCGCTGTGTGTCCCCTCTCCTCGAGTGTTTGTTAGGAAATCCTGAGTAAACCATGACTGTTTGTTCTCGCTTTGTCAACGAGCCGTTTTTATAGACTTCCACTGTTGACAGTCGCTCCACTTCTGTTGGCCTCGTGCGCGCTGGATAACACTGTGCAAATATATGCGTTGTACACACTCGCAATCTCTGCAGCACACCCACGGACACACAGCGCACGCACACTTAAGTGCACATCTCGCCCGAAGGACAATGCAAGCCAAACACTTTAAAACTGCCTTACTCAAGTTAACTGACTGCTTAGATAAAACACTGAATAATTCGATATAGCTAATTAAACAAGCCAGCACTAATGACACCTCTACATTCGTACTTTGAGTGGTATGCTAGTATATTAGGTTTACATGACAGTATGTTACAGTATGTTAGGTTTTTTAAATGACCAGCAAGATTACTGTTCCAAAACCAAATAATGGCTGTATTTCACAGCAGGGGTGAAACCAGTGTGGAGAATCGGAGCACTCGGAATGGAGATCTACAAGATGCAGAAAATTAAGCCAGAATTTCTTAATGATTTAAGTACTGAGAGAGAGATAAACGCTAAAATCAACAAAATAATATCCAACAGAGTCAGAATTATTAAGTAAAATGTCTGTAAATATATAGAATACATATCCTGATACACACAACAAACCCTGGTTCTCAAATAACACTGCAGTTTCAGAACCATGTTTGAATGTTTATGCAGGGGGAAAAGAAACTGGATCAAATAACAGTCTTTAAGCATTTGGTGGGGAAAAGAAAGTCATTACTGTAGTCCCTAAAACTTGGGGTGGGGCAGAAAAGAGATCTCATAGAGCAAAGCCCTCGTTTGACCCCTCGTGGCCATTTCTGAAATTTTGTAAGCCCAAAATGGCGTTTTACCTGGGGGCCCCTGACCAAGATGTGAAATACATTTTACAATGTTCCGTAACGTATTTGTAAAGCAGAAAACCTGCCCAATTTCCCAGGAGAGTGGTGGAAAGAGTAAATTGTTACTCATCACTCAAACTGAGCACAGAAGAGGAGATGTAAGATGCAAGAGCTCAGTTAATGTGCGGAAAAGCTTGTTACCAAACAAAAAAGGGCATTTCCAGAAAAAGAAAAGCTAAACCAAACACTTTTCTCCATTGCCAGTGAGTTAGCAGCCAGACAGTGCTGGACAAGCCAGCCAAAATGGGTCAAAATGAGACATGAACTGCATGGCTTGATCATCACTATGATGTTATGCTGTCCCTTACAGTAAAATAGATGCTCAAAAAACAAATTCAGGGAAACGGTCATTGTTTAGCTGATTCACCCACAAATTGGTAAGCTCCTGCCTCAGGGTGCCGCTATAGCAGGTTGGTTCACCAAGTTGGTCCGTCATAGCCTAGCAGCTGTAACTATGCCCGGAATACCCCCGAAAAACTACAGTGTTCCATAGCACATTTGTAAATCGGAAAACTTGCCAGTTTCCCAGGAGAGTGGTGGAAAGAGTAAACTGTTACTCATCTGTCAAACTGAAGACAAAAGAGGAGATGTAAGATGCAAGAGCTCAGTTAATGTGTTTGGAAAAGATCGTTACCAAACAAAAAAGAGAATTTCCAGAAAAAGAAAAGTTAAACCAAACATTTTTTCTTCAACGTGTCTGCCAGCCAAAATGGGTCACCCCCACAAATACCTGGGGATATTTTGCACACTTCCTCTAACCCACATTGTTTTATCCAATATATAAATCCAATACTTCTATTGTGATTTAATATTTGTAACACACGTAAATACAAGAAAACAACAGTTAAACTGCCCATATGATGGAAAACAGAATTTACCTTGCTTTTTTTTAATTAAGGAGTCTGAGGTAAAATGTATACACTGTTCCACGGTCATGGCCATACATAAAACCATGCAAATGTTAAAATAAATTACAGAAAATGAAGGACAACAGAAACAGTAAAGGAATGCTTACACCTCTTGTAGGTAGTAAATGCTTTGCCTAAGGGGTTAAATTATTATTTTTGCCCCTTACGTCTATAAACTCAAATAAGTCACCAAACGATGGATTTGAATTAGTTTTGGAGGTCTGAGCTAGTGTCCAGTATCACAGAATACAGTGATACGCAATCTGTACTCTCAGTACAGTAGGTGCCATTTTATGTTCTTATAACCAGGAACCAACAAAACACAATTTAACTGTTGTTAAGGAAGTGTAAGGAATGTACAGTTTTAGATTCCATAGAAGACGACTGATATTAATAGACATTGAGGTAGAAATATCTAAGAGAAAAAAAAAACTTTTGATATGCCAAAAATCAGGTTTCACTTATCAGCAGACAAAATAGGAATTTCCACTCTTTAAAAGTACTGAGGCCAAACTGAAATCAAAAATTGGCCTGTTCATCCCATATCAATCATATCATCTCATTATATAATATCCATCTAAAACATTGTCTGATTTTTTAATTTTAACCTTGATATCACAGCTCAACTCCACTACCTCCCACTATCATAAAGCAGTCATCTCACTTAGAGATGCTTCCTAATTCTGTGTTTTGCTCAGAAGTACACCATGATATGGAAGGAAGATGTGTTCCGACTTCCAGCTGCCACTGACTTTAGACACAAACCTGCAGAATAGTCTGACAGACCAACAGAGATGACCCAGCATTAGAAGCATACAGACTTACTGATTCGCATTGGTGTTAAAGGACAACAGGGACATGGAAGAGCTGAGTGGAGTGGCTGCTGGTAATTAGTTTTGGAGTTTACCGCAGAGTGTATGTTGGGTTGAGGAGGGTCATTTGATGGTGGTTTGGTAGGTGTGTGGGGGTATTGTTGGGAATAGCAGGGGGCTGGTTTGGAGCAGCTGCTCATTAGTTGTTCTTTGGCCCAAACGGTAGGCCTGAGGTTGGGTTCCATTCACCTTAACGCAGACAGATCATGGATCTCCGTGGGGGATTTTATCCCAGCACACAGCGGAACCCCGACCCTAATACCAGCGCTATCCTTTCACGCATCATTTCAAAGCCCTATCCGTCCATACACCCACTACCCCCCCCCCTCCTCCTCTATCTCTCCCTCTGTCTCTCACTCTTGCTCCATGCCTGGTAACAGACCCATGACAATGGCCAGGCTGCAGCACCTTCTTTTTGTGTATTGGAGGACAATGCGAATGTCACACCAGTGCTGTAAATGCTTCCTCTTGGCTCTGGGAGGAGAGCGTGATTCGCTGCTAAATGGGTCATTACCATGAGAAGGTGAGACAGTGAGAGTGTGATAATGACAGCCACAGGGTCTCTACTTCTGTCAAAGGAGTGTGTGACGGGCGCGAATGCCACAAAAAAAAAAAACTCTAGTATGTGCTAAATTGCGGTATAAAGTTGCCATACTTTACTGCTAAAATGCCATAAAACTATATATATATATATATATATATATATATATATATATATATATATATATATATA
>CM067476.1:33755461-33835185 GCA_034552555.1 Semaprochilodus insignis | reverse complement strand
CCAAACATCTCTCCTGTACAGCCTTTACAGGCGGGACAGGTTCATATTTGCTTACATTCAGCAAGATTTGAAACACATCAGTTAAAGTGGTGCACAGTGAGCTTCAAGTAGCCACACCGAACTCAGGGGACAGCTAAAAGCAGTCCGACTGAGGATCATAAAGGGATCCACCAACTCAAGACACTGTCCTTGCAGCTGCTGATCAGCAGATGGTACAGAAGCGTAAAGTCCAGATCCAACAAATTCACGGACAGGCCGGTGCGCTGCACAGCCACTAGTTACACAATGTACTGGCCATGCCTGCACTCACACAGCACACCTGAACTGATGGACTCACATAAACAATCCCCATCTCATCTTTAGCCCTACACGAACCTCATAAGTCCCTCTGCACGTAGTCTACAGCGCTGTCACCCACTGTCCTCTTTACTGTGCATCATGTGTGATACTGTGTGTTCTGAGGGGTGTGTATATTGTCTGTGCTGGACACTCCAGTGTGTGTTCTAATGTATACGATGTACAAAGGACTGTGTATATACTCTGCGTACCGTGTGCAAATGGCACTCCTGGACTGCGTGTATGACAATGTGCACATCCGAGATATATATCTCATTTTGTAATACATGATCACAGTATTCATATTTGCATATGTACTTTCCTTAAGAAGATGCGCATTAATGTATACAGGAATGTGTTTACGTGATCATTCCCAAAACATGTGATGTAAACAAGTCCTGGAGTTGCAAGACTGAATGTACAGCTCTCTCCTCTTTCTCTCCTTCTGCCTTCTTCACTCTCTTCCTACCTTATTTCTCTTCTTTCTGTATCTCTTCTCTCTCTCCTCTTTTCCTCCTTTCTCTTCCTTCTCATATCTGTCTTATCTTATATTCTTTTTTCTCTGATTTCCTCACTCTCTCATCTTTCTCTTCTTTCATGCTCTTTTTCTTCTTTCTCTCTCTCTTCTTACTCTTCTCTCTTTCTCTCTGTCTGTCTCTCTCTCTCTGTGCATTCCTCTGCAGATAGTTCACTTCTAAGTAATATAAACAGAGCAGTGGAACACTAAACCGATTCCTAAAGTGCAGAAACATTATGAAATGCATGTTACAGAATGGCCAATAATATAAAACAGTGAAGGGAATGAAAGAAGAAAGGTTGTGTATGTTAATGAGGCATGTATTGATGAAAGAAAGAAAGAAAGTTTGGAGTGAAATGTGTTTCACAGGAAAGCCTGTAGAGCTCCCTCTTTCTCCTACTCTCTGTGATTCGCTCGCTCAGACTGCTGCTCCAGCCCACCCAAGAAGCAGCAGCAGCCCATGGGCATAAATCTGAGAGCCTGACTCACTGTGGATTTAAAACAATCTGCAGCTCTCTCTCTCTCTCTCTCTCTCTCTCTGTCTCTGTCTCTCTCTCTCTCCCCCTGTCTCTCTTGCTTTCCTCTCTCTCTCTCTCTCTCTGTCTCTGTCTCTCTCTCTCCCTGTCTCTCTTGCTTTCCTCTCTCTCTCTCTCTCTTTCTCCCTTTTGCTCTCTCTCACACCCTTGCTTTCCTCTCCCTCTCTCTCTCTTTCTCGCTCTCTCTCTCTTTCTCTCTCTCTCTCTCTGTCACTCTTGCTTTCCTCTCCCTCTCTCTCTCACTCTCTCTCTCCCTTTCTCCCTTTCGCTCTCTCTCTCACTCTTGCTTTCCTCTCTCTCTCTCTCTCTCTCTCTCTCTCTCTCTCTTTCTCCCTTTCACTCTCTCTCTCCCCTCTTTCTCACTCTCTTGCTTTCTCTCCCTTTTGCTCTCTCTCTCCCTCTGTCCCTCTCTGTCTTTCACTCTCGCTCTTTCTCTTTTTCTCCCTCTCACATTCTCAGTCTCCCTCCCTCTCTCTCTTTTGCTCTTTTTCTCTCACTCTCTTTATTTCTCTCTATCTTCTGTCTCTCTCTCTGCCTCTTTCTGTCTTTCCCTCTCTTCCTCTCACTTCTTCCAACTCTCACTCATCCTCTTCTGAATCTTTCCCTCCTGCTCTCCATCTGAAAAGCTCAGTTGGTAATGAAACAAAACTCTTTGTCAGAGCTTGCCAACAATATTATTTGGCTGAGAATTAACTGTGTTTGCCATTTAGAAACTGTGTGTGTGTGTGTGTGTGTGTGTGTGTGTGTGTGTGTCCATGCTTTGGGGGGCTAGGGGGGTGATTGGGGGTACAGGTGTGATGCTATCTGACACAGTGGTAAGACAGACAAATACAACACAGCATTTCAGAGTCACAAAATAAGACACACCAGATAAACCTATTAGATATACTGCTTATGTATGAGTGTACTGTGCAGAAGACAGAGACCACCCTTCAGTTACCTTTCAGATAATGCACTTCCTTAAGGTATTTAAAGTCAACGTAAGTGATAAGTGAGCTTCCAAAACTGTGGTTTAAAACATTATTAATAGATACAGAGACCATGGGACTCCTAACCACCCTGCAAGGCCTGGTAGACCACCAAAACTGTCCACATCAGAACCACAACTAAAGCTTTCATCTTTGAGAGAGAGGAGAAATTGAATGACGGGTGGTCTCTCACTTTTGCCTAGTACTATACATGTGTGTGGCCATCAAAAAGTCTTTATCTCTTCTCGTACAGAGGGAACAAGTGAAGGCCGTTCTGAACACGATGCCTCTCTGCAGGGTCGCTGTCAAACCCACTTTGCCACAGATTACAATACTCCATCAAATATACTCCTTCTTCTGCATCCGCAAACAATCCCTGGAAGGTAAATACTTGCAGGCCTGGTATTGTTTCAAACAGGTCTGCTAATTGAGTAGCCACTCTGTTGTATCTAATTTGTCAAACGCAGAAAAATCCAGGAGAGGAGAAAGGAAACATCAAAGCTGTATAATTACACTGATGACAGCACAAGACTCCGCCGTCTCTGTGGCAACTAGAGCGAATAATAAACACCACCCCCTCTCTGTTCTCACAGAGGTGGACATCCGTGAGTCATCACCATACACACACATACACGTATACACACACACGCTGTTCTAAATACACAAGAACATGGACCGGAACACACAACTGTGTACAGAACTTACAGAGAGAGAGAATACACCAGTAATTTATGGCATGTGGTGTGTGGCATGTGGCCCATTTTTTATTTCATACTCTTAGTATAAAAGACGCTACATATAACACATACGTACAGTATATATACACTAGGGGGTGCACCGACCGGTCAGCTTTACTGCTCGTCAATGACGCTTTAAGTGTCGACTAGTCACTGATCGCATGATTAGGACGCTATCAACATGGACACCTCAGAGAAGACCACAGGTGAAGAGCCTGGCGATTTCGAGCAATAATAGGCGGGCAATGTGGGGGCTTGTTGGAAAGGGCACGTTATGTTCTACTGGCCTGTGGAGTTTGACTTCATTCTAACATTTCTCTGATGGTCTACACTGCCTCAAAGATCAGATATTGGGCAACAATAAGTCAAACAATAAAAACTCATGTGTCATTTTAGATGGGGCATGACGTCTTATAATCCTGTAAATCCTAAATACCTCTGGCTCATTGGACCTCCCCAAAGGGCAGAATGTTTGGGCAAGGCCGCCTAGGGTGCGCCAAAGTCGTATCAAAATTAGCGACATTCTAGAGTTTGAATATCCCGTTTCCTGAGAAGTAGCAATGCAATCTCATAGAAAAGGGAATGTTATGCTCTTGGATTTTTAAAGTCGCTTAGTGCAAAGCATTTCCTTCTCCTGTGAATTTATTCATGTTGTCATCCGTGATTAGTCAACGTCGACTCTACTTTCATCAAACAGTTGACTACAAGTCTAAAGTGCTGCAACCCCTAATATATACATAATAACACACCCAGACCGTCTGTACAAAGTCCTTAGGCCCACTACACTTGGACCACCAGATAGTGACTTATGTATGGAGTGCACACACTATTTCGTCAGTTGGATTTTGTCAGCAGTTGAAAACAGTGACTACCTGCAATGTGCAATGTAAATGCAACATTGCTGGTTATTGTTTTATGTCCTTATCAACTCATTTCCCAGTGTATATTCAATCTAGTGCTACATGAACACCTACAATCTTAATAAAAGTCCATACAGACACATACTGGAAACACAATCTTGGGTAAAGGCACTGCTTCATACAAGCACAACAGTGTTTTGCCATTTTCCATTTTCAGACTTTGTGACGAAAGGACCAAATACAAAGCAATATATTCACCAGTCATCAAACTATCCTGGTCTGAACAACATTTGGCCTTCATGTTGTGTGAACACTTAATGATGAGCCAATAGACGTGGTTCAAAACTGTGGTCCAAAGGTTGGAATTAAACCTCATTTGGTCACCATGCATTAAAGTTAAGAACACTTTTGTTTTTCATTTCCTTATAGAGTTAGCTTTTCAGAACTATGATATTCGAACAACGAGTCATGATATGCTAACATAGTATACACCCTAGTAAGTTCACCTTTCACAAAACGTGCATCATCAGCTGCAGCTCCACTGTGATACCTGCTCATCACAGCGTAAAAACATACTGATCTTGTTTTATCATGGAGAAATGGTACCATGTGTCCCTTTCCCATTTCATTTTTGGGGAAAATAAATATTTGTTGGGGAGAAAAACAGTTTTCAGCAGCTGCCGAAGTACAATTCCCAACTTCTGGTTAATGCTCACTTCTGTTTAACTCAATTAGCCAACTGTTTCAGCGGGCAACCCGAGCGTAATTCAGGGGGCACTGCAATCAGAGTGGTTCCTCTCCCTTACTTAGCCCCTCACGAACAGATAGAGTTTCAATTCTTCTGCTCTGGATTTCAGACCCAGCAACAGGCCCTTACAGAGAAAAGCTCAGGAATGAAGAGCCCAAAAAGGCTAGTCGCGTTTGCGTTAGCACCTGGATCTCATTAACTACAGTATTATTACTAATATCTACCACATGGGCTGTCCCGCAGCCACCCCCGATCAAAGAGAGCGATCAGGGGAGGAGAAGAAAGAGAAAGAGGAGGGGTTGATAGCGAGTGCATTAAGGAGTATAAAAAAGCGTTAGCTATCTCTGCTGGAGGAGTAAATACTGAGGCAGGGCCTTATTTTAGGCTTACATATGTAGCTGACTTCTATGTGGAGTCATTCCCACTACTGAAGCAGCATCCTTTGGCCGCTTCCATTGTCCAGATGAGTCTGAAGTGATGATCCCGAGGCCAAACATCTAATGCCTTTGGCCTTTTGTGTCAAACCAACTACTTAGCAATACCATTCAGCCCCTCCCCCATTCCATAAGTCTTGTTGAGAGGACCCGAGTCACTGACCCAACAATCACTAGGGTTACAAAGACATTGAGAGAGCACCTGAACGGTTCTAACACTTCTCTCCTCCTTTTTAATGAGGAAATTCTACACTTTCTACACCTGTGGGCTTGTAATAATGAATCCAATTAGGCTGGGTAAAGACTACTGAAGTAGGGCACACTGAACGTAAGTAGTCTTTGAAAGAGAGAGACAAAGAAAGAAAGAAAGAAAGAAAGAAAGAAAGAAAGAAAGAAAGACAGAAAGAAAGACAGACAGACAGAAAATAAGAAAGACAGAAAGAAAGTCTGATGGAAAACAAAATATATCCTAACTCTGGATCACTGAGAAGATAAAAGTGATGCACAGTATCAGCTCTATCCCTCCTTCTCTCTTCCTTTCCTTGCAGAAAAAAGACACTACAGAATAGAGGAGAGGCGATTCTAGGGGATAAAGAGAGAGTGAGAGAAAGTGAGAGAGCGAGAGAGATATTTAGTGTGCGTTCTTTTCTCAGTCTCTATCCCTGTCTCTCTGTCTCTGTCTCTCTCTCGCTCTCTCTCTCTCTCTCTGGCTGTGGTGCGGATGGACAGCTGCTATTAAACTCTGATTGTTTCAGGTTCACGGGGTGTGAAAGGGGCTGATTGGGGGCTACGCTCCCTATGAGGGTGGTCTCCGCACTGGGGGAGGAGCGGCAGGGACCGAGGCAAAGGAAAAGCTCACGTGACGTGTGTGTCTCGCTGTGCAGCCCCAAAAAGGAATCCAGCGCGGAAAAAAACACACCACTTGTTGCCGCCTGCCTGCCTGCTCCAGGACTCTGCCTATGCGAGCATTATTACGTACACACACACACACACATATACACACTTCATACACTTCATACTTCAACAGCAAGGAGCATCCCACCCACACACACTTAGGTGTTTACCATTTACAGCCAATGACATCAGTGAATCACAGATGAAGCAGTGTCTTCATTAAGAACGGTGTTGCCAAAAATGACAACAACAACAACAGCACTAACATCAACAGTGTCTGAGATTTTCGGAAAATTAGTCAAAGCATGAAACACACTGAACTCCAAACTTAGGAAATCTGCCTGTTGTTTTCTGTTCTTTCAGGGCCAGGCGTCAAAGTTGTTGTCTGTGGTAATCGACAGTACTGTACAGATGTGACTGATCTAAGCATTCCTTCGGAGGAATCCAAACAATATTTAATAATTCCCAGATAAATAATGTGTTACGGCACTACCAAAGTCATTTAGAGCGGTTTGTTGTGAAATGCCAGAATTGTTCACAGTGATGGTGGGAGGAACCAGACATCTGAAGAGTTTAATGCCTCCAAAAGCTCCCTCACAGAAAACATGTTACATGAAATGGTTATGAATATTTTGCTTGAATTTTATTTACCACAGTTTTGGGCTGAATTGTATATGTCCATAGTAGACAGGCACATGCAGGGTGCTATAAGGCAAGGAAAACTCTGTTCTCATATTTAATCCTATTTTACTATTATCAACATATACCGCATTATCATATTATCATCATTTCATGAAATTTACAACCAATGTAAGGACAAAAGACACTTTCAAATTATATCAAAAAGTGAAAAACAACAAACATGGAGATTGATGGGTGTTTGTTCCGACAGCAGTGATATATATGCAGTATGAATATATATATAAACTCAGAAAACACATGCAGATTGTAGGGCTGCAAAAAACAACTATTTTAATAGTCGAACAATCTGTTGATGTTTTTTTAAATAATAACTGATTATTTGGATTATGAATCCCTCAACTACCAAATAACATTTATGCAGCTATTGGCTTTTAAATTTAGCTATTTAAATTTTATTGGCTTTTAAATTCAGCTAAAGTTATTTTATGCATTTGTTAACTAACATTGAAGACAATACAAATAAAACCCATTGAAAAATCCACTGTCTTAATGAACTTTCCTGCTAATACAAAGCAAAAAATGCAACTCCTTATATCCCTTTCCTCTCAACTTTTAAAACCAAGGATGTGCAAAACAGCAGCAATAAAATATAACAAAACTAAATCAGTTTTAATTGAGCTTTAACTTAAAAAATCCATCTCAGTTTAACTTTTAAACAGTATATTCTGTTGTCTGTCTACACTACTGCAACCAAATTTTACAATCACAGAAACACATGTGATGACGTCACCAACTAATCAACTACTAAATTAGTTGGCACATTGGCAACTAATTTGGTAGTCGATTTTAGTCGACTAAGTTGATTAATCGTTGCACCCCTACTAGGCTGACTGGTGGTTTTAGATGGTAAATAAAATGCCTATACTTGTGTTGTAGACATGGTGACCCCTGATTCCCATCATGCCAAGTCAAGTAGTTTTATTGTCAATACTTCAATACGTACAAGACATACAGAGGATTGAATTTGCGTTACTCTCTGATTCAAGGTGCAGCACATAAACATTTAACGATAAATAGATAAATAGACCACCACTGTCAAGAAATCTGTGTCTGTAAGTTGCTATGCAATAAACCACAATGAATATCTTTGTTGACTTCTCAAAGACTGAATTATGGAGCAGAAACTGGTGGAATTCCTATTTAAGATTCCTTTTTAGGGATGCACCAAAATGGGAATTGTGGGCTGATGGCCATATCCGGTATTTTCCACCTACATATCAGTATATCTGCATATATATATATTTATAAAATGTAGAAGTTGTTCCTGAACTCATTTAAATATATCAACCCAGCATTGCCCAAACATTCTGCTCTTCCACAGTATGATAGGTGATAGTGGGAGTGTGCTGATCATCAGATATCAGGATTCTGATATCACTGTTCTCTTCCTTTTGACTGAGCTTCTGGGTGTCTCTTCACACGTACTTAAAGAGCTCTATTACAGCATAATAAGCTTGTGATAATGGCATAACAGCTCCATTCATATGTCACTGAGGTTTAATCTTAAGTTCTCCACCTCCATGTTAGCAAAAGGTGGCACGCATACACCACCTCCTTCGCACCTCTGCGTTAAGGACCCGGGACGCTCTGTGAGGCCGACTGCGAAGGAAGTTCAGCCCCATGTGTGTGAGTGTGTGCTAACGAGAGCCTTTTGGCCCAAACACTGCTCCATCAAACACTGATAATGAATAACAGGGGAGAGGAAGAAACCCTACTGGGTCTTTCTCACCTCACACAGGGCAAGTTCAGCTACCATGTCAACCTGGAGCAGGGTACCGTCAGTGTCCACTGGCTTGCCATGACATTTCTTTGATATCAGCACAAAAGATGGTGATTAGTTTAACCTGGGCAGCCTTCACATTCCACACTGATTTCCAATTCAACTCCAAAGGAAAAGTGAGTTTACCATGCCGATAACAAGACGGGGATAGGAGACAGGGCCCAGGTGAAGATAATGATAGTTTTGGGCTCTGTGAAGTTAGAGTTCGCTAAGCTTTAAAACTTTTGAAAGCACTTGAAAAGCCGAAAAAACACAAGTCAAAACTCCTGATCCTCAAATCATACGATCAGTGCCACCTT
Organism: Semaprochilodus insignis; assembly: GCA_034552555.1. NCBI lineage: Eukaryota > Metazoa > Chordata > Actinopteri > Characiformes > Prochilodontidae > Semaprochilodus > Semaprochilodus insignis. Next base: position 33,826,374 of record CM067476.1, on the reverse strand, counting down.
CCTCGTTCTTGTGGAAATACCCTGCTTCGTGCAATCCACAGTGCGAGTCATTTAAGGCCAAAATTCCGAGTTGTTGTGTGTTAAGATGTTTAGTAGATCAAACCACAGCAAAACCCAAACTGAGCTCTTTACATTGCAATTACGTAGATTAGTAAAGATTACATAAGCTTTTACACTCAGCGCTGCGGACCTCCTCCCTCTTTCAAAACCTCTCTCCTCCTCCGTTCCCTCTCCAGTGTTTACAGTTGGAATCCACTTTATGTTTTCCTACCAAGTCTCGGAAATGACACTCAAGACCAACTAACAAATAAGAACGAGGGAAAAAAATGAAGCAGACTTGAAAACCTTGCTCACTCCTGTTTGATGTAGGCCCATTAGAAAAAGACCAAAAAAAGTTTCTACAGCTTTTCGTGAATGTGACCCTGGCACTCGGCCCTGCGCATGAATAGAACGAGTCTACATACGTCATTAGAAACAAGAAGACGCTGCTCTTGCGTGGTGGGCCGCACATTTGGAAAAGATATTGGCACCTCAAGTATTTCAGGTTACAAGAAACAGCTGCTGAGGTGCGGCCTATGACCCACACAGGAATTCCATGACCTCCAAACACAAGGAGAGGGCTCCTTGGGATATTCTGCCAAAACGGAGAGGCAAAGTTTCCACAGAAAAAGCCTTCATCCTTGAAAGAACGTTGGACGTTCTGAAGTCTGGGGGGCATAGCTCGAGCATTAGGCAGGGCTTGTATAGTCTCAGCTGCTGGAGACCACCAGAACACTCTCCAGCTGACCCCTGGAGACCACCAGCAGACAACTCTTTTTTTTCTGTCCAGTCTGAGACTAAATATGACATGCGACTGAGCTTTAAGTGAGCTCGTGCTTTAGGGCTATAGACCATATACCAGTTCACATTGCCTTTGTGGAACCATGCGTCCAAGCCGAGAACTGAACCATTTCACAGAGGGCATATGAGCTTGATACAACAACATATCTGAGCAGCTCTGATCTAGTAGAGGGCACCATCCGAAAGTCCCTCAAGAGTCTGAAAGGCTGCTCTTTTCTGAGCTTCAGAGGGGCTAGCCATGTTTGTATGTATACTTATGTTCTTATGGTCACCATCTTAGTCAAGTGACTCTCCACACAGCAGTGTATGTCACATAGAGAGAAAGAAAGAGAGAGAGGGAGAGAGAGAGAGAAAGAGACATGTTTGGTTTGCTAATCAATGCGCAAACATTCCAGTTGATTAACACTCCAACGCACTTTACTTGAGACCACCTCTCAGCCACCCAAGTCAATAGCCTTTCCATGGATTAACCCATCTAAACTCTCGGATGGTACAGCAAACAGTGTCCACTCCTTTGTGGCGCTATTGTAAAAGTTGTGCTCTGCCTTAGAAAGTTGTCAAGAGTAGAAATCGCGACAGTAGCCTACCTTTCAGAGCCTCGCAGCCGTCTGCATCAGTTTGTGTGGCCTTAAAGTGATCCCAGCAAAACTTGGAGAAGAAGAAAAAAAAGAGCTGCAGAGTCGAGCTGAAAGGCGAGAGCGTCCCACTGGGGGTTCGAGAATTTCCAATAAAGCCCCTCTTTCTGCTGCAGGACACACACATGCAGATGGAGAACGACACACAGACAGAGAGGAAAGCGGAGAGTTCGCGTTCCTCCAGCGCGCGCTTCTCCTCAGCCGCACGGCCAGAGCGCGCGCCTCCGAAACGGGGGGAAAAGTTGCTCTAAAGTGGGAACTGAGAGTGGGTCTCAGCGCGCAGCTCCATGTCTGCTGCCCGGGTCCCGCACGGCCAGAGCTGCTGCTGAGCTGTAGAGTGGGAGAATTCAGTTCTCCTCCCCCCCTCTCCCCCTTCTCCCCTCCTCCCCTCCCTCTGCCCCACACTCCCCGGACCACCCCGAAACAGGAAGTGCACTTTTTGTTTTTCTTGAAGGGGAAAAAAAAGAGAAAGGCTGAGCTACAGGCCCCGCGATCCGGCAGCACGGAGCGAGAGCATCAGCCGCAGCCGCCTCACTCACTCTCACCTCCGTCCACAGTGGGGTTCAGGTAGAGCCCCACAGTGGTGTGTGTGGTGTGTTTGGACCCTGAATGACAGAGTCTTCATTTTATCCTCTTTATTCTTCTGAGCATGTACAAACACCAGCACTGGAACAAACACCGGCGCTTTGATGAGACATGACTGAAATGTTTCTGCTGGTTTCACATGAATAAAACATATTACATCATGTATAATAACTGGCCAAACAAACTCCAGAGAAAGTTGATTTGCTGTGTTCTTGATGTGAAATAACTCCACTCCGCTGAACCATAAACCCTTTTCAGTGAGCTGAAGTTTCTTAAAGTGATTCAGATCCTGAAGCCCTGACATTGAGGATAATAACTATATTATAATAACTACGGCCTAGCTATTTAACAACACATTCATAAATTAATGCATGAATAAATTAATACATTCATAAATTAATTAATTAATACATTAATAAAAGTGCTAAAATACTTTAGACAATATAGACAATATTGTTGTTGTTTTTATTGTTTAGCTAGTTACTATGGTTGAAATTACTGTCATTGTTAATGTTATTACTGTTATTATTTTTTTCTGGGTTTACTGATGTTATTGTTTTACTGTTGTTATTTTATTGTTATTACTGTTCTTTTTGGTGTTATTATTATTATTATTATTATTATTATTATTGCTGCGGTTATTATTAAGTTGTTTTGCTGTTGTTGTTATGGTCATTGTTGTTTAACTGTAGTTACTGATAATGTTGTTGTTATGATTGTTGCTATTGTTGTTGTTTTATTGTTGTTACTGTTGTTTTTATTGCTGCTGTTGTTATTGATGTTATTGTTATTATTATTACCGCTGTTAATACTGCCAAGTTGTTTTGCTGTTGTTGTCATAGTTGGTACTGTTGTTGATGTTGTAGTTGTTTTACGGTTGTAACTGTACTTATTGTAGTTATTGCTGTTGTTGTTATGATTATTACTGCTGATATTATTCCTAAGTCGTTTTGCTGTTGTCGTCGTCATTGCTGTTACTGTAGTTATTGCTGTTGTTATTGTGATTATTGCTGCCCATATGCTAAGCTGCCCCTGCTAAGTTGTTTTGCTGCTGTTGTTGTTATTGTTGTTGTCGTTATTGTTGTTGTTCTAGTTGTTTTGCTGTTGTTGTCATGTTTGTTGTTGTTGTTGTTGTAAGTTAGGTACTTCAATGAACAGAAGCTGGATTTTCAGTTGTCTTCTGTAGGTCTGTGTGTTCAGAGGTCAGGCTGGCGGCTCACATCGTCCTGCCATAGTGAAAGAACCTTCTGTGGACTTTATTAATTGATCGATATCGATGGCGGAGTTTGATGTGCGCGCGGAGAGGCGCTGTGTGTGGCTGAGTATGCGCGTGTGCGCGCTGAAGCGCTCCAGTGAAACCCAGTGGTGGAGTGCAAAACCCGGAGTGGATTTTTACCCCAGAGGAGGAGCGTGGAGCTAAAGGTCAGAGAGAGAGGCCCGGGTTGCCAAGACTGGACCCAGCCACTCAGCATTAAAATAAAAACAAATCGAACGGATTATTTGGTTCGTAAGCTGTTCTCTACTGAGCACCAGTAAATAAATACATAAATAAATAAGTAACACTGAACACATAAACACTTTATTAATCATTACATTTCTGCCAGTTTACACATTTTATCATTTCATTTCAGTTCCCACATAAGTGAAAAATGCAGTTGCATTTTTAAAATGCACTTTAAATAAATAATTAAATACATAAACAAATAAACAAATAATAATACATAAACACACTCATCATCAAAAGAATAGTTACATAAATAGCTGCACCCAGAAGGAATCAACTGACAGGAATGAAACTTGGTGTGTAGGTTTGACGTTGTGGGACATGCAAATGATTCAAGTTTCACGCTCGGCCATGCATGTGATGCAAGCAAAGAGTCTTATCGCTGTACCTGACTGACCCAACAGCCACGACTGCAGACATTCAGCGAGCAATGAGGTCCTCAGTGAGTCATCCTGTTAGTGCCAGCACCATTGCCAGACGACTGCTCGACGCAGGACTACACGCCACAGACCTTTGCGACAGCTGCCCCTAACACCACGTCAACATCACCAAAGACTGCAGTGGTGTCCTGCCAGACTGTCATGGAGTGACTCAGAACGACTGCAGGTTATCTTCAGTGAGGAGTCCCGTTTTTGTCTTGATGGAGACGAGCAACAAATCAGTTTGTGGAGGTTCCGTGGTCAGCGCCAAGATGAACAGTTTGTTGTCTCGTGTCAACAAGGCCTGGTGTCACTCCACCTCCACCCCTACCGCAAAATCAGCAGGAACTGTGTGAGAATATTCAAGCTGCATGGGATGGATTATCACAGGACACCATTAGGAACCTCTACAACCCCATACCGAGACGTCTGGCATGTTGCATTAGCAAACATGGCAGCCCTGCGCCATACTGAAAGACACTACTTCTGTATGTGTGGCTCAATAAATACAGCACATACATGTATAAATTTATCATAATTTATTGTTCCTGGTAACCTTTAACTTCCTTCTGAATAGCATTGCAATCTGACACTTTCTTCTGGGTGCAACTATTCTTTTGATGATGAGTTTATATAAACGAAAAATGAAAAGGTTCTTTATTAAAATAGAGATGTTTGTTCCAAGTAATTTTGGAGCGTTTAAATAAAAATACTCAATATTTCACTTAAAGTCCCCTGAAAAACAGAAACAGAACTCAACAAAATTAAAACCATTCTGATTTTATCTGACATGTCTGTATTGCTTAGAGTTTAGAGTAACATGTAAATAATTTGTTGTTTTCTTCTTAAATGAAGTAAACAAACTCCCACGTCTCATACTGCATTCATTACTGTGTGCACTTTCCAATTATAAGGAATGTTCTGTAGTAATGGATGAGATGAAAGAACACCACTGGTTCTTTGTTTGGTTCTTGGTCTGAGTACTTGGTCCTCCTATGGATTCTTCTCTTCAGCTCAGCCAACAGATTTCCAGCTGGGTTTAGGTCACAGGGTTGGGATGGGCACTGCACATGCATGATTCCATGGTCAGGAGACATTGTGGTGTGAATTTGATGTCATGCTTTAAGTTGGTTGACCTGCTGGAGGTTCTCTCCATAACCCAGCTCTAGATGTGGAGATGATAGTGCAAGCTGGGAGGAAGGAGGAGAATGTGAAACGTTGACACCTGAAAGTGGGGAAACATGAGCATGAGTTGAATCCTTTTAAAGGCAGGTGGTGCATTGTAATTGGCCAGAGTAAAAAATGAATGAGTGACGTAGCCTTGGAGTCTTCCTGGCAGAACTTGCGCTAAAGCTTTCATAGTGCAACCAAATTTTACAACTGTGCAAGTGTGTGAGGCATGTGGTATGTTCACCACAGTTGTTTGAAACTTCATAATTATTGGCCTACGCAATTAAGTCTCTTAATAATGAAGACTCTTAGAAGATTCCTGGTTTAGGGGTATGGCTGTGTGGGTTGTAAATGCAGGTTAACAGGTGTAGAGAAAGAGATCCTTTAAACTTGAAATGGTATTTTATCCATTAGGGACAAATACTACAGCTTTATGCATAAAGAGGTAATTCTTTCTTTTACTGCCAGAGCCAGTTTAAAGGAGGACTGGCCTCTTCACCCATTATGTCAGAAACATGACTGCAAAATGGCAGAGGGCGCCTGCAAGTGAGTCCTCAATGAATGGGCTAAATGGTTGGCTTTAGTGTTAATGAGTGCTGATTGGTTGGTATTATTGCTACTGAGTGCTGATTAGTTGGCATTACTCTTACTGAGTGCTGATTGGTTGACATTACTGCAGCTGCATGCTGATTGGTTGACATTACTGCTACTGAATGCTGATTGGTTGGCATTACTGCTACTGAGTATAAAAAAGTCCAGGCATAAACATTCCTTATAATTAGATTAGCTAGTTTATGCCATGTCTTCTTTTTGGGACCTAAAAAATGAGGGGCTAAAATGTCCAGGATTCGGCTTTTACTTTCTGTGGTCACCATTTATTGTGTGCGTTTTTGCATTTGCTTTGAACTTCCTGCGCCTTTTCCCTGCCTGCAAAGCCGGCACATGTGCGCAGGGCTGTTGGAACCACGGGGCGAGCGGGCCCTTGACCCACCTATCAACCTAGAGCCCACATTGGCTCCACAAAAAACAAAACTCCAGACAATATGCCAAGCCAAAGCTAAACTACTTTCATTTGTGTTTATTACCTTGTTAGGGGCCAAAAGGTTAATGGGAAAGTATAAGATTATCTGGCTATAATGGAAATGAAGACATTTGTTATTTGTCTTGTTAAGGAGTAGCTGTATATGTAGTTCAATAGTTCAATAGCATAGTGATTGTACAGGGGTTGGACAATGAAACTGAAACACCTGGTTTTAGACCACAATCATTTATTAGTATGGTGTAGGGCCTCCTTTTGCGGCCAATACAGCGTCAGTTCGTCTTGGGAATGACATATACAAGTCCTGCACAGTGGTCAGAGGGATTTTAAGCCATTCTTCTTGCAGGATAGTGGCCAGGTCACTACGTGATGCTGGTGGAGGAAAACGTCCTTCTTGGTGGTATGCTGACATTACCCTGGATACCGTGGCTCTTGATACATCACAAAGACTTGCTGTCTTGGTCACAGATGCGCCAGCAAGACGTGCACCAACAATTTGTCCTCTTTTGAACTCTGGTATGTCACCCATAATGTTGTGTGCATTGCAATATTTTGAGCAAAACTGTAAAACTGTGCTCTTACCTGCTAATTGAACCTTCACACTCTGCTCTTACTGGTGCAATGTGCAATTAATGAAGATTGGCCACCAGGCTGGTCCAATTTAGCCATGAAACCTCCCACACTAAAATGACAGGTGTTTCAGTTTCATTGTCCAACCCCTGTAGATGCACTATTTACACCCCAACCCCATACACATTTAGCCAGTCTACTAGCCAGCTGACCTAGATCATTTAAGTAAACAAAACACGTTAAAGTAAACAAAATCCTGTTTGATGAAAAAGTGTTTGATAAACATAAACTTTTACTTTGACCTTTTTTGATATTTTTGCTTTAAAGCTCATAAAGACAAATATTACTGCCAGGTTGGTCATTGTTCATCTGGTTTGGTTTAATAACAAAGCTGTTGATGAATGTTAACAATTCTTATAATCTTGTGTCTAGTTAGGGATCCATAAAGAAACTTAAGGGCAGTTAATAATAATCACTGTTAATAAAAAAACTGTTCTGTTAAAGATCATTTTATAGAGGTTATTGATGCACCAGGCAAAAAAACATGTGCACAAATGAGAAACCTGTATCAGTATATAGGTGCATCATAAAGTGATCATTTCACTAATTAGACGAGTGTCCGAATATACACTTGTAATCTGTAGAGTACTAGACTACGAGACCTACATGCTGAATTCCTTGATGAACTCTCTCTACATAATCTCTCTCTCTCTCTCTCTCTCTCTCTCTATCTCTCTCTCTCTCTCCCCCATTGTGGACATACAGCCTCCAGTCAGGAGCAGATTGTGAATGAGAGTTGATTCTATGTGAGTGTAAGTAGTTAGTGGAGTCAGATACCGAGGGCTTATTCTCAGGCAGATGCTACAGCCATATGCCAGTTGGAGACCCAGACGACTGCCTTAATAAGCGCTCGCTCTCTCTCCCTTTCTATCCCCACAAACACATGTTCTGTCTTATGAAGAAAGCTGCCTTTTTAATGACTGTGGCAAGGTGACTGGAGGTTTAATTGGTGGATCTAGGGCTAGTTGCCACTAATAATAATAATAATAAGAAGAAGAGTTTTATTTATAAAGTAATTTTTATACATAAAAGTGTAGTTCAGATTGCATCCCAGTGTAATTCAATAGAACATGGAGGCAGTGTATGTAAAACAGTGGCCAGTAGACAATAATATGACATGAAAACATTTATTTAATTAACATAAAAATGCATATAATTAATAATCAATCAATACAAAATCAATAAGCCATTAAATTACAAAGAAAATAGAAAGAAATATCAATACAAATGAAAGTTGTATTGATAAGAAATTGTAAGAAATCCAAACAATAAAAATGGATACCAAGTGAAAACAAAAAGAACATATAAAGAGGTGTAAATATAAATATAGATCTTCTCATATAAACAGAACTAATAAAATGCTGAACTGAATAAAATTGTTGCTACTTTTGCAGCTGCTTTTAAACTTAATAGCTGCAGATGCCAGATAAATACTAAAAGTTCAAATAGTTACCACTAGTTAAAATGTGGTAATGCTGCATAGTAAGAGAAAGTATTTTGTTAAATAGTGTCAGTAATTGTATGAAGTGGAAAAAGACACTTTTGGTGAAAATGGACCATTTTGCCTGTGCAAATCAACCATCACAAACGTTCGCTATCACAGCTAAGTTAACAGGAAAGTTAATAAGTCACATAATCACCAACAATAGTCACAGTTGTATTTAACTAACATTAACGTCTACATTAACATGGTATTTGTTAGAAATCACACATGAGGTCTCAAAGTGTCAACCATGAAAGTGATGCATGTGTAACATGTAGACAGTAGTAGCTTTATTTATTGTACTGTATGTTCATATGGGGCTGTGCAGTATGGTGCAGTGGGTAGAGAGTAAATAGTGCATCTACAACCACTATGCTATTGAACTTTAATACATATACAGCTACTCCTTAACAAGACAAAAATAACAAATGTCTTCATTTCCACTTTTGGCCCTCAACAAGCGTTCTATTCCCAGCCAGGGTGTCTGGGGTCCTTTCTGTATGGAGTTAGCATGTTCTCCTTGTATCTGTGTGGGTTTCCTCTGTGTGCTCCGGTTACCTCCCATAGTCCAAAGACATGTAGCCAGGTGAAGATGCTAAATTGCCTCCTAGGTGTACGTGTGTGTGTGTGTGTGCCCTGTGATGGACTGTTGGCCTGGGCATAGGTTCTAGCACCAACAACCCCGTCCCCCCCCAACCCGCCCCCATGTCTGTCATGGATGTTTATTTGTATATACACTATGTTTTAAAAAGTATCCAGACACCTTCTAATCAGTGAATCCAGCTACTGTTATAATCACTACAGAAAAGGATTGCTAATAGACTGAGGCACTCCTGAGCAGCCGCATGAGCCTAAAGTCATCACACCCAATGGCGAGTATAAACAAGAGGATCTCCGGAGTGATGGAGCTTCTTCTAATGCCTTTGGGATGAGTTAGAGTGGTGTCTGTGATCCAGAATTAATCATCTAACATCAGTTCCTGACCTCACTGGTGCTCTTGTGGCTGAAAGCATTCAGATCCTTACAGCAATGTTATGGATATGGATGTAGAGGACGCAGCTATATGGGAATTGTGGGTCAATGCTGACAACCTACATTTTGACAAAATGTAGAAACTAGTGCTAAACCTACCTGAATTATGACTTACGTATCTCCGTCATATGTTGATACATTGTATGTGCAGGTCTCGTCTCTACAAACTTTTGGACATATAGCGTGAGCATGCATGTGTGTATACATGGGTGCACACATGTATATGTGCCAAAAGCTGTCAAATCAGCAATTGTGCCCTGCTGTAGCATCTTGCAATAGCCTGATCCGCACACTCCTCAGGACATATGCAGCATTTGCTCTATCTAAAAGTAGACTTTAAAGAGGCTTTAAAGCAAAATCCACCTGTCTCCAGTTTAAACTTGTGATAAAGTTCAGCTTTGCTAATTCAGGCTCTGGTATCGACCACCTGTGCTTAGTTCTGTGAATAAGAATGGACAAAGTGCGACTTAGTTCACAAATAGCCTAGAAGTTACAGGTGTCCATTCACAGATGTCTGGCCGAGCTCATTGACAGCTTACAACCCTTGGCGGATTAGTTCACCGGCACGCTGTAAGCCAGAACAGAGGCTAATGTGGCAAATCTATTCACGGGTCTGAAGTGAAAAGGACTCATCTCTGCCCATCACTTTCCAAACAAGAGTGGGACGCCAGGAACTGAAGGTGCAAATGTGTTAGCCAAAATGTACAATTGGGTTTTGGTAGTGGAGGGGATGCACATCTTAGACAAAGCAGTTCACCAGGAAATCAGCATTAAAAGTGATCAAATGACTCATATCATGTACCTATTGTTAGAAGATTGTCGACTCCAATCCGCTTTTAATTTGGATAAAGGAGAAAGATGCTTAGGGAGCATTTTACCATGTGTTCCTATCAGAGCAATATCAGCCTAAAATGTGTTTGCAGAATGCCACAGGTCGTTGGAAAGTTCAGAAAATCTAATAAAGATGCCACATAGGTGCTGTTACCTCTGTCCATGTCCTGGTTCAAGCCTCATCTGCAGGCAGAGAGAGTGTGTGCTAAGATAGAAAGGTGTGTGTTTGAGTGCATGTGTGTTTTAGAGAGAGCATGAGTGCATCTGTTGCCTGGGCCTCAAGCATCTGGGCGATACTCCCATGCACTGCAAAATCCACACCATCTTTACCGGATTTGTTTTTCCATTGCAGATGGTCCCATGCACATGTTTTCCTCCCATTGGCTCAAGATCCAGAGCTGCTACTGATACAACACACACGGCTTTGCATAAAAGGCAGCTTCTCCCTCACTCGGTTCCACCCCTGCACCACAGAGAGAAGAGGAGGACAAACGAACAGAACAAGCTGGAGAAGAGCAAAGCCATTTCTGCAGCAATGCACTGAGCATACACGGAGACCTGCAGAGCTATCAACACAGGCAAGTAATGAAGCATGTGTTATATTTATGCATTGCACATGCATTGATCAGCAATAGTATGCCTTATAGCATGCAAATAGTTTTTCTTACTGAATCATGGTTAATTATTTGCCACTGGAATTAATGTTAGTGCAAAATTATGTTTGCCCAAAATGTATTTTTTTTGGCTTGAATTGACTAAATTTACAAGTGGCTTATGTTAAAATGAGTGGATAAATGCAGTTTCCTGCATTGTCCCGTCTTGTGTTACTCATCACAGACCATATTACTGGTTTTGCATTTACTAAGAATTTCTGCATAAAGCTTTTTAATGTTTCACTCAATTTCAGTTTTGTTCGCATGAATAGTCTTATTTTAATGGTCAACCCATTTATAATATAATCAGTGTATTGCTAGATTATTTGGTGTAATAATCTTGACCGTTTTGCCATCACAAAATAAGTAAAGGTTATGAAAACACTGAAGAAAACAAAGTCTAAAACCTGTACTGTAACTGTAATATTGTATAGTATCTTGATACTGTAAAATCAGAAATAAAATGTAATTAAAATAATGATAATGTGACAGCTAATATAGCTAATATCATATTCCATACACATTCGTGGAAACTCCTTGTTAACAGTACAGCCTGTATTAGTAATGTTACTATGTTACTAATTACAACCACGTACAGCCTACATCTTATTCAATTACAGTGCCTTCTCCATTTCACCTTCAGAATTCACTAGCTGGTGTAGAACACTGATTGACAGGCAGACAATAAAAGTATGGCTAGAATAACTTGACAAAATGACTAGTGAATAAGTGTATAGGGTGCTGAAAATAAATGCATGTAAATCTGACACAGTGCAGCTGATTTATATGCAGCAGGTGCCAAAGTAATACAGTAACAATCATTATAATCATTATAATAATAATAACCTTTGTTTATAGAGCACTTCTTATACTGGTGACAGCTCAAAACACTTTGTTAACATTAGTAGTAGAAACTTTGAGTATTCATTTAAAATCATATAAACCAAATATACAGATCACATTTATTGATACAGATACAGATCACATTTATAATTACCAAGAGGATGTATTTTTAATTCAACATACAGTTAAAGAGATAAATATTTAATGTTTCTTTAAAACGAGCACTGAGCTTGACTGGTTCATAAAAGCATAATAACTCCATGTTTCTCCACGATTTTTATGGAACGTCTTTGTAGACGGCCAGATCTGCAGATCTAAGATGAGGAGTTGGAACATAAACAGAGACTTCTGTAATGTAAGCAGGTGCTAGATTATTCAGAACTTTATAGACTAGTATCTTTCTTTTAAAGAGGTGGTCAGAGCAGATCTTTTAAATCAGGAGTGATAAGAGCTCTCGTTTAGTTTGTTGCTGTATTTTGTGTTTTGAGTTGTAGAGGATGAGTTGTTTTCTTAGGAACCCAGTAAGAAGAGCATTACAGTGATCAACTCTGCTTGTAACAAATGCATGAGAGAGTTTCTCTGCATCACTTTGAGTTACATGTGGGATAAAAACTCAGAGTCTAAGATCACACCCAGGTTTCATACATCAGGTTTGGTATTCATAGCTAAAGAACTCAGTCTGTCATAAACAATTTTGTCTCTGACTTTATTACCAAGAATCAGTGCTTCATTTTTTTCTGGATTTAGTTGACTGGATTTAGCGACCTCCTCTAAAAAATAAAATCTGACACATAGTTTGTAATTCTGTCTACCGAGTCTTGATTATCAAAAGGAATGGAAATATCTAAGTGTGTGTCATCAGCATAGCTATAAAAAAATTATGCTCCCCTGTGATATCGTCTAGAGGTAACATGTATGAAGAGAAAAGCAGAGGCCCTAAAACTAACCCTTGTGGCTAAAAAATAAAAGTAATATGTTTTTACGATGAATGATTTCACAGTGAATCCAAAAAATAGCTTCTTTGTTAATTATGCTTTAAACCATTCTAAAACTGTGGCTAAACAATATTAAAAACATTGAATTATAAGCTTGTCTACAGTGATATCAAAAGCTGCTTGTAAATCCAATTAAACCAGAATAGGAGGGTTATGTACATCAGCTCTAAACCTGATAAAAACTTAACTTTAGATAAAAACGTAATTTAAGGACTTAAAAGAGCTACATTTGAAAGTGGTGTAAAATGGTTTAGTATGGAAGGATCTATGTTACTCTTTTTTAGTCTACTCTGTTTTAGAGGCTTCATTAAGGCAGTTTTGAAAGTATTTGGAAAGCACCTGCTGACAGGGAACAGTTTACAATAGTTAGGATAATACAATAGTTCCACCTTATTAAGGTAGAAATATGGTTTCTCTTTAGACAATTTAGGTATATGTTCTCATTCATCCATAGATCTTTTGAATATGTGTGTTTTTCTTCCATTTGACTGGTGCAAGAGTCAAGAGTTTCCTTCAGTCTTGCATTTAGATTCGTAGGCAGATCATTACGAGGGTAAAGCTGTATTTGGTGCAATATTATAACTATTTTTAAACTTCTCAACTGTTTCTGAGCAAATGTAAAATTTCTTCAAAGCACTTTTTTCCTTAATTCTATTTTGACTTAAAATGAAATACAGAAATGGTCTGATATGAGAATATCAGATATGAGGGACACGCTTGTATTTAAACATTAAGTGATTACCAGATCCAGGCTGTGAGCCAGCTTGAGGAGTAGAGCTGCTTCAAATCAATCAGAATCAGAATCAGAATCAAGCTTTATTTGCCAAGTATGTTCACACATGCAAGGAATTTGTCTTTGGTTACATTAGCTCACAGTGCACAGAGAGTGACAACATTTCACACAGTACAAACACACACATCCTAACACACACACACAAACGTACACACACACACACACACACACACACACACACACACACACAATGCCTTACATACCTGTAAACCTTAAATCAAACGTCTCTAGGAGTCAAATGAACTCTAGCGTGTTGCTGGCTGATGGTTTATCAATATGTAAGTTAAAGTCCCCATGCAAGGAGAATTTTATTGTCATAGCTAGTGCATACAATTGTTATTAATTCTGCAATTTCTGCAAAAAGATTTAAATTATTATTATTAGAAATTGTAATTTTGCTTTTTTAGGAGATAACACAGAATAGCACAGAAGTGTCATAAAAAAGGTTGATCGCAACAGACATAAATTCATCATTTATACCTTTAAAGTATTTTTGCCATTAAAGTCACTATTATACAAGCATGCCATGTCTTACTGTATGAATAAATAGGTAATATTTCAGGAGGAGTTTCAAATACAGTTGCTGTGCCATTTACACGGAACCAAGTTTCTGATGAATTCAAATCAAGCTTAGGTTCTTTAATAAGATCTCTGATTAGAAATGTATTGATTGATGAACCTGAATTTTCTCAGGACGTCAAGTTTGCCGCCCCGATCTTAAAAAGTGTCGTGAATAAAATAAAACTGAATTATACTGCTAAAATGATATTATCAGTATTACGATGACATAATTTTGGATGGGCACCTTGGAGTTCATGATAATATATAAACAAACTTAAATTTGGACAAATTGGAACTTTGTGCCACCTTTTTTGTGTTCAGCAAACTTCATTCATCTTCCTTCCACCAGAGGGCAGCACTACACAGGATCAGGAACTATATCAAACCCTCTCAGCCTAGGAGTATGTCTTTTGTATTGGTAAACAGCAATCAGAGAGGTTAACTAAACCATGAGCAAAATGAGGGACAGGTCACCTAAAGGCAAATATAAGACACAGAGGGTGAAGACAGGCTAATAGCTGGAAAGGACACGACACAACCAAACCATTGCACAATTGAACTATTTCAACAGCACTATTAACGACAAAAAAATGTAACTAGATAGTGAGTGTGGAGAGGCGGCCAACATTCTGGGAGTCCTTTACATGCTGCTGTCTATTCTCCCAATTCTCTCTAAGTCCGATAGCGGTACCACAGAGATCACCCTCACGGACCGGCCGTTTAGGCAACCCACTCTGCCAAGTCTAGCACTCCTCTGCAGGACCCACCTGTAAAACATTCTGGCCAGCAACAGCACTGTCTGTTCCTCATCAGCAGGCACCCCGGTCCTCTCTCAGGGCCATGCTCTCGGCACAATGGCGTCTCCTGAACCATCGAGGTCTGTCTTTTGACGTGCACTGGACGCAGCAACGCACATATCGTTCCACATTTGTGTAGCAGCCCGGCCAGCTAAATCTGTGCCTTAACCACTTCAGCATCTTCCCCGCACCGAAGTTCCCCAGGCTACCCGCCACATGCGCCGTGACCTTTCTCGGGCTGCGCTGTGCCAGCGGCTTCTACATGCGGTTTAACATCTTGTTGTGCATTCGTAGGCTAAAGTGCCTTAGTGGTGGGCCTGCATGGCATCAGCCATCTGCAAACCCAACAGAGATCTGCGTCTGCCTCCTCAGCACGGTGTAACTCTTTACATCTCACCAATGTTACTGGAGGTACTGACAGCAACAGGGGTGCTTCTTTCAGTCGCCTTCTGTTTTTTATAATTATGCACTGCGTCATCAATGCCTGCAAAGGTGCTGCTTGGTTGCACTGTCCATGGCCCTTCGTGCTGGTCCTGGCACTGTGTTCAGCTCCTCCAGCATTGGCAGCTTCACCCTCAAAAAGTGGTGGCACCCTTGACCTAAAAGTGTGCCCCACTCCTAGGGATCTAGGGATTCGGGGTAGGTGTAGCTCTCGGTACCCTCTTTCCTCTTTGTCTTCTTTGCCGTCCACCTTTAAATTTGTTAATATATTACTCAACGCCTTCAAGCTTGGTGGCAGTATGTCTGGCAGTAGTTCTGGCAACAACGTAGTGTCGGTGCAGAAGAAGAGCTCAGGACGCACCATCAGCTAAAGAACGTCACGAAATCGGTTTCTGTGGCTGAGCAGCTACACACAAGCATAAGATCAAAATGCACAATCCCAAGTGTCGGCTGGAGTGGTGTAAAGCACGCCACCACTGGACACTGGAGCAGTGGAAACATGTTCTCTGGAGTAATGAATCATGATCTGATGACGAACCTTTGTTTGGCTGATGCCAGAAGAACGCTTCCTTTGAGTATGCAAAGTGGCAACAGTATAGTTTAGTGGAGGAGGGATAATGGCTCTGGGACTGGGTTTGGGTTCCAGTAAAGGGTAATGTTAATGCTACAGTATACACAATTATATACCAGTAACTTTGTGGCTACAATCTAGAGAAGACCCTTTCCTGTTCCAGCATGACTGCACACAAAACGAGGCCCATAAAGACCTGGTTTGACAAGTTTGGTTTGGAGGAACTCCAGTGGCTTGCACAGAGACCTGGCCTAAACTCCACTGAACACCTTTGAGAAACCTTTTAAATTCAACTTTGATTGTGAGCCAAGCTTTCTTGTTCAACATCAGTGGCCGACCTCACAAATATTTGTTTGACTGAATAGGCACAAATTCCCACAGACACACTCGAAAACGTTGCCGAAAGCTTTCCTAGAACAGAGGCTATAGTAGTCGCATAAAGGGGGCAAACTCCATATGAATTCCCATGGTTTTGGAACGGGGTGTCAAACAGGCTCATATGGGTGCCATGTATAAGCATCCGTATACAGTACTAGATAAAACAAATAGTTGCACCCAGAAGGAATCAACCAGCAGGAGTGAAACTTGGTGGGTAGGTTTGACATTGTGAGACATGAAAAGTGTTACGCTCATTAATAAGGACGGGACTTATCGCTGTACCTGATTGATCCAAGAGCCACAATTGCGGACATTCATCGAGCAGTGCTACACTCTATGAGTCATCCTGTTAGGACACAGGACTACATGCACACAGACTGTTACGATGACTGTCCTAACACTATGTCAACGTCGCCAAAGACTGCAATGCTGTCGTGCCAAAACTGCCATGTAGTGACTCATAATGTCAATGTGTCATCTTCAGTGACCAGTCCCACTTTTGTTTTGGTGGAGACGACCAACGGATCAGTGTGTGTAGGCACCGTGGTCAGCGCCAAGTTGACCAGTTTGTTGTGATGCATCACATGTCCAGAAGGCCTGGTGTCACTCCAGCTCCACCCCTACTGCGCAATCTGCAGGAACTGTGTGAGAATGTTCCAGCTGCATGGGATGGATTATCACAGGACAAAATTAGGAAACTCTACAACTCAATGCTGAGACACCTGGCATGCTGCATTAGCAAACATGGCAGCTCTACGCCATACTGAGAGACACTACTTCTGTATGTGTAGCTCAATAAATATTGCCCATATCAGTCTAAATTTATCATCATTTATTGCTCCTGGTAACCTTTATCTTCCTTTCCAATAGCACTGCAATTCCACACTTCCTTCTGGATGCAAGTATTATTTAGTGTATAAATATAATTAACGTCTTTGACCTCTTTGAAATGGAAATGGAAGGTCCCTGAAAATAAACATATTATGGCACGTATTACTATGCTATGCTATTACATGCTATGATACCAATTCAGGGAAAGGTCATTGTTTAGCTACTTTACCCACATGAACAGTGAGCTGCTGTCTTTGATATTTGTAATTATCTAGAGATGCAGCACTGGTCTGCCTCAGGGTGGCACTGCAGTGAACTGACCCTTCTTGATCCAGTTATATATATGGGTTATATAAATAGCCTAGCACGACAAAGTGACAATTTGCCCCGTAATAATAATTGAAAGTCAATGATAATACAGGCCTCAAATCTTCACACTGAGGAACAGCAATGCTCAAATGTCAACTTTAACCTCTGTGTGCCCTGCCCCTCTCCCCTCTGACCAGGTAGCACTTACAGGCCTACTCTGCTCTTCACACAGTGTAACTATCATCCACATCAGCTTAAGCACCTCCCAAGGCAGTCTGGTAGTTTCCATCCACTTGAACCTTAAAGAATTAGGTCTCCTTAGGAAATTATGTGAGTGGTTGGAAGCCTTGAGCCAGAGGGGGTTTAGGAAGAACAACATCGCCTGTGACATTAATTCCCTGAGCTGTGCTGATGCAAGCTCACACTGGATCACTCACTAGATAAATCTACCAGCCCCTGTCCTTATTTTGACCACTTTATGCGATGCCCCCTTACTCTGCTGATCATTCTTTATATGCTAAACTGCATTAATGGTAAGGCAGCAACAACACTATTTACACTAGGTACATGAGGCACCTGCAATATCTATTTCTCACTTTCTCTGGCAGGCAGACAGAGCGGTTCACTGAGAAACAAAGCTGATATATCACTATAACTAGTCATTCTGTGAAATCTTCAGATTGTTAGTGAATATTTATTATCTAACTAGTACGTTGCTGGGCCAGAGTACAAATCGCTGTTTCCTGGTTGTTGATCCAAGAGGCTGAAACTGCTAAGGCCAAGTCTAGTTCCAACATGATTTTGTATGCAGTTTTTGTAGACTTTGGAGTTTATTCTCTTAGTGAGAAATGTTGCAAGAAAGTCGAATCTGTGCCAACGTCCAGTAAAATCCCTACAGAAAAAACAGCTAAAAAAGTGCCTATAATAATTCTTCAGCATTTCTTTTAAATTTTATTATACATTTAATACATGCATACACTTTTTATGCATTGTGCGCACATAATGCATTTATTTTGGCCCTCCAAAGGATTATTTTATACAGTATTGTTATGGTAATACTTAGTTAAGGTGTACATTTCATTCCAGCTTGTAAGTCATTTATCATAACTAAATAGATGTCTACAGGAACATTTATTATTGCCTCTACCTTTATTGTGTATGTATGTTTTATGAAAGCCTAAAATGGTAAAATAGGAAGATTGAATGTAAAGATAAAATGTACACTTTTTTTTGGCAAACATCAGAATAGTCATCTCTTGCCTGCAGCTCAAGATATTCTAGTTTCATTTGTATGCTTAAATATGTTTCTCTAACATTCCCTATTTAAAAAGCATCAGGTCATAATCAAAAGCTGATATAAGACAACCACACTTGGATATTAATATCTATGTCAATTGGTATTCATACCAAATCAATGCCTTTCCCAATCAGCTCATTACAAAAACCAAAGAACATGTTATTGACAATAATTTATTGGTTCTAAATATGATGTCCACAAACCTGTCACAGTAATAAGACGCAGTAAATTATGACTTAAAAAAAGTGAGCCTCTGACTGGATGTGCCAGATATGTATGTTTTCTGTGTAAACAGAAACAGGACTTCTAAACTAATCTAATGTAATCTAATCTAATGTAATCTAATCTAATCTAAAATAACACCATTCCCTATAGTGCAAAACAGAAATAAAGATCTACTAATATCTGCTATTACATCAAAACTGCAAACATTCTCTGAACAGCTTGTTCTATAAGTAAGTGAATATTGTAAGTGAATAATGTATAGGACTAGAAAAATATTCAATAATTCAATGACTTAAAAGCTCCTTATGGTGATGCAAGTTTGTTGTAACAGTGGCAATTAATGCTTCACACATTTTACATGTAACAGGAAGAGTGAAAACAGCCAAGTCAAGTCACAGTCTATTTAAATAGTGCTTTTACAGCTGACATTGTCACAAAGCTGGGGGTCCAAGCCCCAACAAGCAAGCCAAGAGTGACAGTGGCAAAGAAAAACTCCATAAGAGCAAGAGGTAGAAACCTTGAGACAAACCAAAGACTCAAAACCCAACCCGTTCTCCGGTTAACAACCAGACAGCAAGACCAAAATACAAGAGCAATATGTCAAAGTATTTCACAGGCTAGTAGTTCAGGATAGAATAGATTTTAAGCTGTGCACGTGTGTTTTTTAATGGACTGATTAGTTCAGTGGTTCAAGATGAGGAGCAGGAAACACTCCCAACAAAGTAGCCTACTATGTTCCCGCCAAACTAATAACAACACTCTGGCACTGCACATATAAGGTCATTTTAGCTGTGCTGTCATTACAGCCCTTACAATATGTTTACTGTGGAAACTTTTATATCACGTCCTATAACAATAAAGATACAATTTATCGTGTAGCCCTGCAATCCGTCCTATCCATGCTCCATCCACAACCAAAACCACATAAATGGATAGATAGGTCTATTATATAATACTTAACTAAACAGCTTTAATATTTTGAAACATGATTTCTTGTAGCATCATATTTATCATTTGATTTTAATAATGTAGCCCCCCCCCCCCCACACACACACACAATGACAGTAATAGCAGTAATGAATGTCTCTTGATATCTCTAATACCTGTTGTAGAGTTGTTTAAGAGGTCAGCCTGCCTAGTTCTTCTTTGCTTTATATGTTGATTGTTGACCGCTGTACATTTAATGATGGACCAAGAGTGCTTGAAATGCTGAGTATGAAGATGTGAACTGGCTTTTCCATCCTTAACAAATCGTATATATCTTTTTGAACCAGGTTACACACTCACTCACTCACTCACTCACCCATCTTTAGCAGGAACAAGTGAAATCTTAGAACTAAAGATCCATAAGTATGAACCACTGACAGGGAAGAAACTTACTAAAACCCGCACCAGGATGTCAAGAACTCACATATGCTGGCATGAAGCATGAGCTCTAAACCCAGAGCAATCTCACTACTATAATTAAAGAAATGATTAGTCTGTGCTTTGTCTTTCTTCCACCAAAGTCACTTTCTACCAGTCAACTGGCAGCAGGATGCAAGCTTTTTTGCATGCAGAAAACCAAAAATACTTAATTGCTGGCAAACTCAGTCGTGCTCAGAATTTACTACCAACAGGGAAAGATCACTTGTGGTCCCCAAGATCAGGTTAAAGTAACCCTCTGACACTTGAAGTGTAGGAATTAACAATGTTCCTGATAAGTTTAAAAAATCCTCATCCAAGACTGTACCAAGACTCAACAATTACACTAGTGGAAAAATTAAATTCCATGTATTTCCTTTTCTCTTTTTACAGAAATAAACTGGCTTTTGACAAGAGATTCCTTGTAGATGACCAAGATGACCAATGGTATGTAGCCAGCAAGACATCAAAAGGTGGTATCTGAACAGTTTTGGAATTTTATAAACTATATATTACTCAAATCTGCTTTGCAGTATATGCAACAAAGGGGCCAAAGGGAGTCTCAGTGCCATATCAGACATGGCTCCTTGTTACATATGACTGCAAAGCCCATTTAAGGCATACCTTTATAGTTGTATGTGAAAATCTGATTTGTAAGCCATAAACATACTATCTCTTTCTAAATTAGACAGGGGTTACATAGCAGAGGATCAGGACTTCAAAGGGATGAGCTTCTATGATCATTTTACAACAAAAGCTGCTAAGTATTCTGTGGACTCTGCATGGAATGCCTTTGGAGTGTTGCACTACATGTACCTCCTCTTAATGACTCAAATCTCAAATCTCTATCAAACACAGGTACTCCAGGAGATACAGAAGAAGAAGAGTTCCATTCATGCTCAGAATGTCCTTCTCATCATTAAAATAACATGTCCAGGACCGAATTGTGGAATGTCATTTGAAACTCCAGAGTCTATAACCTTCCATGAGACAAGGTAGCTCTTCCCATACAGGAACACATTCTGGCTCTGCTAGTTATGGACATAATTGATTTATTTCTTGTTCTTTCTAAGGAATATACTCTTAATATTTAGATATACTAAAGGTTGGTATGGGAGCCCTAAAGGAACATACATTTGTGGATGGTACTGCTCTTAAGTCCCCAGGAGGATCAGTTGTCTGTTATTGTCCACTAGAAGGTTCCAAAGTGACTGATATCTTACCTGTCTAATATGCATTCCAAGGCTTTAAATGGTTTCTCCACAGTTCAAACCAACTTACCATGTTGTCCAAATTATACTACACAATTGTTAACTAGCCCGTTTCCAGTCTTACGTTCTCTTACTGTGTTTGTCATGATCTAAAACTCATCCTAAATCACTAACTCTGACTGTCTAAGAAGCCTTAAATACCTTCTATGTAGATTTGTCAACAGCCAGCTTTGGAAATAAAGGAAGTGATCAGAGTCCCTACAGGTACATATAGACTTAATTTACAGGTACGAATATCATCCAGGCAAATAGAGCCATGACTCTGCAATCAGTCCTCTCATCTGAACCTGGTTACAATAGTTCAAAAAACGAGTCAGTTACGTTCTTTTACTGAAGTTGTGACAGGATGGGATTTACAGCTTTCCTTCTTTGCAAATGGTCTACGCACTCAGTTGGTTCTGGTTTCTTACTTCCATTCCAAAACAAAAAAACATGAGAATGCCACTGCTTCCACTTGCCAAGGTTAGGATACGTCTAGCAAGTTCCATCTCGACCAAACCTTAAAACGAGACATCACACCAACAGTCCTGTGAGAAACGTACCAAATGGTTACTCTCGATAAAAGTATGCTTAGCTAAACTAATCATGTTAAGATAAAGCTGCCAAGTGCCTGAATTATTGAATGAAATGTGCCAAAAGGTTCTCATGTGCTGAGATGTTTCTATGGCCCCATTTTAGTATAACTTTTAATGATATTTTATAGTCTGACATAGTCCATGTTTGTAGGCTAGGAATAAATCTTTTGGCGCCACCTGTTGACAGTGCCATAGATTTGTGATTTGAAAGTTTTAATTTCTGCAATAGAAACAAAGAAGCTTTGGCACAGTTATGTTCTTTAATAGACTCTCCTGTTGGATTGTTCTTTTTCCTCAGAACGGTGCATTGCTGTTGCTGAAAGAAACTGGCAGTCAGCAGGTCAGTTGGTGAGGAAGATCTCCAAGCAGGTTTGTAAACAGTTCATTGATATAGCTTTAAAGCTAGTCTAAAATGTAACCAAACTGAAGCCTGCAACTATTGTCAGGTGCCCAGCTTAGTGGTCCTGGTTTTGGTCCTTAGAAATTGGCCTTATCTTAGGGATGTCCTTGTCTTTGTAGAGCTTGCTTTATCAAGCCCTTCATGAATCGCATCAGGTTTAATAGAGCAGGAAACCTCTCTATTTTGCAGGTTAGTCACCCTCTAGAACCTTGGTTTTGGGTCCCTACTATAACTATAAGATCTGATTTGATGGCTGATTACACATTTCTCATGTTCACAACAAAATCTAACCAAGAGGTATGTTTACAATCCTGGAGGCAGAATTTGTTGGGGATCTTGTTCAAGTTACACAATTGAGATTCTGGTATTGGTCTAAAAAGACCAGAGCACACTAATGCATGTCCAACAAACACATGCATACCGAAATATTGAGTTAGTAGGCTATGCCTGTGTGCGATTGTTGGAAGACTCTAGAATGTTGTCCCCCATTTACACTGATCTGGAATGTTCTCCCCATGTCCATTTGACTTCTCCGTTCTTATTCTGGAATGGTATGGTACAAAGCCTACCGCCACTAAGTTTTGCGGAATTTTGCGTGTGCTGTGGGTCTGAAGTTTCACAGTGGGATCATCGGCATGATGTAATAGAAGATAACAATGAGACTAAGACTGCTTGGCATATTTACCTTGGGGACCATGTTTTGGTGCAGTATCCGTATAGTGTGAACAGTATGCCTTACCTTGCCTACAAGCAATTACCTCAGATGTTATAGCAAGCATCTAAAACGGGGTGCACAACTCCAGCTCTGAAACCCTGGTGTCCAACTCAGTTCGATTGTCTCTTTAGTCAAATACAGCTACCAAACCTCTGCACCCCTATGTACAGTTATTGCTTTTCCATTATCATCAACAAAGGACGTAGGACACATCTTGGGACTCAGATGTGACTGTACAGTTCTGAAGGTCCTTGTCAGTCTTCCAATTCTTTCAGTTGGTTCTCTAAAGCAGTGAGTTGACCACTTTCTCCTGCAATACTGACCAAATCACATAGACTTACATGGAGGCCTACATCTCACTTAACATTTAGTTACAGGTACTTTGCTGTATCCATTCTTTACCATGTATCCTAAGGTCTTTACACTTGAACAGACCTTTTGCTTGATTGGCATACCACAGACTGACCTCCTGATGTCTACATGTGAACATATATTTGGATGTACTTAGCTCTGTTTGTAGAGGTTGAGACTAGTTGGAATAGTTGTCGGAAGTGCATACTACATGGAACTATAGCAAGTAGGATGCTTGTTAGTGCATTTTACAAGATGTTCCCAACCTTACTTCTACTTGGGAAAGTATGATAAGGACCGTGTACCTCTAGTGGCCAAGTGGGGAAGTCACATTGTTTCATTTAAACAAGCATACTATATGTCTCTACTCTGCATAATTCATGAGATAGCATTTAGCAAGGCCATATACCAAAACCACTACAATAAGAGTACCTCATTATCTTTACTATATAGTAGTATATTCTGGTCATGTTGTTTCTTAATTTTGTTAAGTACTAATTTTTATAATCTTATAAATTGAGAAGAAGTGAGTACCTCTAGTGGCCAAGTATAGCAATTACAACTACTGGTTTTATTGCTATTAGGTGGACATTTGAACTAATGTCAGTAGATTTCAAGAATGATAAAACCTCTGTCAGAACAATTTTAGAAATTTCATTGGATGACCACATGTTTAGGTTGTAATTCCCTTTTTGGGGGTCTGTTGATCTTTTTATATATGGGGGAGTTTTTGCTCTAGGTTTTACAGAATGTAAATCATAAGTCAAATCATTTCCATACTTTGCTTTTTTCAATAACTGTGTTAAAACACAAAAGTATTATTATTATGTATCTTTATTCTACCTTTATTATATTATATTTGTATTATACCTTTATCAGTTTATGTCTAAATGACTCTGCTTTATTTTAATAAGCTACTTCATTTTAATAAGTCACATTAAAGTATGTTACACTTGAAATGTCAATTTAGTTTTTTTTTTAATTAAATAGGTTTTAAGGTTTTATTAATTATATTTTTATTGCATTGGTAAGTGAAAATAATTATGAAACAATACTGTAATACTTACTATCGGCAAAATTCACATGCTCATCTCCAGCAAGATGGCTTAAATTGTTACTTAATTCTAGCTAACAGTTGATATAGCTAGCATGTAACAGTGTATTATATTCATTTAGTAGATGCTCTTATCCAGAGTTGTCCACTTAGATAATACATCCTAACTATTACAAATAGTCCAAAGTACCCTTTAGCTAAGATATAGCCAAAAACAAGAGTCAGTGATGGCACAGAAAAAGAAAGATAGACAGTACAGAAATAAGACATAGCATAGTACAATACAAGACAAATGCTAGACTGGTATGACTTTGAGCTCTGACATTCAAGATGGGTCTTCTGTCTATGTTTTATGCCAGTGGAGGTTTATATTACCAGCTCGGTGCCAGGATGCTTGAGGTCGGTTCAAGGAGAGTTGTACTAGAAGCTTAAAGACTCAAAGTATGGACTGAGTTTTGAGCATTGCCTTCAGGTAGAGAGGAGATGCTCCGATGGCTATGTAGGTGATCATTAGAGGCATACAGTGATGGAGTGACATGAGAGAACTTTGAAGACTGAAGACATGCCATGATAATACATTTTGGAGCTATTGCAAGGGCATGATGGCCTGCATAGAAAGACCAGCCAGGAGCAATAGTCAAGCAAAAGTTGCAATAGTCAAGCCTTAAGATGATAAGAGACTGAAATTGCACCTGGGTGACATCCTTACAGAGAAAGTATCAATATACAATGCTGCAGAGAAACAGCCTACATGGCTGAATCAGGTATGCAGCATGAGCCTATATGTTTACCTGTAAGCCAGAATTACATCAAGGCATCAAGATGTTCATCTTCAGAAGGTGTACTTCTCAAATTAGATGGAAAGACTGTGGTAAGGAGCTATAGTTCCTGGGATGTATGACAGCTTGGTCTTGCTGGGATTCAGCTTCAGATGGTGTGTTTCCGTCCAAGATGATATGGGATGAGATGCAATTGGAAACTTGAGTGTGAGAAGCTGGAATGGAAAAGAATTGGTTGAATGAAAGACTGTAGAAAGAAAACCTAGGACCCAACACCTACACTTGCTGAACACTGATGAAGAATCTGCCTATGTGGATACTCTCCATGTTACATGATAAACTGCTTCCATGAAGTTCTAGAGATTCCAAGGTTTGCAAGGACGGATAGGAGGATTTTATGGTTGATGGTGTCAAAGGCTGCAGAGAGGTGATGAAAATTCAGGACTGTGTATCTGCATGGAGCATTTCCATCACTGCTGCAAGGGCAGGATTTGAAGAGTGCCAGACTCCTTGGAATCCTGCTACTGGTTCTGGGTAGGAAAGAGAGACAAACGACTATAGACTGCAGATTTGAGAGTTTCGGAGAGGAAAGAAACAAGTGATCAGTAGCTGCTGATGTGGGAGCGTTCTTGCATAGGCATTTTCACAATGGGTACCACCCTGGCCATCCTGCATACAGATGGTACATGACCTGGTGACCAGGAACTGCTTATACTGGAAGTTATGAAAGGAAGCAAGAGCAGATTGTCTTAAGCAGTGTAAATGGGATGGTGTCTAGTATGTGATTGGATTGTTGGATGTCAGTGGCTGAAGTACAATGTCTGTGGAAAGGGGAGGAAAACAAGGTAGGGAATAATTAGGGATTGGGGTAATCACCGAAGGGAGGAATGGAGACAGGAAAAAATGACAAATCTTATTATTTCCCTGTTTGCAGCAAACTCTGCTGCAATCAAACCACAAAAGTGTAAGTGGGTTATCCAAAAACATACACTTACCATCAAAAGAATAGTTGCACCCAGAAGGAAGTGTTGGACTGCAGTGCTATTGGGAAGGAAAATAAACGTTACCAGGAACAGTAAATGATGATACATTTAGACTGGTATGGGCAATATTTACTGAGCTACACACACAGAAGTAGTGTCTCTCAGTATGGCGTCAGACTGCCATGTTTGCTAACGCAACATGCAAGACATCTCAGCATGGAGTTGTGGAGGTTCCTAATGGTGTCCTGTGATAATCCATCCCATGCAGCTTGAATAATCTCACACAGTTCCTGCAGATTTTGTGGTAGGGGTGGAGGTGGAGTGACACCAGGTCTTCTGGTCATGTGGCGCATGACAACAAACTGTTCATCTTGGAGCTGACCACGGTGCCTCCAGACATGGATTCGTTGGTTGTCTCCACCAAGACAAAAGCGGGACTTGTCACTGAAGGTGACCCACTGCCATTCCATGGCAGTCCATTGCAGTCTTTGGTGACGTTGACATGGTGTTAAGGGCAGTCGTCATAACAGTCTGTGTGCATGTAGTCCTGTGTTGTGCAGCCATCCGCCAATGGTGCTGGCACTAACAGGATGACTCATAGAAGGCGTCACTGCTCGGTAAATGTCTACAATCGTAATTGAATCACTCAAGCGCATGTCAGACAATCTGTCGGTTCTCCCTCTCCATTGTTCATGTAGGACGTAAGCTGAGCGTGCACCGCTGTTGGACACAAACAGTGCAGTTTTAGCCCATTTTTAAGAACAAACACAACCATATGGGTGGAGACATGTAAATTAGCAAAACAGAGGCAAAAAAAAGTCAACATTTGCTACCAAGTCTGTATATGCCTGTATATGCACTCTGTTTGACTGAACAAAGTAGCAAGGTATACACATTAAAACTTAAAATTGTTTAAAACTTGTTCATGAATGGTTATTACGAAGGTCACAAACACTATAAAAAGTTTCAATATGCAGTTAGAACTCATAAATAAAAGGGTCAAAAACTGACTTGTTCTATCTGATGAATATGTATATGTGATTACACTTACAGGTTTAATGCTGACTGATGGAGAAGACAAAGTAAGATTAGTAAACATCAAAGTCTTAATTTTAACAGTGTAAAAGAATGAGGGTTCACAGCACCTCACTGCTACTCCGACTACCTATGTGTTGTAGCTGCTTATAAGTCAAGTCAGATCAAGTAGTTTTTTATTGTCATTTCAACCATATACAGTGGTGTACAGTACACAGTGAAACGAGACAACGTTCCTCCAGGACCAAGGTGCTACATAGAACAATAAATACAATAGATACACAAGACAATTTACAATATACGAAACAGCAAACAAAAAATACAGGGAGGGGGCAGATAGCCCACTGGTAGTGGGAGCAGTAAAGTGCAGTTATGTCCATTTTTTAAGATGAACATTGTTTTTAGCAGCAGTTATGTCCATATTTTGGTATAAATGTAAACATTGTGCTCCTTAAGTTTATGTGTAGACAGATTTAAAAGATGAGATTGTGTGTGTGCGTTCAGTCCAGTCACTAAAATGTGTGCAATTATTCAGACCAGACTCTGGTTGTTAAGGAAAAACATACACTTACTATCAAAAGAATAGCTGCACCCAGAAGGAAGTGTTGGACTGCAATGCTGTTGGGAAGGAAGATAAAGGTTACCAGGAACAGTAAATGATGATACGTTTAGACTGATATGGGCAATATTTACTGAGCTACACACACTGAAGTAGTGTCTCTCAGTATATAAATAAATGTCCAGTGTTTATGGCCTATTTAATAACCATTTATGAATGACTTCTAAGCTATTCATAAACGCTTTATAAAGGTAGCCTTATTCTAAAGTGGTACCATTTTTTTTAACTGTCTGTGTAAAATCAGTTGTAGAGAGACCATGTACACCACCTGGTTTTGGTAGTAAGCCAAGCTGCTGCACAATCCCACACTTTAGATCCCACACTTTCAGACCTGCACTTTCAGTGAACCTTCACTTGAGTCAGCTCCGTATTACCTATAGTAGTACACTATAGGTCTTCACTTGAATCTCAGTCAGCTCTGTACTACCTATAGTAGTACACTTTATTGGTCTTAATGACCCCAGCACATAAACAGTGCATAATGTGTCTAACAAAGATCCTTTTGAGATTCAGCCACATGTGCATAATTCCCTACAGGATATGTACGGCACTGTTTTTGTGTAGAATTCCAAATTTCAAGTCACATAGTTCACTATGAAGGGAGCATGGCGCCATTAAGGACATACGAACCCAAATGGAATGTACGGTGGCTACAGTAGCTTTTTAACCACTGTATATTATTATATCTGAGTCTGAGAGTGACGTACTGCGGCTCTGCAGTTAGACCCTTCTCCCTCAGCATGTTATTTTGAATGAAGCAGATTTATTTTAAATGATTATAAAAGATATGTTGAAAGAGACACTATGAAACATACTGTAACACGGGTCGCTATTAAAGGAGACACACAACCTAAAACTAACATGCCAAAACATTTTTTGTACACAGTACACAATCCCCTATCCAAAAGTCCTCACCCCATGCAACCACAAAATCATTGAAGCAAACTGGTGGCACACACAGCCTGAACAAAGTCTCTGGGCCACAAACATTCCCAGTTTGCCCACTGTCCCAGCCAGCACAAATGTCATGGGGTGGCCACTCCTCGACAGTCCTCTACCTCAGCCAAGTCCTTGGTGAAGTGGCTCCTAGGCATACCCTACTCTGGTTATGCTGTCCTCTGGCCTGCCGAAGCAGAGAGACTCAAGCAGGCGTGCACGAAAAGCTTGACTTCCATGTCTTGCCCATGCCAAAGAGGCTGTCCCAGCTGGTATGAGGCACTTTAGCGGTGGGCTTGTATGGCATCACATCTTCCCAACCCAGTTTCTGCTAAACTGGCATGTGAGCATAGCTCATCTAGCTCAAGTTTATATATGATTAGCGAGAGATCTTAATGTTTTCCTCGCCTGTGTTTTGACAGTTTCACCGTTCATATTGAAGGAAACACTGCCCTGAACATGTCCAGAGTGTCCTGACTAATGTATTGTTATTAGATCTCTCACTAGGGTCTAGCAGTAGCAGGCAAACTAATACAACATCAGTCAAACCAGGCGTCAGCTCCAGGGCTTTCTGTTCATCAGACCACTCGCACAACTTCAGAATGAACCATGTGCAATAAATCTGAAGCACTCATAACCTAAAACTAACATGCCAAGTCAAGTCTTGAAAACACTTCAGTACTTCACTTACAGTCTATTCTTCTACACAGCAGTCCTACTCGATCCAGGGTACCTAATGTAGCCAGCATAGCAAGCTAATGCCTGTCAATTAAAATAAGCTAGATTTGAATTATTTAACTGTTAAGGTAAATTGCACCCATTTACACTAAATACACTATATGAAGTTGTTAATTCGTTATGGTACTAAACTAGGGGGACTAAAACACATGTACTCATACCCGGCCTATAAAAATGGTATCGATACCTCCCTTAGTTGCAGGGTATAAATCTGATTCTCAGGAGTTCTCGCAAAGTTTGGTGATTTCCCTTTTCAAACACTTCTGATTCAGCTTGTCTGTTATCTACTAGGCTTAGTTTGGCTGTGTTTGTGCTGAGAAATCACCAAGCAGCCACAATTGTGACTTTAATGATGAATATTTTTAAAGGTTCTTCTTGTGGTATAGCCCATTATATACTTTATTGGCATAAACATAACATCTTAATAATTCTCATTTAGACATATGGCCTTGATATGACTGCATATACCCTATGTGTCCAACTACGGGTGCCTTGATATTTACAGTTACATTTACATTTTCATTTATGGCATTTAGCAGACACTCTTATCCAGCGTGACTTACAACCGTGCTTAGTTTTCCATTGGATAATGTTTCCTTTTCCTAGTACAAGAAGGTTAGAGTCTAAAACTCGATATTAACATACTTAAACCCTTTGATGCTTTACAGTAAGGATGTACTTTTATCAGCTTAATCCACAATTCTCAACCAGTTCATAATCTACTATTTAGACATTTCATAGATGTATGTTTTTGCCAAAAGCACACAGCTCTGTCTGTATCCAGTGACCAACACACAAAGAAGTTACAGACTTTTGACTTCTGTTCTGTAGAGTTTCTTAATGGTGTCCTGTGAACCATCCCATCCCATACAGCTTGAATATTCTCACGCAGTTCCTGCAAATGTTGTGGGATAGGGGTGGAGGTGGAGTGACACCAGGCCTTCTGGATGTGTGAAGCACGACAATAAACCATTCATCTTGGCGCTGACCACGGTGCCTCCACACAAGGATTTGTTGGTTGTCTCCACCAGGACAAAAGCGGGTCTTGTCACTGAAGATGACCCACTGCCATTCTGAGTCACTCCATGACAGTCTGGCATGACAACACTGCAGTCTTTGGTGACGCTGACGTGGTGTTAAGGGCAGTTATGGTAGCGGTCTGTGTGCATGTAGTCCTGCGTTGTGCAGTCGTCTGCAAATGGTGCTGGCACTAACAAGATGACTCAAGGAAGCCAACTCTGCTCACTGAATGTCTGCAATCGTGGCTGATCAGTCAGGTACAGCGATGATGCCTGTCCTTGCTTACGTCATATGCACGGCTGAGTGTGAAACTTGAATCATTGGCATGTCTCTCAATGTCAAACCTGCCCACCAAGTTTCATTCCTGTCAGTTGATTCCTTCTGGGTGCAGCTATTTGTGCAACTGTTCTTTTAATAATGAGTGTAAAAATCACTAAGACCACACAATTCACACAGGTCCACACAAAGAAAACTGAAAAATGCTGCTGAGCTTTTATTACCGTATATAATAATGTAATTATGAAGTTGGAATGCTCACCTTTATAGCATATTTATTGCTGTTGAAATTAAAATGCTAAATATTACATTTACAGTATGTACATGAATGAAGCAGTAACCTCTTCTCCGGCCATTGAGAGTTGATGTTGAACAGTACTTCGGGCTTGCAACGTATCTGTGATGTAACTGAGTGGATAAATCAGGAAAGTGGGTCTAGAGTAATGGGATCAACGCAAGGCTTTGTGAGTTATTTGAAGTGGCTTGCGCATGGCATTGTGGGAGGATACTAGTACAAACAATCTTCATGTGACCTGCTGAGGACTGTGTACGTGGTTGGAGGTCTTATGGAACATATTGTGGGTTGCTGATCATGGTATAAACATAATGAGGGCTGTTATTTGGGATCTTCTTTAATAAAGTGGAGGTTCTTGATAGGACAGAATGTGGAAACAGTAAATATGAGTTATTTCTAAGTTCTGAATTTTAGACACCTTTAGACACCTTTCTTAGTAGTGACACAACTTTGTACTGTCATTTACTGTTTATTCGTTTTATTGAGTGCTAACTGAGCACACTGACCACTCGTAGATGCAAATAAAATATTTTCAGATATTTTTTAATAAAGTATCTTGTGAAATTCAACATACACAGTGTTATTGTGGACATTTTAAAATAATGTCACTAAGTAGTATCAGTAGTATCACTGAGTAGATCCCACTGTACTATCCCGTGCTGTAAAACCAAAGACAGGATGCCTATTAAGACTGTAAAAAAGGAGTGCTTTAGAAAACAGTAAAGACTGTGGTGCCATTATACAAGCTGTCAAAGACAGAAATCCCCTAAATACACAACCACCAGAATAATATTGTTATCATAACCCAGGAGGTTTATTATACTTTACTGCACTCATGATTAATGTACTGAAAGTGTGCTATTTTTATATACTATGTACGTAGTATGCTAAATATATGTCATTGGTCCTATGTGTATTTAGCACACAAAATAATAGCATATTTGAAATGTACTTGCTGATAATAGTGATGTAGTGATGGAGGTAAACCCTGATAAGAAGTTAGGTATTTATAATGCTATTAAATTGAAATATTAAATTGTTAAATTGTTCTCAGTACTGAAAGGCCTAATGTTTGCAAATAAATATAGCTAACATTTAAAGTTTGTCATTTGCATCTTACTTTTCCCTCACTGTTTGCCCTTCATGACACATCAAATTTGAACTAGTACAACTAGCACAGTCTAGTCTATACTGGACTCTGCAGGACAGCCTTGTTGTGTTCTCGTGAGGTCACGTGTCATTAGGTGTATCAGGAGATCCTGCATAGTTGGAGAGAATCCAGGTCAGATCTCTTGGAGGGGTTTTGTGACTGTGCTAGCTGGTGTGAGCAGGTTCTCGATGTCATGAGCTGATCACAGATCAGATCCTTGTAACTGGGTAATTAAGGGCATAGCTGAAAGAAAAATAAGCAGTCCAGTAAACAGCACATGGAGTAGCAGTACTTGATGGTGACCTTGTTGAGGCTGTGGCAGTCAGTAATGGATGGAGGTTGCTCTCCTATCTTTTCAACAGTATTGCAGTTTTAATCCAGTAATAATGATCAGGTCTAAGACATTTTCTATGTGTCCTCTCCAGAACCTTACTGTGGCATAAGGTCCTATGTGTGCCTTTCTCTGTTTCAGAGTAATAAGACTTTCAAAGGTTCAGTGTGCCATGTAACCCAGCTGCGAGGACATGTCTCACACTTCACACTGTGTGAGGATTAACAGGATTGAAGATTGTGTGTGTGTGTGTGTGTGTGTGTGTGTGTGTGTGTGTGTGTGTGTGTAAGACCTCGTGTGTGTGGGATTAGGGTAAATCAGTAGGCCTGTAGGTTAGTATGTCAGTGTATCAGTGAGTCACTAGGTTTCCCCGGAATACAATCTTCTTTCCATTAACCACACAAAGCACACACTTCCTGGTTGTATGTACACATTCACACACTTACGCTTGTTCACTTTTACACCCATGCACACCCCCCCACCAAAGAGTCACCCCCACTACACACAGTCCTTTCCTTTCCTGAACCATGAACCAAAGAAATTCACACTGTTTACTTGCCTAATAGTGGCTAATAGAAAGGACTGATGCCACAGTTGTTCCTCTGTTCTACCTTCTCCAGCCTATGACCTGGAAATTGACTGAATATGCATGGGAGGTGTAGCATAGTGGATAACACCTCGGCCTCCCCTACTGTAGACTGGGGGTTCATTCCCCTATCTGGGCAATCACCCTACACAATACCAATAAGGCTCTTTAGGCAGGAATCCTAACACTACCTTCTCCTACCTGTGTAGGAGAAATGAAGAAGAAATTTTCAAATTGTAAGTTGGTCTAGATAAGAGCATCTGCCAAATAACAGAAAGGTAGGAGTTAAGACACTAGGAAAAGATTCAAGGAAAGAGGATGAGATCGAGCAAGGTAGTAGAGCCACTATTCCACCTCTGTCATTTCAGGAAACCCTTGATACAATGGTGTTGTAATTTCTCTCTGCAAGTGACAGCTTATTGGAAAAGAGAGCACACAGATGGAGCTTGGATAGCACCTTCTATCTACCTTGATGATACACACCCCAGTAACATATCAGAGGCATTCACCAGGATGACACATGACAAGAAAACATATGATTTGCTGCTAATACAGAAACCACCCAGACGGAAAGTAGATGGCTTAGCAAGCAGTTGACAAAGAGAGTGGTGTCTTCTGAATGAGAGTGCCTGATGTACACCTGCGGTCCCCAGACCAGGGGGGTTTCCATCAAGTGCCAGGGTCTTACCGGAATGCTAGGACCAAATGAAGATTTACAGAACTGCCTGTCATAGTGCTGTATCAGATCAGTAAACACCTCTGTAGCTGCTGACAGGGACAACTTGTAGGGAGCTCCTCTGTGGAGGACAGTAAGCGGTACAGTGATGGTGCTGTAGTTTTAAATAAGTTTATACTACAGCCCCATAAAGATCTTCACAGTCAACAAGCCTAGAATAGCACAGATACCAGGTAGACGAGGATGTTGTCGATGTTGTCTACTTGAACATGTCACCACGCTGATGAAGATCTTGGACACAAATTAAGCATCAGTCAGTCTTTAAGCCATGACCCAGTGTTCACATGGTCCTAATTCTGCTAAAACTGCCAGCTTCTGTCCACTTTGGTCTAAGTCCATACTTCACACAGCTGCCGCAGTGTTGAAGGTGCCAAAGTCAGGGGGTACCAATACTTGACAGTTACCTTGATCATGCTGTGGTTGTCAGTGCAGGGATGGAGGTTGCAGTCCTTCTTTTCAACAAAGAAGAACCCTAACCAGGCTAGCAGGGTGGAATGAATCTCTGATGAGGCCCATCTCTATATATTGGTCCAGAGTTGCTCTTTCTAATGGACAGCAAGTAAGGAATGACAACTCAGTGACTTTGTCCTTGCTCAACATCTTCATTAGCTGACCAAGATTCTGGTACTCCACTGCATTTGTGTAAGGCACAAGTTGCCTACCAGGAGAACCTCCTGTCCTGCACATTTTCTGTGTTTTTCTGCTTCAACACACCCAGTTTAGCCTACAAAGAGCTTGTTATTTAGCTGATCACACAAAAATCTGAAGGGCATTGGGTACTCCAGGACCAAGTTTGGGAACATGTGGTGTAAGACAAGAGTGCCCAACTCCAGTCCTGCAGATTTTAGTTCCAACTATCTTATAACACAATAAGTTAATAAGTTAAACTGAGAGTAAACTGGGAGTGGTGCTGCTACTCTGGGTCTGCTTCTCAAGAGGGTATCTGTTTGGATGTCTAGGGCAATCAACAAGGCCAAGCACAGGGAGTTGCCAGTTCCTCCCAAAACCCTTGACAAATGAAAGGTATGCTCATTCCACCCACTGTTTGCCGTGAGGATTTAGAAGGTAAACTACACTGTCAGTGTCTGGCCTAGTCCCTCAGGAAAGGATTTGCAGACTTTCATCAGCCTCCCTGACTTTTGCAAGAGGAAAGATCACCAAACAGATGTAGACCCATCAAAGATCGTTGTCTCATCCCAAACTGTCATCACTCACTCCTGCAAGGCAGTAATAAGATGGGGGATACAACTTCAGTATAGTGGAATAGCAACAACATGGTGTTCTGTGCCAGATGCTGTAACAGGAATCCATGGTGTGATTCACCTGAATCACTTATCTGTCAACATGTCTGTCATATCCTGAGAAACAGTGGATGGTAGTGGGCATGCCTAACATTCAAGGGGTGTAGTAGAAAGAATGATCAGCTGGAACTGCAGTTGCTTGACAGCCTCAGTGAACTGATTGTTCTGCTGTTGCTACTGTCCCAGTAGTATATATTGTGTGTTGATGGCCTGCATAGTTGGATTTATATATGTATGTGCTTGAAGATAATGTCTCACACAGGCAAAGATTCAATCAAGCACAGACAAACACACATCTGAAAACAACAAAGAATATCCAAAGAGGAGAACAGTGTGTACTACATAGAACTATCAAGACTCTAAGAGAGGATGGCAAAACCATGAATTGCTGATACAGAACCTGGGTGTGGTAACAGTGTTTGGTCCTCAGTGCTCCCCTGTCATAGATGCACCTGTGGCAGGACTTTTACAGGAAGTAGTTTGCACTGCAAACAATTCCAACAAGACAAGGGTGCCTGGGCTGCTGAGGGTTAAATAGATCACTGTTAGAATCAATTGATCTGGCGGTGGAGTCAATGGAGTCAGTTTTTACGCTCCTACAGTATTTTGCATCATGGCTGCAGTCACTCAGACAAGTTGCAGCTGTAGAGTTGCTGTGAACTGTTAACTGTTGAGCTGCAACTGTTAAACTGAGAGCAGCCAGAGTCCAGCTCATATCTCTGATTCTCAAATGCAACGTTGGGTAACAGCTCACGTAGCACTCTTTTTTTAACTGTGCCTCAGGATCAAGAGTCAGTAATTGGTTTGTTTGGTTAGATAGCATGTTGTCACTGAGAAAGGATGCACACATGATGGCAGGAAGAACAGTGCTGGAGTTAATGTACTGAAGTACTGAAGGCAACCATGATATAAGTCAATATATAAGTCAAAGGCGCTACTTGAATATGAGCCAAGAAGTGTAATATTTGGGACGTGTGTGTTTGGTTGATATACTACTCCATCCTATGTGTAATCACTGTGGGATATGGAAGACAAAGCATTATGCACCAGCTCCAATGATGACTCATGGTTTTATGATCCCCTTCCCTTTGCTTCTAATGGTTTTGAGGCACATTCAAGCGTGGCAGAGGATTTCAGAATGTGCAAATAGGGGTAAAGTGGTGCAGGTAAAACTGTATTGGGCTAACGGAGACAGGGCAGGTTAATAGGCAGTTGGAAACAGAATATACAACACATTTTGCTTGTTTAGTACAGTAGCTAAACAGTACTGGATAGATCCAGTGTCAGTCCTTTGTTCTTTTGGAACACAGTGGATTTAGGTGTTGCCAGAAAAAAATTGACGAATGTTTACTTGACAAATATAGACGGTCCATAAAAAAACCAATTCAAGTGTTTGCCCAAGCAAACACGCTCTTTGCCTTTCAGACGTTATTGATTTTGAGTCCTCAAAATCAATATTGGGGCATATTGAGATACTAACAGGACAATCAATCATTTGAGAAGTGATAATATATTTAAAGGAACTTGGATATCAACTGTACTTTATGTTTTGTCTAATTCTGTGTTTTCTTTGACCCTGGTCCTGGAGGCCCACTGTCCTGAACTTTTTAGTGTTTTCCCTGCTTCCAACACATTTGATCCAACTAATCAATCAGCACATTAACAGTCCAGTATTGAGTGGAAGCACAGCACTAAAATATGCAGAGAGGGCCATGTGCCTCGAGGAACAGAGCCGAGAACGACTGGTGTAGGTGATAAGGTTGATGGAAAACTGAATGGAGCCAAAACAAGTGAATATTTATTTCATTTATTTTATATTAATAAAATAAAAAACTTTCAACAAAATCACAACGCACAATGATTTTATAACCTATCACACTGTAAGAAAATAGTACTTTGTTACAAAATTACACAAATTATCTTAAAAAAATGAATTATTTCTCAGAGAAACTTAACTTACAGTTTTTGGTATTTGGTCATAACTTACTGTATTTTTTAACTTACATCAATAAAGCAATGGAAACGAACAGAACGACATACAAACATAAAAGTCAGACCCCACTGAAAAACAAAAACTGACTGCAAATGATTCAATTATAATAGATACAAAAAGTGCAGCCACCAACATGACTTTGGGCTTATGAGAGAGAAGCTTTCATTTCCTAGAAGACCTGAACGCATGCAGCCCAGGCATGCAGTGATAGATCTGGAAATATTATAAACATCGATCATTAGAAAGACTTGGTTCCTTATCTGTGAGCCTGACCCCGAAATCAATAGAACTGTAAACATGGAAAATGAAGCAAACTATGATGCCACGAGAACGGCGTCATCATACTCTCCCTGTAATGTCTTTCAGAAGAAGGAACAGGAAAAATAATCAAAAGGCAAAACTCGTGAGACTACCTTGGTGAGGTGTTTTTGGGCTAGCGAAAAAGCTTCTCAGTTGGACATTTTGCAGAAATTCCAAAGACATTGCATGTGCCAAACAAATGACTAAATAATCCCTAAATAAAAATAACATAACATCTGAAGAAAAGGTTTTAACTTAACATGCACTTGAGCTTAACAACAATCGCATAGACCCTGTAGCTCAACGTAAACAAAACAGTACGCAGGAAAAGCTTTGAGAACTTTGGTAAAACACGGATCAAGCATTTTCATGTTTGGTTAGAATATGCAGAGTGAGACGTAATCTGATTTATACAGCCTCCCAGAGCTTTAAAATCAAACTGCCAGTTTACCGGCATGCCTTTTTAGACTTTCGCTCGCTTGAGCGTGTGGCAATAACTAAATGTTTACCCATCTCATTGGGTAACCAGGCAGAGGTCAATCCAGCGGCCTCAAGCTAAAACTAATCAAACAGTACAGTGAAAAGGCCCAGAGTGTCACATAATCACTGTACTGGCTTTGATTTAACTGAACACTGCTTTTGTCCTGTTTTTGAAATAAAGATGTTTATGAGCTTTCCTTTGCATCGAGTAATGAACAGGATGCCTGTGTGAAAGGGGTTTGGTTCTACACTAAACACATTAAGCTCATAAATAGGACTGCATTATACTACTGCATGTAGAATGTATCAGGATGAACACTGGCATGTTCACAATCTCAAACAGCATCTTCACGGTAAAAGTGCCTTCTGCAATACGAACTTGTCTCTGATGTTTACTGTCTGTTTTACGTGCACCCGCAGGACTCTACGATCATGTCTGGGACGTCAGTTTTTACGATGCTATGCTGCGAGTTGAAGTAGACCATAGAGAGCGGGCGTCTCTGGATGGGCACGCAGCACGACGAGACTGCCGTGTGGATGCCGTTTGCCTTCAGCTGACTGAAGACGGTGGCGTGGAAGGAGGAGGCGATGCCCGGCGAGCCGGCCAGATG
Organism: Semaprochilodus insignis; assembly: GCA_034552555.1. Classification (NCBI taxonomy): domain Eukaryota; kingdom Metazoa; phylum Chordata; class Actinopteri; order Characiformes; family Prochilodontidae; genus Semaprochilodus; species Semaprochilodus insignis. The sequence continues at coordinate 33,787,573 of CM067476.1, read as the reverse complement.
CTGCGGACACTGGCCCATGCAGTAGTTCATGTGGTAGCCCTCGGGTGCTATGATCCAGTCCTGCCATTGGATGTCCCGGAACTTAATGTAGAAGTCTTTTTTACAGCAGACGCTGACGTCGTCACCACAGTGCAGCGAACGCTTGCTCAGGGCGTGCTTGGATTCGTCATCACGGAGACGCACTTGCGCCACAAGGAAGGGCTGCTGGGAGGTGTCGGCGCCGGCCCGGCCGCACAGGTTCTGGCCCCCGTCCTCACAGTGCACCTCCAGCCTCAGGCGCCGCTGCCCGCCATCCAGGAAGGCCTGCAGGGTGCTGGTGACAGGGAAGGTGTGCCAGCCACCTCGCGCCACCTCCACATTTCGCTGGAGAAGCAGGGTGCGGTTGCTGTCCTGTCCTTTGCCAGACAGGTAGACCTGGGCGGAGACGCGGACAGCTGGGCGCGGGCCATCGGCTGGACGTACGTACAGCCACAGCGAAGACTGCAGCACTTGCACGCTCTGCCCACGCTCTTGCAGGAACTGGAAGGACAGGCTGGGGTCAATGCCACTGGAGTCCAGGTCATCTGGAGAGAAACAAGAAAGGGTCTGTGAGAGAAGTAAAGGTGAGAGGGAGAAACGTGTGGGAGGATGGATGGATGGACTAGATCCATTGTAGGAAGAGGAGAGAAATGGTTTGATTGGTTTGACAAAGTCATAAAAAATTTTCATTGCCGTTACAGAATCATTTACAGTACTTACTGGATAATAAGCTTTTGAATTATTAGCATAACTGAAAAACTCAAGTTTAAGGGGAAAAATAAACATAGGCGTGAATGCAGCAATGTAGCACGAAGATGGCCTATGACCTTTAGTTGTAAAGTAGCAAATAAAATTATATATATATACACTTAATAGATGTGATTTATTTTATTTGGATTTATTTGAGCTGGTTTTGCTGTTTAAAACAAGCTATGATCAGTAAGTGGAAAGCAATTAGTCTTTTCCTTAACACTGATGATAGATTCCTGTTGGCTCCAGGCGAGTACACCTACACAGACCTCATTCAAATGTGTCCAATATTCCCACATGAGTAGAACACTTCAGCTCTACACAATTATTGCAGAAACTAACTAAACTTAAAATCTTATTTATTCATGTGCAAATGATGTACACATCTATATACAGTAAATTCATTGCTTCATTGCAGTTCCCTTTTCATTGAGACTCAGATTGTTTTGTTTACAGATAGCATAAATATGAAGTAGTTATCTGGTTACTTTGGTGGCATTGTTTAAAGTGTATGTGCTGAGTGTCTTTTATCTATAGGTGTGCTGGAACCATGTAGGTTTTAAGAGTTGTAGATGTGACCAGTCTGGCACATATCATGTACATCTACAATTTGGACATCATACTGTAGCTTCACACATCTTCAGAGATACATGGCCATCGTGTCATATGTTCTCAACTCCAGTCCTGGGGAGCCACTGCTTCAAGTCACAACTCGCTTCACCCAACTCATGAGCAGGGTGAAAGCTAGCTGTGAGAGAGTTGGATCAGGTGAAAACCAGTCTCCAGGAGCAGAGTTCAGAAGCACTGAGGAAGTGAACGATTAGGACTTAATTTTGAGTGTAGCCTTCTTACCCATGTCTGCAAAGCTGACTATCTCGTACGCCTGGTCGTTGAGACGCGCGCTCGCCGCACCGTTGTCCAGCTCGATCGTGCCATCCGGCCGGACATGGCCCGCGTGCAACTTGCGCAGCGCGGTGGCGAGCGCGGCGCGCGGCACAGTGTTCGTGATGTTGGGTCTCTCGCGCAGGTGCAGCTTGTTCAGGATCTGCCTCTTGGCCGCCTCGATGAGGAAGCTCTCATCCGAGCCGCCGTCCGGTGTCGGCGATGGCCCGGTGCACGTGGTGCAGGCGGCTGCCGCCCCCGCGAGCCCCTGGAACTGTACAAGCGCACTGAGCAGCAGCAGCGCGGAGAGCAGCGCGGACGTCAAGCCGCCGTGTGCCCGATCGGCGGGGACGTGGAGGTCGGGAAGCGATGTAGAGAGCATGTCGCCGCCTCGCTCACTTTGCTGTTGGTCCACTCTCGGGAAGTTGGAGGAGCGCGGGACGCTGAACGCTGTGAAGGGCGACTGGTGTCCGAGGCGCGAGGGAAGTGGGGTAATCCACCAAAAGTTGTGACACGCTTGAGGGACGCGCCAATGAACGCAGCGGGAGTCACGGGAGCTCACGCGCGCGCGCGCGCACACACATGCACCACATACGCACGGACGGAGGTCGGTGAAGGGGGGGGTGTAGGGCACGCGAGCGATACGTGAAGTGCGTAAAATTGATAATGAAGCCCCGTGTACTTCTCTGCCCAAATGTACGTTTCTGTATAAAACAGATTGCAATGAAAAGGATCTACAAGGGAAACTAAACTCTAGAAAGGTGCTGCTCGTGATCACCTAAGGCCCGGATGGTGCCTGAACATGCGCATCTCTGACAGTGGCCTAATTCTTTTTCTTACCTGTTTTTTCGACAAGCTCCGCCCACTTGGCTTGTAGCATAATGCCACTTGCAATAGGATTTCCTATTAGTTTGTGTGCTGGCTAGTAGTTCATCCAGTGCTTGTGAGTATGGGCTACTAGCCAGGTCTAGAGCACGAAACTGAATTGCTAGCCAATCCTAGCTGAGGAGTATGTACTTCATGAACTAGCCTGTCCTAAAGTAAGACTATGAAAAAATATTGGAGCATTAATGTGGATGAGGTAGAGGAAGAAGTTGCACGAATGGGCAAATGCTCTTTATTAAACAGGCACTTCAACAAATTCAAAATGGCACACTACTATACTGCACACTTCATACTACAGTAGTAGATACTGCATACTGTATACTGCCCCCTGTGTGTAGTATGCAGTACAGTAACAAGTTTTGACATACAATGTAGCATACTAATACAGTCACATGACCAGTTACCTCACATTTACCTCAGAGCTGTTATTACTGTATCCACTGTTTAGAGCTAGCTGGTGCTAACGACACTCAGTTCACCTGAAATATGTTTAGCCTAGCTGTTAGCTAACCTCGGCTATTTCACTCTAAAACGGAACCTCTAAAGCGAGTTCATCTTTTATTAATCTTCAGACCTGTATATTTTAACTTTCTGAGGCCCATTCTGATGAAAACATACCCCACTGCAATCACGATACCCACATTTATACTCTGAGTTGGCTGCAGTTTGCTTCCCAGTGTTTTCTCTGGCTGAAGCAGGCTGAGAGCTGGTGAGGCCGATGGGATGCAGTACGCCATGAAGATAGCTCCCCCTGTATACTAGAAACTGACACCATCCATGTATCTTCAGTGCAGTACAGATTTTCAATTTGGTGATATACCTGCATAATACATTCTAATTTTAGGCAGATTTAGTACTCGAGTAGTATGTAGTATGCCTTTTCGGATACAGCCTTAGGCTGTGTGTACTACACACTACGCAGTGTATACTCTGTACTAATCTTAGTAGTATGGGTTCTGCAGGCTAGTACACAATATATTACCATATTACATCATTTGTTTTTAACCGGAAGCGATGAACAGGCCGTTATGACAGATTTTGTTGAACTCACATTTATACACCATTTCTGGCCCTGCTATCACTGCAGCCGCCATTGCATCGCCGTCCGCCATTATTTCACCAGACACAAGAAGCTCCTCTCTTTCCAGTTCCCATTTCACTGTGTTCAATCCTTTACCATACTCAAACAATTACTAGTTCTAAGTGTGCATTATGGATTTTTGAGTATACTCAACATTGACATTCATATCTGTTCTATATACTACACACTCAAAAACTAGTTAGGATTAGTGTTAGCATTAGCACCCTTAGAAAATTGGCGACCCAGCAAACTTGTTCAAAACACGATGCTGGTCGTTTGTTGTTTTGAGCACATTTTTGCTGGTCAACCTGCACTAACCAGCATTAACCAGCATGGTTACTGACTCTTTCCACAGGGTCACAGACAAACCAATCGAGAGCATCCTGAGCAGCTGCATCACTGCCTGGTTTGGGAACTGCACTGTATCGGATCGCAAGTCCCTGCAGCGAGTAGTGAGGACGGCTGAGAAGATCATCGGTATCTCTCTCCCCACCATCACAGACATTTACACTACACGCTGCATCCGCAAAGCAAACAGCATTGTGGATGACCACACACACCCCTCACACACACTCTTCACCCTCCTACCGTCTGGAAAGAGGTACAGAAGCATCCGGGCACTCACATCCAGACTGTGCAACAGCTTCTTTCCCCAAGCCATCAGACTCCTTAACAACCAGAGTCTGGTCTGAATAACTGCACACATTTCTGTGACTGGACTGAACGCACACACACACACACACACACACACACACACACACACACACACACACAAAATCTCATCTCTTAAATCTGTCTACACAAACTTAAGGAGTAAATGTTTACATTTATACCACATATTGACATAACTGCTGCTAAAAACAATGTTCAATGACATAACTGCTGCTATGTAACTGCTAAAAACAATGTTCAATGTTCAATGTCCATCTTTAAAAAATGGACATAACTGCACTTTACTGCTCCCTCCTTGTATTTATTGTTTGCTGTTTTGTATATGGTAAATTGTCTTGTAAATCTATTGTATTTATTGTTCTGTGTAGCACCTTGGTCCTGGAGGAACGTTGTTTCGTTTCACTGTGTACGGTACACCACTGTATATGGTTGAAATGACAATAAAAAACTACTTGACTTGACTTGACTTGACTTGACCAATGAACAACCAAACACAACTATTTTAATGACCACAAAACAACCCACAACAACAACCTGTTACTTTTGTCCGCATCCCTGAAGCTTTTCACATCAGCCAACGGCAGATCCCACAATATGAGCTACCAGCCATACTCAGGGCTTTTGGTGTGAACTACCAAACAGTTATAGTACAAAAGTAAGCACAACTGGCCAGTTCTAGCACAAGGCCTACTACAAGCTGATCTTTAGTGTAGTTTAGTAGTATGCACTGCTAGCCAAACATAGCACATTGGTTAGTAGTATAAACCAAAATACATGAATATCAGCTAACCAGCCAGTCGTAGCACATGAAATGAAACTTGTTAACATATAGGTAGTAAAAATAAGTAAAATAAGGCCTGGCAGTGAGAGAGCTAAGTCCAGCTCTTAACCTTTATCCCAATGACCTCCATCCTGCAACAGATCCAAATCAAACACAGGGACTTCAGGAAAGCATAAGGCAACACGTGTATTGTAAACATGATGCAATCCAGGCTCCTCACCTCCATGGGAAAAGGAGCTATAGCCTGCTGGTTTGGGGAATGCAGGTCACCATTATCCACATGCTGGTCTGTTTGTTTGTATAGGTTTCTCACATTGCCACTACTGACCACATGGTCATTCGCTCTGTGTTCATGCAGACAAATGATGATTAAAAAAAGCAATGAATTAAAGAAGCAAATAAATTATATATTTATATATATATTTATTTAGATGATTATATACAAACATAAAATAATCTGACTGTGGAGCATACAATATACTTTATTCTGCCATATTTACGCAGTTCTTACATGTGTGCATGTGATTTCACTTTAAGGAGGTTGATTAACCCAGTAGGCCTGAAGTTGCCATTAACTAGGCTATTTTGTGAGTTAGAGAACACATTCACAGCTTAGCAACAGGCTAACTGTCCTCACAGCTTGAAGTCGCCGTCTAGCAGCCATATGCTGGAAGTGCAATAAATCTGGGACACAGAAGGTGCATGAAAAGTTGTAGACTTTCTTCTTTCTGTTTTTTTTTTTCAATGAATATTGCTGTCCAATACCCTAGAGAACTCCAGTCCTGGGGACCCATTTAGATCAGAACTGCTACACCTCAGTAATAAGTACAGGCATAAGAAAATATCCATGCATGATATACAAGCATCAAGTATATGTGTACTGGAGGATATATGAGTATGAATATCACAATATTATGTTTTACGATGCTGTAGGGATTCTTAAAAACACAATAATTTAATAATTTAATTTAATTGCAAAGATTAGTGGCTCTTTTTGTGCTTAAACCCCCGACCGCTAGTTAGCAGTGTTGTAATATATCTTCAGTCATTAAACTCTTCCACTCCAATGTAAACAAGTGACATAAAAATGGTGCACCACTAACATTAGCATTAGCAAACCTAAGCATTTGGTTGTATGTTTTTATACAGTGACAGTTTTCTTTAAATGGGCCATTGCCATTGAATAAAATTAGATATTTTTGAAAATATGTCTTATGTGTGATTCTTAAATCATGCAACTGAACTTGAGTTTGTGTTGCTGAATCAAGTGTTTTTTAGTGAAATAGAATGGAACAAATCGGTACTCAGTGTTTCCTGATAAATTAGGGCATAAATGACATATTCACGATCAATATATGAATTCAAAGTCAGAAACTAAATAACTTCTAAAACAAGATAATTCATCTCATAATTACGTGTCTAAGTTTTTAAATATTTGGCAGGCGGTGTAGGGTTTCTGTGTTTCTTGGAGAAGTGCCCTAAATCAGGGTGACATGAGTTAATAACTAAAATGAGGAAAAGTACTATCAAGTTGGTCAACAAAGCACTACTAGTATGCTGTTTGCGGAGATTTCAATAACTTGTAAAACCAAAACTGTTGTAACTGCATCAGTCTCTGTGATAAATGGACACCTGTAGCAGCATCCAGTCAAGGGCCCTGAATCACCCAGTCGCCCTCTACAGGCCTGTTATCACCATGTTGTGCAAGAGGGATAGCAGGATTGTAGAACTTACACTACGTGCTACCATTGCACAAACCCAGAAACCTGTTGCATCAGAAGCTGCCATGCTGTTAGCAAGATTACATCTTCAATATAGTGGTTATGTGTTATGTAATTAGTTTTAGTCTAGATTTTTAGTGCTGTTGTGAAATTCATCTCTAGATTTTGCTCTGAGTAAAAGCCAAATGAAAGTCAGTGTTCCAGAGGGAAATGCAGCTGAGAATGTACACTCACTGACCAATTCATTAGGTATACCTACCTTGTATATACACTCACTGACCATTTCATCAGCTTCACTTACCATATAGGAGCACTTTGTAGTTACAGACTGTAGTACACCTGTTTCTCTGCATACCCTCTTTTCCAATGTTTAAGACCCCCACAGGAACACCACAGAGCAGGTATTATGTGGGTGGATCATTGAGAATGGATCATTCTCAGCCCTGTGTTGTGGCGGTTTGAGTGGATCAGACACAGCAGTGCAGCTGGACTGTTTAAACACTGTGTCCACTCACTGTCCACTCTATTAGACAATCCTACCTTGCTGATCTACCTTGTAGATGTAAAGTCAGAGACGGTAGCTCATTTGCTGCTGCACCATTTGTGTTAGTCATCCTCTAGTCCTTCATCAGTGGTAACAGGACTGCTGTCTCTGATCCATTTACACCAGCACAACACACACCAACACCACCACCACCTCAGTGTCACTGCAGTGCTGAGAATGATCCACCACCCACATTATACCTGCTCTGTGGTGGTCCTGTGGGGGTCCTGACCTTTGAAGAACAGGGTAACAAAGTATATAGAGAAACAGATGGACTACAGTCTGCGATTGTAGAACTGCAAAGTGTATCTATGTAGTAAATAGAGCTGATAAAATGACCAATGAGTTTAGAAACTACCCAATGAAGTGGCTGGTGAGTGTATACTTGTATTCGGTGTGATAAGTCTTTTGTGTTTTGCTTGGCAGGTGGTGTTGTGTAGAATAAAAATAGTGTTGGGACTTTATTAATAGTTTATTAATACTTTATTAGTGCATTTTTTTACTTAGGACTAAGGAATTCAAAAGTCTGCTCTGCATTTGGCTGTAAATAAAAGTTGAGTGGAAGGCTGTACCACTAAATAGCTTTATTAGACTGAAACTGAGTAATGAATTGAATGAATGAATTGAATGAATGAATTGAGTGAATTCTGTTTAATATGTTTCCTGGATTTAAGGTATTTTAATACATTTTACAGCACATAAAAAACACAGATGGTGGTGTGTTTAACACCCTGTCCACTTATCACCCATTTTGACCCTTGGATTTGCTAAATAATTAATTAAATAAATAAATAAATAAACTAACAAAATGTAATGCAACACATGTTATAGATATATAGGTTATAGATTGTCCTCTTGTTACATCATTACAAATTTTATCGGAGGGTCTTTTCTGTTTTTGGCACATGCTATTGTTCAGAGTAGTTTTGGCAAACTATTTGTGATGTATGCAGACAACAACTTTTTGACTGTAGGAACACTGAGGAATCATGCTCCCGTGCAACGTCGGGTGAACCTGTACCTTGGACTGTGGAACAATAGAACAGATTTGAATTTTTACAGATGGCCTCATATGCTGTTGACTGTAGATCAAAGGTCACAAGGACCTTCCAACTAAGAGTACTTTTAGCCTTTACATGTACCGAAAGAACAGCCTGATGATGTCTGCATCATGATGTCACTTTTACAGCTGGTGAGTTGTATGAGTTTGACGTACTGTACTTTTTATGACATAATCAATGATTATACTGTACTATTTAATTAGAACACACATGTACACAAATGATAGTGAAGGACGGGTAATAAATAATAAGCGAACACGTGGACTGATTTATTTCCTGCTTTGATAAACGTGTATCAGATGTAAGTGTATTTGTGTTTCCATTGTCAGCAGTTTTGGGGACAAAATTATGACACAGATGTGTCAAAGTCGATCCCTGGAGTGTTAATGCACAAATGAATATTTGAGCTTCTTAGCATGTCGAGTAGAATCAGGTGTGTTAAAGACCACTACAGAAGAGCAGCTTCAATGCAAGATACCATCCCAGCTGCCTCTGCATCTGTCGTATAAAGTGTACTCCAAATGTTCATTCCTCAAAGACATTCAACCACATCTTATGCCACACAGGCCATAAGTCTCCGAGAATTATCAAAAATCAGTCCTTTTGTGGTTTTCATTTTTAAAACTGGAAATCAGAATAAAATACAATGTTGTAGGGCTGACAAATGAAGCATTTTTATATTGAAATCACAATTTATACTGCAATTTTTGTTTTAATTACAGCCTATACTATTAATATTTAAGTGAGGAAATATTAAGAGAATATTTAAGTGAGGAAATATTAAGAGAATTTTTAAGTGGGAAAATCTAGGTTTCATTGTTTTAACATCAAAATCACAATTTGAAAGGATATAATTTTACATTTTTATAACATCTCACATTATCAATCATGTTCCTGTAACATATTTGAAGTGGGAAAACAGAAGCTAATAACAACACCTGCATTCACTTCGGAACCACCTGTAGATGAGTTACACCAATCAGAAACAGCCCGTGTACTGTGTACACAAACACAACTATAAATCATTCAGCCCCACACTGTGGGTTGTACTTTAAAAAAAACCTGGAGTTGGCAACCTTACTACAACCTGAATACCACCTTACTACAACCTGAATACCACCTTACTACAACCTGAATACAACCTTACTACAGCCTTATTACCACCTTACTACAACCTTGTTACCACCTTACTACAACCTGAATACCACCTTACTACAACCTTACTACAACCTGAATACCACCTTACTACAACCTGAATACAACCTTACTACAGCCTTATTACCACTTTACTACAACCTTACTACCACCTTACTACAACCTTGTTACCACCTTACTACAACCTGAATACCACCTGGCTACAACCTTACTACAACCTGAATACCACTTTACTACAACCTTACTACTACCTTATCACAACCTTAATACAACCTTACTACAGGATCATGTCATCTGTCTTCTTAACTGTTCAGTTATACTTATTTTAGAGCAATCAGTTATAGGTATGGTTTCTGCAAGGCTTCCTGCTTTGCAAGGCCATCATACAGGGCGCCTTAATGTGTTCTGTAGAAAGACAACACAAATACACAGTGCAGAGCTGAGGGCTACCCATCCTGGATTAAGACTTTCTAACAGTGCTGTTTAAAACTCAGAATCATAGCAGTGAAGTGAAATGCGTGTTCCAAAAAGGTGTAGTCCACCTCCTACAGCAGACTGTATGTAGCCTACAGACAGACCATCAGATGGAGCTGCATGAGAATGTACGGCCAGTGAGTTCGATCAAGCTGGAATCCAGTGCCTGAATACTAAGTTTCCAGGTCAAAACACTCGAGTGGCCAGAATATTCATGATGCACAGTTAGGCTACGTAAGCATAAGGTAAGTAAGCCCCATTAGATTCACATATCCATTTAGTGACATGAACTGGGTCAGCAAGCAATGAACAAATATATATACAATCATAACATGACAAGAGACTCATAAACACTTATATTGCTGTGCAAAAACCTTTTTTCAGTGGAATATAATCAGATTGGATGGCAAGCAAATGAATCAGTTGCTGGAGGCCCTGGAAAAAGTTGAGAACAGGTATGTAAGGTATACAGGTATTTAAGATATTGTGTGTGTGTGTGTGTGTGTGTGTGTGTGTGTGTGTGTGTGTGTGTGTGTGTGTTAGGATGTGTGTGTTTGTACTGTGTGAAATGTTGTAGCCAAATGTAGCCAAAGACAAATTCCTTGTATGTGTGAACATACTTGGCAAATAAAGCTTGATTCTGATTCTGAGAATGTTGTCTAGAGTTACTTTGTGTATGCTTTATTAGTGGATAAAGCATCACTGATGATGATAGAACATATTCTTTTTACAGTCTATAAACATAAATAAACGCATTGTTGTCTTTATATGATATTATCATTTCAGGTCCATGTTGGCAGCCAGCATGCGCAAACATCATTATGATGTGAACAGTTCTTTAGATAGCTAATGTCTGAAAAAACAAGTGGCACTGCAAAGCACCATACATTTGAAGACAGGAAGAAGAAGGGGTTATAGTATAACACTCACTTTGAGAAGACGTTAAACTGAGCACTCTGTAAATGGTCATCTCTTTCAAATAACTCAACGTCTTAAAATTACTACAAGAAATTAATTACTTGCATGTCAAAATACCCTGGCAAGTTGAGCTTGTTCTGCATGGTCTTCTAAGGCCTTGTTCACACTACCAGCTCAAATCCGATTTCTGGCATATCCAGATTGATTTTTGATTTTGAACAGGAAGAGAACTTGTGAAATGATCCAAACCACATTTGGAGGTGGTTTGAAATGTATTTTTACAGATGCGTCTTAGTCGCTTAAATGGGATTGCAAAGTGTCTTTTGCGTCACTTGCCAAAGTGACAGAAGTGTAGCTAAGGATAGGTCAGCAGGGTATGGACACAAATTTGATCACTTGCAAAAAGCAGAGCGGACAGTCATCTCAAAAGATCTGATTTAAGAATCAAATCCAATTTGATGGAAGCCTGAACACTAAAAAACCTCTACTGTAACTTATACTAATGAAAGTAGTCCAATTTCTCCTGTACTCTGATTGGCTGGTTAAGTTTTCTCTACCACAATCTGACATTTCAAATCTTGCAATCTCATAGGCTAAGATCTTATATACACATGCCATAAAGAACTGCACCTATAAAGCTGACTTGGCACTCAACTAAACTTTGCTTGTCTGCTCAATAGGTTAGCCTAAACATGTCTTGCTCTATGTATGATAACATGTATAATAAACTTTGGTAGAAATTAATTTTAATGTATTTGATTTTTTTTTTACTATTTTATTCTTTGTATTCAGTGTTGGTCATTTGTTTGGCCAAAATAAAGAATTTGTTGTATATCCCAAAATAGAAAGAATAATTGAAGGGATTTGTTGCAAAAAGAGTTATAGACTACCTTCAGGAATTGTTTTCATGATGTATATGTCATAACACATGTTTACACATGTTCACACACACATTAAGTGTGAGTAATACCGCCTTTACTAGAGAAAGACTGTGTTATATCCAAACTGTTACAACTAGATATAATGCATTTTGAAACTTATGAAACTTGCAAATAATGTCAAGAGTCATCTTCAGTCTGTCTGCAAAACCACTGTACTGTCTGTGGGGCAGATGTTTCTATTGCTATCTCCTGTCAAATGCATGAATGCATTACATGTAGACCCAAGACATGCACTTCACTCTGTACTGACAAGACATATAGATGGTGATTAGTGGGGGCCCACAGGAGGTTTTGCTTAGGGCCCCCAACATTTAAGAAAAAATAAGTGTAAGTATAATTACGTAGAACAACTGACAAAAGAGTAAGAGATCAGATATTATACATCATACAACGAGTGATAAATAAGGCTCAGCTGTAGGCCTAATACTTCAGTATAAAGAACTTTTCAGGTTATTTAATATCCAATAACAGGAACTCATGTGTTCTGTTTAGGCATTTTTGTCAAAGGATGCAAATAGCATTTTGGAAACCCGCATACTTGATTTCTAACAACACCATCACTACTGCACTCACAAAAGTTCCACCTTTTGAAAAGTGTTTGGCACTCATAGGCTAGAAGCTACAGCACCATCTATTGGACAAAAAGTCAACCAGGCTGCTTTACAAGTCTGCGATCTGAACATCAGAATATAAGGTGTCCATGCTCACTGGAAATGTGGCTTATTAGTAGTTTGCTATGTATCATTTTCTTTTATACTGCATATGCTAATTTCTTATATTACTGTATGAGATATTAAGTCATATTCACTGTAACTGCTATTACAAGACACCACAGAGAGAATCTGACAGTGTTTGGGAGAGTATGTTCTTTATTGGTTAAGTCTTTTATTGGTTAATATTAGAATTTGGGTTCTAGTTCAATAGAACTGCATTTAAATGCATTTAAGCACAGCAGACTAAAGTGAGCTCAAATAAGCTAAGGTCTGATTGTTTCCAACCAAATCTGCCATTTTTGGCTGCTGTTTATGATGCATCAAGACACCTTAATTAAAAAGTCAGTAGTGTTTTTATTCCATCATTGGCCAGTTAATGAAAGACCGTGAATCTGTTTTGTCAGATATGCTTCTTGCATGCTATGAACATGATGGGGACAGCATCATCTGCTTTCACTCACCTGCACAGCACATCAAGTGACCAGTGACTGAGTCACATCACAGAGTGTACCTTGAATCAGTACAGCCATCCTTGCACAATCAAAACAAATACAGAAGAGAACAATAAATAGTGCTTTCTTCTCCTTTCCAGCAAACTAGCCTAATAAGGTGCCAAGATATGGTGCAATTCTGCATGGTAGATCTTCAATTCATCATCACGAAACCGGCTTCTGTAAAACTTTACAAATTATTGATCATTGGCAACTTTAACAACAGATGCACTACGTGTAGGCATTACATGTTAATTAATGATTAATAGCTTTTGAAGTGCAAACATCATACATACATTTCTGTGTCCTGGAAATTCAAAACTATCATTTCACTCTTTCTAAAATTTCTAATATATATATCTGGCTGGTTCCAGATTTAGTCAAATCCAGCTCCAGTGCCCCTGATTTCATTTACTGATTAGCCAAAACAGTTATTGGATAATAACTACCTTTCTGCCATGAGCAGAGGTTTGGAAAATAAGTTAAATATGTTGGCGTATATAATATCCCTGCTTATTGTAGTAACATGGTTTGCATTTGTTGGAATATTACTGTGTTTCTGAGCAAGGAAAAGCAGCTGAATATCATTTTCTCAAGTGCCTTAAACTTTTACACAACACTGTAGCCTATACAGTCAGTGCATTCGAGTAGACGATCGGCAGTTATCTGCTCAGATGGTTCGGGCCAGTTTTGTGAGAGTGCATCAACATTTCAGCACAAGAGAGTTATCTAAGGTCCAGAGATGGTTCTTGATAAGGCATCTGGAGTCTGTCACTATTATCTTTAAACATAAGGACCACAGAAAAGTTAAGGTAGGTAAAGGAGGCTATAAGAAGGCTACACATCAAGACAGCTACTCAAAACATGCTGCTAAAGCAACTAGAGAGGTTTTCTCAGGACCAAAAAGTGTATTTGGCTGAATGGGTCAACCACCAAATTTGAATCGGGATGCTGCTTAAGAGGGTGTGGTTTCTATGTGGTTCACACAGTGCAAATTAAAAGAGAGATTCTGCACTTTAACCTCGTAGTAAATGTTTCATTGCAAACAATGCGTGAATGTGGGTCACTGTCCAGGTATGATGCACTAAGTATTTGCTTTTTACAGCTGGATACATGCTTGTATTATAGGTTACCTTATGGTGTCTGGTTAGCTTTTTGACAATTAAAAGCTGTGCAGAGATCAAGCCTGAATAAATGACTTCTGAATAGCTTCTCTTAATATTCTACACTAAAAAAGAGATTAAAATTAATATACTTGATTCAAATACAACACTTACCTGTGAATTAATAAAATATGTTACATCAACACAGTTTTGTTTGCAGCAATTATTGATATGTTATTATAATATCATAGAAATGATGGACAGAGTGAAAACAACATGCAGCTTTTGATGTCACCTTCATACAGTAAAGCTATTAAAATCCTGCTTTTTTACCACTCCAGTAAATTTGCTGGGGCATATTTGGCCAGCCCTTTCTAAAAGCTCTAACTACACCCCTGTATATAAACTCATCATCAAAAGAATAGCTGCACCCAGAAGGAAGTGCTGGGTTGCAGCGCTATTGGGAAGGAGGACAAAGGTTACCAGGAAGAATAAATGATGATACATTTAGACTGATATGGGCAATATTTATTGAGCTACACATACAGAAGTAGTGTCTCTCAGTAGGGCGTTGGGCTGCCATGTTTACTAACGCAACATGCCATAAGTCTGGGATGTAAAAATGTTGGGATGCTGCGGTGTAAAAAAGTCATTTAAAGTGATTTGATGTGAAGTACTGACTTGCAGAGAAATTTACCAGCTCATAATTCTTTACATTGGTTAGAAACCAGGGGTTGCAATACCTACAACACAAATATAGCACTTGTATTTACCATCCAAAATGACCAGTGAACCTATGCGTGGCTTCTGAAATAGTGGGGGGAAAAAGCTTTCCTCTAAGTACTGTTCTGCTCTAGAATTTAGACGCATTTAAAACTTTAGAGCAGTGTTTCTCAAAGCTGGTCCTGGAGGCCCAATGCTCTGCACTTCTTAGTGTTTTCCCTGCTCCTCATTTAACTAATCAGCTCATTACCAGCTTATTATTGGGTTAAAGTGAGTGTGTCAATGCAGGAAAAGCACTAAAATGTGCAAGACAGTAGGCCTCTAGTACCAGGGTTTGGGAAATTCTGCTTTAGATGTCTGGGAATAAATCTGACTCAGGAAGTTTCTCAGGAATAGAGCATTCACTTCAAAATACTCTGAATGTTGATGTGAAATTGTTCATTTACAGAGAAACTTAGTGACTTACCGATGGGAAACAGAAGTCCTGATGTCTGCAATGCACAAATATATTTTATGTACTAGCCAAGCAAAGTCAAAGTAAGGTTCATTTATATACCACCTTTTACAACAGATGTGAAGAAATGTCTGAATAGTCTGTGATTAAATAGCCGGATCATCGGGTGGGTCAGCGGGATGCAGGTAAAGCTTCACACAGTACAGGACAGCAAGAAGCTTCATGGTAGGTAAACTGGTCAGAAATGCAAGAAAGCAGTGGGCACCCAGTCAAGGCAGATGAAGAAGCAGCATCAGAGCGCACAGGATGGGCAGTAGCTCCACATTAGACCACACAGTTTGGGCAGTAGTTCAGTTCAAACAAAGAAAACAATTAGTTCTGATAAAAGAACTGAAAACACCACACGAAGAGTTTTTTATACTCTTCAAACAACCGATGAAGAACTTTTTTATGTAATGCTGATTGTTTTTGGTGGGGACTATTTTGTGGGGACTGTTACAGTGTCTTAGGCATCAGCCAGCATGTTAATAACCATATCATGTAATAACTTTCCGTTATGTAGTTTGTAGAGGCATTAAAGTAGTCAGACGTCTGGTTCCCATCACCACCATTGTGAACATTTCTGACTTGGTAAATTTCTCTAGAACCTCGGATTTCACACCAAACCACTCTGAATCCTGAGTTCCTGGGCTGAACTGCTGCCCATCCAGTGCAGTCTGATGCTGTTGCTACATCTGCTTTGACTGGGTGCCACTGCTTGCCTTTAACCACCACGGAGCTCCTGGCTGTCCTGCACTGTGGATGCTTGGCCTGCGTCCTGCTGACTCTTTCGATGACCCAGCTATTTAATTACAGACTAATCAGACATTTATTCCTCTACCTTACAAAACACTGAACGCTCCTTTCCTTTGCTTGTCTTGTTATCTGGTGCTGACCCGAGGAGGATGGGTTCCCCTTTTGAGTCTTGGTTCCTCTCGAGGTTTCTTCCTTTTGAACTGTCTCTGTCGCCCTTGGCTTGCTCACTGGGGACTCAGACACCAGATTCTTTGTAAAGCTGCTTCGTGACAACATCTGTTGCATAAAGCGCTATATAAATAAATGTAGACTTGACTTGAATGACTCTGCTGACATGTTAACCACAAAGTTGTGCAGTTTGAGAAACAGGTGGAGTTCCCCTGTGCACAACTCAGATTGTGCATATCAATTGACACAGGTTCACTGTATTAAGTCAGTAATGGATGCTTTATCCTGTTTTAGGCCTGCTCGTGGTGTTCATGGTGCCCGTGTTAAGCGGTTATTAACAAATGGGACCAGATTTGAGCGCTTGTGTTAACCAGAGCGCGTAGAGGAGCGCTGAGCGCAAAGGGCGCTTTAGGATTCCTCTCCATTTCATCGCTTTCATTACTTTAATAGTGATGCGTCTACATGATCTTCGTACAGACTCTTTGCTTTGCGTCGTGTTATGTTCATCTCAAAGTGTCCAGCAGCTGGCAGGATCTACTTTGGTCCCCTTCTGTGCTCCTCTCCCTCCCCCTGCTCTCCACACAGCGAGCGCATTTGACAGGCTGAGGGGTCGTAAGCGAGGAGAAAGCTAGCGAGATGTTAGCCAGCTAGCTAATTTAACAGCATTAACTAACAGCTGCAAGCTAGCCAGCGGGTCCGGGGCCGGTGTGCGGGGGGTAACTGTCGGATGTTACTGGCAGTACATACAGAGGTCCGTCTACATATAGCAAAACGCGTGTTAGCTGCGTGAACCAGCCATTTATAATGATGACGGCTAGCTCACTAGCTACAATAGGCTAACGTTCATTTCCCACTGTTGACATAATTTTATGCAATAAATTCGCTAGCCAGCGTTAGCCGTGCCCGCAACCGAGCTAGTCGGGTACCACAGATACAGCGAGCTAACCCCAGCCAGCCGGCCGGAGTCGGGTCTTGGTGGAAAACAGTGGACTTTGGCGTTATTTCTGCTTTGAATGAACGCGTAAAGACACGGTAAGTTGCTGAAATCTAATCGCCCACTGGCATGTGCGTGTCTTGTCGATATATGTTCAGCATTAGCGAGGCGCCGTTAGTCACGCAGCCCACCGAACTAACCCATTGTAATAGCTAAGTAAGCTAAAGCTAAGGTTAACCTGCTCTCACAGTGGTCGCTAAATCTAATTAGTTAGCTAGCAATCCCTGCTGACTCGCTAGCTTGGAACGGCGCAATGCCAGCTAAAAGGTCAATATTTACCTACCCAGCTGTGCAAGTGGGCTACACAAGACTAGTTTCCTACATCTACAACTTGATGCCTTCTTAAAGGCCATTTGGATGATAGATGTTCAGTGGTGGGTAACGTTACATGCTGCGAACTTCAGTCTCACTCCTAGTAGGCAACCAAGCTAGCTAGCTAACTAGCTAACGTTAGCTCTGTTTGTTTCTCGTGTTTGATGGGGAGAGAGAGAGAGAGAGAGAGAGAGAGTGTGAAGATGGCATACATTTTAGGTCACTCAGCTCAGTGAATCATTTGACACTGACAAGTGTAAACGTTTTATATATGTATATATGTACACGGATTAGTCATAACATTAAAATCACCTCATCACTCATTGTCAAGTTGATCAGCTCCACCTAACAGACAGGAGCACTTTGTAGTTCTACCATTTCTGACTGTAGTCCATTTGTTTATCTGTATACTTTGTTAGCCCTCTTTTATTCTGTTTGTCAGTGGTCACGACTCCCGAAGGACCATCTCAGAGAAGGTATAACGTGTATCATTGTCAGCACTGCAGTGACACTGACGTGGTGGTGGTGGTGTTGTTAGTGTGTGTTGTGCTGGTGTGAGTGGATCAGAGACAGCAGTGCTGCTGGAGTGTTTAAACACCTCAGTGTCACTGCTGGACTGAGAATAGTCCACCAACCAAAACTGTCCTGTGGGCAGCGTCCTGTGGGCACTGATCAAGGACTAGAGGATGGCCAACACAAGCTGTGCGGAAGCAGATGAACTATCGTCTCTGACTTTACATCCTAAATGTGTGACAGCAAGGTAGGATTGTCTAACGGAGTGGACAGTGAGTGGACACAGTGTTTAAACACTCCAGCAGCACTGCTGTGTCTGGTCCAGTCACACCAGCACCACGTCACTGTCACTGCAGGGCTGAGAATGATATACCATCCAAGTTATACATGCTCTGTGGTGGTCCTGACTTTGAAGGACAGGGTGAAAGGAGGTCAAATAACACCGTATGCAGAGAAACAGATGGACTACAGTCTGTAGCTGTGCTCATATATACTGAGTGGAGCTGATAAAATGGACAGCGAGTGTAGATAGAAGGAGTTGGTTTTAATGTTATGGTTAATCGGTGTATGTTCTGTGAACCTCAAACACTGTTACGTAACAGTCTTGACTTATTAGTATTTACATCCACAAACAGTTGGAGCAGCAGGAATGACACTGGAGGAATATGTGGATAACTCTTCTGTTTCACACTGAGAAGGGGATGTCTGAACCCTTTATATTCCCTTTCCACAAAACCAAACCGTCCGCTGGCATGGTTAACGTTAATCTTTAAACAAGGCTGAAGTTGGCTTTGCCAGCTACTTAATCGAATGTTTCGTTCCACCTTAAATAATACAGTCAGTATAGGTGCCAAATTGTAACTTCAACCGCACTTAAGGTGGAACAGATAATTTGCTAAACGTGCTTGTGAATAGGAAGCCAACTGCACCGGCGACATCTTTAACAGGCTGCTAACCTGTAAGTAGCAGACAGGCTGGGTGATTGTATCAGTGTTTGCTGGTTGACGCAGATCATCTTAAACTGAACGTTTTACACTGAGCAACAGCTTTAATCTACTGTGTGTTGTCAGGGTTGAAAGCGAGCAGCTAGTATAGGTGACGTTAGCCACTAGCCAGTCTTACGTAACTAACATTAGCAAAGCTAACTGAATAGTACGAGCAGTCGACTTATGTACACAGAGGTTCAATTTACTTTCCTGCTTGTGTTTATATGGACAATTTAAAATGCTGAATTTAAAATTTAAAATGCTGATAAATACAAAAATACATTTAATTTATATTTAAAAACTTTATTACACAAACGTGATTATAGATTTGGGTGTTTGGTATCTAGAATGTTGATTTGTATGCACACGAGGACTCGGTCGGAAACCGATTAGGCACAGTGACATAACTGATTTGTGGTCAGACCACAGCTTCACAAGATTTTCTACAGTCCAGAAGTACAGAGGGAGGTCTTCAGCCAAAGAGTGTGATGATACCGAAAGATACCAGACATCCCAAAATCGTTATGGAGGCATTTCACAGTTCACTGTTACTGGCTCAGTTCAGAGTGAACTTGCAGCTGCCTAACAGTATTGACCTAGCTGTTAGGTGTGTGCCAAGGCTCAATATTATTGAGTATTGTAAGTTTTCTGTATTATACTGATACTTCATTATTGTGTCTAAATGAATGAGAATCCCTAGTGCTTCAAATGGATGGTCAGTTCTTCTGGCCGGAGCTACTGGCTAAATTACAGAGATTGTTCAGCGTTTAAACTGCTCTCCATTTCTGAGTGGACAGGTGAAGGAGGTTGTGTCTTGTTGCCGCAGTTAATGTTATAGAAATGTTATGTGACGGTGTGATTGGTGTGTGATGGTGTGGTTGGTTTAAACCCTCTCTCTGTGTGTGTGTATATATACTGTGGAGATTGTATTTAACTTCTCACAGGAGAAATGCTGCATCTGCTGTGATGTTTGAAAAGGACAGGAAAAGTTTCCTTATATAAGGACAAAATCAAGAACTTCTACTCGCGGCAGATGTTTCCTTTGCTCATAGTCAGCGTGAGTCATATGTATTAATGCTTGTCCTTCTACACCATGACGTACTAAGATGAGTGAAACACAGTATCAGGAATGGTCTCTCAGCTTGCTGAGTGTGTCTCTCAGTGAAAGGTGGAGGTTAAAGAAAGGGAGGTGAAGCTAGGGATCCACAGATATGAGAATTGGGGGTTGTTGGCAGTGTGAGATTTTGTATGTCTGTAATGTTGGCATTGCAGAGAACTGAAAAACCTGAGAGTTATTGGAGCTGGATTGGTTTTACCTGGGGTGGTATGGTTATTTGAGTGACTACCAATGGAATCTGTGATTTTAAGCCTGCGGTGTAGGTAGTTTTCATGCCTGCAAAGTAATAATTCTGGAATGAATTACCTTCTGTAATTCCGTAGTAGAAGTCGGCGTGGTATGGTTCCTTTTTTCCTTACGTTCAGCACAATTCTACTGTAGTCTAATCAAGGTACTGCATTTCCTAAGCATTTGTTAATTTGAATGTGCCCACCTTACTAGCTTAAAGGTGCCAGATTGTGCAATTATCAGCATTTTGAACTGTTCTCTGATGTCTATAAAGAAGCCATGTAAATACAGTTCATATTTAACAGTATAAATATGGCCTTCCATTCTATGGCCCCTTTAATACTATTCTTTCTGGTAATCCCTGAAAGTTTGTCTTTGCTTTCTGTGTTTGCATCCATTTAATACACGGATGCTGTTTCTGTGAATTGGCCAGTTGAATCTCTTACAAATGATGCTGCTGGACTTTCTCTAGTAAAACTAATCCAGGTGGAATAAGGCTTTATTTGTATGGGGTGAATCGTTTTTATATCAAGATTGCACTTTGAAAGGGAATTTTTTTTTGTAATAGCCTACATTATGAGGTACATTGCTTTTACGTTTTAAGTGAGGAATTTGAACCTAATATCAGTGAAGCTTGTGAACCACCTGTAGATGAGTTAGACCCATTAGAAACTACCCCTGTGCTGTACAGCCATAATTATCTGGATACAAAAGTGGATATACTAGTCCTCTTGGCCTAAACAAAGGCTTGGACCCCGATTTATAGAAAATGATCACAATTTAAATTGCAACCGCAGTATTGATTAGCAAAATCGCGAGTAGATATTTTGCCCACATCGTTTAGCCCTTTTACAAATGGAGTAAAATTAATCTATGAGGACATTTTAGCACAGTAGTTCAGTGCAGCCTAAACAGAGTACAGTAAACACATCTGGAAATGTCTGGTCAAATCTAAACATCTGCCCTATGACCGAATGTCTGCCAATACTGACTTGATTTCATTAGGCTTGTGCCTTTCTTGGTAAAACATGCTATTAACATGGGCACTGGTGCATGGTGATGTGGCCAGTCATTGCAGTTTTGATTATAAAGAAGTTTGTCTAAATTATGCATGATGATTTATGCTTGATATGACCTAGAACATGAACTAACCAGGTAAAAAAGGTCAATTTTGATTCCAGGTTGACACTTTATTGTGACTCACTGTGCTGCCAAACCTGTAATGAGCTAAACTCATGAACTCATATCATGAAATTATATTTATGCCATGCCACTTTTTTTGAACACTATAAACTAAAACACATCAGATCTGTACAGTGTTGATGAAAGCTTGTTTGGCTGTTGACTCCTTTCCAAATGCTTTCCAAGGAAGAAGGACAAGAACAAGAAGAACGAGTAGCCTAATAATTAGTCTGTGCTTAAATCTCTGTTTCTGGCATCTTGATTTCATACACTAGTGAGTGCACAATCGTAATAAAGACCGATGGGCCAGACTGACTTCGCCTGGGTAAAAACGATGCTGAACTGGACACGAAACAGTACCCAGG
This sequence comes from Semaprochilodus insignis, assembly GCA_034552555.1. Lineage (NCBI taxonomy): Eukaryota > Metazoa > Chordata > Actinopteri > Characiformes > Prochilodontidae > Semaprochilodus > Semaprochilodus insignis. The sequence goes on along the minus strand of CM067476.1, from coordinate 33,765,546 downwards.
TTGCTAGGTTACCCTGGGTGCCCTGGTCCTCTTAATTTCCATCTTTAAACAGAAAGACCAGTACAGTAAAACCGGCCATGTCTCCTCAGGGGGGGGTGGACATGAAGTATAAACAGGTTCATCAGAGTGTTGCTGTAAGTATGAGTAATCTGAGCTAAGCAAAGTATTAAGAACACAAACCTAAATGTCTTATAAATAGCCATATCATGCAACAAATTGACTTATTAAACCTATGATTTAAGTTTTAAGCTTGGGTGCACATACACTCCACCACTTCCAAAATCTTTGAATATGGAGAGCATTTGGAATTTTTGGACTTTTTGTTGCGAGTAGGGCTGTTTTTATATTGAAATCACAATTTAAAAGAGTGCAATTTCCAAATCGCAAGAGCTACGATTTTTATTGTAGTCTTATAGTCTGTGGTGCATTGTAGGCGGGCAAATAGAACCAAAAAACATGGAACCTGTGAACTGCTTTTCGATGCATTTGACTAATCAGCGGCAACCAAACCTGTGTGTGATGTGACCTCACAAGTACAAATACCTGGCTGGCTGGCTGGTGCACGGTCCTAAGCATTCAAGCCTCAAGTCAGAAAAAGTATGTGCTGTTCTTTTTAGCCAGAAAAAGACACACGCCTCAGTTTCTAGAAGCCAATCGCAATTTAAATGTTGCATTACTGGTCAGAAAATTTGCAACTAGATATCGTTCAGTCCTATTTGTGAGGGTGAGGACACAGAAGATGATTAGGCAGAAAGAGGATGTCGCACACAAGGAGCCATGAAAAAGCATGCAAAGTCCCAAAGCTCCCTGTTGTCACATGATGCAAACAAAGCTGACTTGCTTGTGCTTTTATGTACTGAAGAATTGTAGCAGAAACGCAGACTGCAGACGAAAATGTAGTTGGAAAACATGAATAGTGCCCTCCTCTGCAGTGAGAACTCTAGACCAGAAATTGGCGAAGGAGGAGTGAGGAGTGCATTTGCTGGTTACAGTAAAGGCCCAATAATTAGCTCATCTATCACAGTGCGTGCATGTCCTTTTATTATCCATCCGCTGGCTCTCTCGCTGGCTGCTGTCTAAATTGCTCATGCAGTTCGTTCACTGGGCATTGTGCACTACAGTAGTCGGAGTTTGTAGAGTTGTGAACTTACTGTTTTATGGCAAAATTCTTCAGCCATATCTACAAAAATGTATGGTTTCAATATTGAAGACTCATTTAATGCTATTATTCTAGGGTTCTCTCTGTGCCAGAGGATGCGTTGGTTGCTCCTGACCTGGAAATGTGCTTGCAGTCGTGTAAATTTGTGGTGAAAATCAGGCATATGATGAATGAAAGTCACCTAGTAAAGGGTTTCTCAACTTGTGGGCCTTGAAGCACCTCCTGGGCGACCGCGGGCTTGTACTGTGGGGGACCTCTAACCTCACCCCCCTATTTGGATTTGTGAGCTCGGTGCCTTGCTGAGGTGCGCTGCTGTGGCCTAACTAGGAATGCCTGAGTTGAACGCACCCAGCATGTTTGCAGAGTGGCCTGCTGTAACTACAATGACCATGTTGCACAGAGTGGTACTGCTATAATGACACAGTGTATTGTAGTTGGAGGTGAAGACAAGGCTCTTGGTTGACCCGGGGCTCTTTCGCTTTCCAGCCTTGTTTGGTGTGGACCAATCAGACCCCTTTGATTTGTTTTGACAGGTGAAGGCTCTCCACCTACACCGAACAACTGAACTGTGGTCTGCCAAAAATCTAGAGCCTTGTTTAGCTCACTGGCAGCGGGAACACATCTTCGCAGTGGTCCGCAGCAAAGTCGGAGCATCTTTTGATCTGATGATCTGATTTTAATCAGGACCAAATAATTAGATTTTCAGTGTCAGCAGCGTCAGAAAACTGTATTTTAAAAATCCCAGTTTTCCGGTGGGCCGCTAAGCTTTGTAGTAATAACCAGGTGGGCCAGGTTTGTCCTCCAAACGTCAGCCTTCATATACCCAGAAGATGCAAACATTACTGCTTCATGCCCAGACAAACAGAAAATGCAGATAATTAAGTCTGTCTGTACTTTCAAGTGCCACATTCATGAATAATTTAGGAAAAATTGATTTTCCCATAAATCAGCTTGTTTGTTGAAACAGCGTGTCCCTGGCCTCATCCGTGGGCACTTTTCCGAAACACAGCATTGTGCCTGGTGTGCGATCTGGGATTTGAGACTGCACAACGAAAACAGAATATCATATTGTAATTATGTTCTCTGTGACACATGGCTTGATGTTGCGAAACACAATGTGAGCATGTTTCCTGACATGGTTTAAAGCCTGGGTTGCACGATTTTGACAGAAACGAGACCTTTAGCAGTCCATGTGAATGCCAGCCTTTAATCAGAGCATTCACAGGGACCATCTGAGATTTATCAGTCGATCCAGAGCACAGTTGAAGGAAATTCGGATTTGTGAGCTCGGTGCCTTGCCGAGATGCGCTGCTGTGACCTAACTAGGAATGCCTGAGTTGAACGCACCCAGCATGTTTGCAGAGTGGCCTGCTGTAACTACAATGACCATGTTGCACAGAGTGGTACTGCTATAATGACACAGTGTATTGTAGTTGGAGGTGAAGACAAGGCTCTTGGTTGGCCCGGGGCTCTTTCGCTTTCCAGCCTTGTTTGGTGTAGACCAATCAGACCCCTTTGGTTTGTTTTGACAGGTGAAGGCTCTCCACCTACACCGAACAACTGAACTGTGGTCTGCCAAAAATCGAGAGCCTTGTTTAGCTCACTGGCAGCGGGAACACATCTTCACAGTGGTCCGCAGCAAAGTCGGAGCGTCTTTTCTCTCCTTCTAGCAGCATTTCACCACCACATTATGCGCAAATTCTTTTTTTTTTTAATTAAAAAAAAAACCTTTGAGGCCTGACAGACACTCATTGTTCTTTCAGCACAAACTGCTGCTAATAATGGTAGATGAGTGACGAAAGAATAGCAAAGCAGTGCATTAGAGAATACTTTTTGCTGCACAAGTCTCAAAATGTATTTTTGATAGCGCCCTGTTAAATCAGTCTATTGTCACTAATAGAGGTACATCTAAACGTCTCTAAAACCAAATTTTGCGTCTCCCCTGTAACAGTTATTCGGTCTGCTATGGCAGTAAGAAAGTGACTGAAAAAGATACTGAGTGCGTCCCAATAGCTCACTTAATACTAATACTAACTAGTTTTTGAGTGTAGTATATAGTACAGATATGAATGTCAACTACTTAGAACCAGTCAATTTTTGAGTATGGTAACGTTGGACTCTGTTGTTCCACACTGCATTTAGAAACGAAAAGGGAGGAGCTTTTCATGTCTGGAAAGTTCTGAAAAAAATTTAGATGGTGATGCGACGGTGGCAGGACCAGAAGTGGTGTATAAATGTGAGTTCAACCCAAATCTGTCGAAACAGCCTGTAAAAATAAAGGTCTTTTAGTAGATAATGTGTTTATTTGTTTGTGTTCTGTTAAGAAACCTCCACCGAAGCTGCCTTCAGAGTCCAGCCTGGTATGATGTAAGCTGCATATGCTAATATTGTGTGTACTAGCCTGCTGAACTCACAAGGTTAAGATAGTACTTAGCATATACTGTGTAGTGTTAGTGTGTAGTACACAATTGAGATTCAGCCTTTCTGTAGGTTGAGAACTTGTGTAACCATCCAGGAGTGAAAAGGGCAGAGTGAGAACAGCTGTAAAGGCAGCAACTTCTCTTTCATTCTGTCATACGGTTATTCTTGTAGGAAAAAAAGCATTTGTAAGCGTTTGGTATAATAACACTGTATTGAGGGAGTCAGGTTTGTTTAGCATGGCAGATTACTAGTCCAACAGTTAGTAAATGACCTCCTTGCAGGTATGATAAATCATTTCCACTCATAAGCTCTGTTCGGTTGGGATCGCTTTTACATGGGAAGGTAGGCTAATGTAACTTCTGCTGTTTCACGGTGATTTAGTCCCAATCGAATGTGCCATGTCAGTCGTTTTTACTGGCTGTGCGCTCCTGCGTCACTAAAGATTCTGGTGCCTTTTATCTTCTATAAAATGAGCAGTAGAAATAACCTTAGGTTATAATTATTAATCTTGTGCAAATTGTCATGTCAGCAAAATTACCCTGTAGAAAAGGGGTTTTCTTAGGCAGCACTCGAAGAAGCTTGCTCTGGTGTTCTCTGTGGCTGAATTCAAGCGGGTCTGTACCGTCTTCCTCAGGTGTACAACTCTGAATTACAAACCTAATGTCAATGCTAATGACACCGTGCATTCACTGATGTAGACTGAGAACTAAATCAAACGTTTTAACATGTTTTCTACGTGATTCTGGAGTAAAGGCAGTGTCTGAATGGAGCAGCCACTCCCATATACTGTATACTATGTGCTATATATACTATGTACTATATATACGCATATACATATGCTGACGTTTCTTATTCCAAACAAATTGGCCGTGAACTGTGGTAAAACTAAATTACCACACTTGCCCAGGGTTGAACAATTTGGGCAAAATACCTTATTGCAGTTTTTCTGGCTAATATTCTGATTGCGATTAAAATTGTGATCACTTTCCATAAATTAGGATCCAGCTCTGTTTTTAGCCGAGAATACCATAAAAATCCACTTTTTCTGGTTTGAGGCCAATGAACACGCCACGTTGCCATTAATTCCAATTTATGTTCATGTACACAGTATATGGGTTGTTTCTGTGTGGTCTGACTCTTCTACAGGTGCTTCACAAGCTCTGTGTTATTAGATGAAAGGCGACATAGTTGAGTATGTAGGCTATTGATAAAAAATTGCAGCTCTTGTGATATGAAAATGATACCCTTTCAAATAGTGGTTTCAATAAATGGTAAAATTTTTGAAAGTAGTGCGTCACATGGATTATAGCGGAAATTCAGTTCCAGATTTTTGAGTCTTTTATAGTGGTTTGAACGTTGCAGTGTAGAGAAACCGACTCTTTACAGTGCCTTTACAGTGGTGGTGATGAGAGTCAGGGGTTGTGGCATCTACAGTACAGAGAAAGCCATTTTATTCACTATCCAAACCCACCAGTGAACCTACATGTCCTCTGAGTTTCTATATTTATTGTTGATAATAGAATAGTGGTACATTTGACGAAACACGTTTTCTTTGGAGACTATTTTGTTTTCCAATGCTGCATGTACTTCCCTGCCTTGGATGCATTTGAAAAACACATTTCAGTCCAAAGCCTTATCTCAGAACTACCGTAAAACAACGTCTCGGGCATCAGGCGGCGTATTCAAACTAAATTCATCAATCATTTCTGTAAAGGAGCTTTCAGAGGTGTTAAGTACTTCGGACGTCTGGTTCCCATCACCACCAAATTGAACTGTTCTCGGTAAGTTTCTCTGGAACGGAGCTTTTCACTTCAAACCACTCTGAATGACTTTGATTACATCATTGTGATCAGAGAAGTCTGCAGTTCCTGTTTAAGCCTTGTCTTGGATTGATGATTGGGATGATTTTTTTTAACAGGCTTTACAGGAATCGTAAAAACCAACTCTTAAAAATGAATGCTCTATGAAGGACTAATCTGGTCCTGAAGCATCTTTAAGTTATAGGCGTCATCAGTCCTGTCTTCACAGCCGTTTGAGCTAGTTTGTCTCTGATTTGGCCATGATATCTTGCAGTCAGATATAACAATGTGCACCTTTATTTGGTGTGGTCCTCCCACGTATGGCAGTGAGTCATAGATGCCGGTGATTCTGGCTCATGTTTAGCGGGAAGCACTGCTGGAATATTGATGAGGGAGAATCCACCATATTACGTCTCTGTGTGTTTTGCACGCAGAATATTTGGGGGTTTGTCTCCAAACAAGGGGGTTGTTTTGATGTTCGCTGATGTTCATTACGCACTGCAGTGTATGATAGAAATGCCTGTGAATGGAGACCTACAGTATTGGTGTGTGTGTGTGTGTGTGTTCTCACTGCCTGTTTTCTGTGTCTTATGCTGGGTTTGCAGCAGAAGCAGAATAGCTTTTTTTTTTTCTCGTCAGAGATTTGAAGAGCTATTTATAGATGCCTACTGGAGCACCAAGCGTATGGTGCTGCTGCCCCTCTCTCTCTCTCTCTCTCTCTCTCTCTCTCTCGCTCTCTCGCTCTCTCGCTCTCATGCTCTCATGTATGCGCTTTCTCACTTTCCCCATCCTCCAGATAGGTTAATTTCTGTCTCTGTCATCTCCTACACCTTCGTACTGCTTTCTCTAATTCCTTCCTTTTTTATCTTCTGTGTCTTTTGTCTCTGTGCACCTCGCTCTCTTTTCTGTTTGCCCTGGTTTCCTGATGCTTCCGCTCTCTTATTCTGTGTTGTTGCCTCATTTTCTCCTCGCTCTCTGCTTCTTTCTTTCCTGCACCTCCGCCCCTTCTCTCTCTATTTCTTTCTTTCTCCCTCTTTCTTTTTCTCTCTCTGGATTGCCGAATGTGAATTATTGATAGTTGCTGGAGGGTGGGGACTGCTGGCATGGCAAGCAGAGAGTCTTGTTTCTGATTGGATATATAAGCCTTGTCAGGCATCTGTTAGCCAGCACACATTCGACCTAAAAATAAGAGATGGATAATCCCAGACAGCGAAGGAGAAGATGCATTCTGTTCCAGTGGTTGATATTAGCACCCGTTGCCGCCTTGTTCCTCAAGAAGTGTTGTTTTGTGGATAACCAATGGCCACCGGCTCGGTGCCAACAGCTCCACGTAAACAGAACTCTGTGGTCCAGACGGAGGGTCATCCCTCATAACACTGTGAGAGAAAACAGAGCAGGTCATGGAGAAAAAGTACACCATGGTCTAAGCAAGGAGTACGCAGTGGTCTCCCCAGTTCGTCAGCCGTCAAAAGAAGTATTTCCCCACCATTTGTGTTTTGTTTCTTAAGGCTTCTGGAAGATGGACACCTGAACCTACCAAAGCAGACAGCACAAATGCACATACATCTTCAGTTGCTATCGATCTTTGATGGTCGGTGGTGCCATGTTGCAAAGTGCTGTACTAGTTGGCACGACTCAGATGAACTGTTCTTGTGACTGCCCCCAAATGAATATGAAGCGTTCCAGCTGTAGCTGTTTACTGTATCATTACTGTCAGTCACTCAGTGTGTTGTTTACTGGTGGCATGCGCTGAAATCTTTGAAACAGTAAGAATGCGACAACACGAGGCTGCTATTATGTAATACACTGTAGATTACCTACAGAAGTAACTACAGATTATTTTGACTTTAATGCTACTGAGAAAACTGTTACTTTGGTCATCGATTAGTCCTTTAATCGCTCCTGTTAAACCTCAAATCAGAGCTAGATATATTGCTTGATGCAGTGCCAACTTCCTAGCAGAGTTATTGTGAAGTTATTGCAAAATAGTGCACCTGTCATCAGTGTTCTCGCTCTAAGGCAAACTGAGTTTAAAACAGGCAAATAAAAGGATTGTAAAAATGAAAAATAATTGTAAAATAGGAAAAAATAAAAAAGGAAAATTTGCGAGAGTTTGAGAGAGTTGCATTTTTGCAAGGAGATGAGCAAGATGCAAAACCCAAAATACACCCCACCCTCCAGAGATATTTAGACTAACCAGCTGATCCCTGCTTGGCACAAGGTGAGAACAGTTAAACATGATATCAGAGCTCAGTGCTCTTAGCAAAGTTGCCTTAACCAGTAACAGCTCACTTTGTCTGCGAAAGGAAAATGGGACAGAAAGTACTGAAAGCAAAAGCCCAGTGTTCAAACAGGACAATGAGCAGAATCGGAATCAGAATTGGAATTGGTAAAATTCCACCCATCTCCATTCCTAGTCATAACTTGACAGATCATGCAGAAGTTTGCGCATGTGCAGTGCACATGAGACCAAAGTGAAACGTGAGGAGTGGATGGTACGGCATGTGTAGTGGTGCTGTTGAACGTGCTGGTTTAGGCTAAAGAAGATGTGAAAAGACATTTAGCTGACATGAAACCAGAAAAGACCACTCAGTTAACTTCCTTAGGTGGTGTTTATTTTAATTGTCGACTATTGAGAATCTTTTTTTGGTCTGAGAATTGCGATAACATTATTTATGTCTGTGGCCCGATGAGACATAGTGACGTAGCTGTGCTGTCAGTTTATTAGGTACGGACCTGCTGTATTGGCTAAATACGGCCATGTAACTAGGGATGCACCGATCCAGGTTTTCCACTTCCGATACCAGCACCGATATATAAACTTTGCGTATCTGTCGATACCCGATATCGATCCGATACCATTTTTGAATGAATAAACCGTATACTTCACCATGTTGGTGCGATGTAAGGCACCAGAATTGACATAAACAATACTTTACTAAGCTTACTCATACAGCTTACTCTCAGGCTCGCCCTATGTTGTTGTTGTTCCTGTTTGTAAGTCAAGTCTACTGTAAAGTCTCGGGTAGATCCACCTTCGGCCACATGGGGGAGACAAAGGGCAACCAATGAGCAATCAAGCGGCAAAGCTAACACCTGCAGCTCACGCTACTTAAATGTGAGAGTGCCGGCCCTTGGTTGCTCAGTCTTGAGTTCACGTTGCTACGTGCATATGTCTCTCGTGACTAGCCGGTAGAAGGTATCGAGCCTCTCGAGGCAGGTTGCTTCTCCCCCTCCTCAGAGCGCACTCACGCCGCTGAAGTACCGGGAGAAAAAAAATAGTCGGGCGTTAGGAGGGCTTCATTGTGAGGTTCCTTTTCGTTTGAGGAAATCATTTTGTGAACGCCAGTTTTTTCCTCCCAGCAGCCTTTGTTTGTTGTTCTGTGATCACGGTTCGAGCCTCGTGTGAGGTGCGACAGTTCCCCGTTACATTTACAGGCACCCCGCAAACATGTTGTTGACGGCATAGCACACATCGTGAACGAATCAGAGTGGGGATCGGCTCCATGGATCGGCCTAATTATCCGATACCCGATCCAGCTAATTTGATGCATATCGGAGCCAATATCCGATCCTAATATCAGATCGGTGCACCCCTACATGTAACTTGAGTGCGTTTGTACAGTGTCAGTTTTTAACATGCACAGTTCTACATGTGAAAAGTTAAGTCTGTGAAAATCTCACATCAACATTTACATTGGGTTTTTGGGGTGTACTCACACTATGCCTAGAGGCCTTGTACCGTACCTGAGCCAACCCTGCCCCCTCCGACAACTTCTGGCCTGAAATGCAGACATTGCGCTTAATGTTCTGGGCTTGAGCATGCTTATGTTGCTCTCCTGAATCCCACAGTGAGATCTCCCAGATTCCAGACATGGTAGCTCTCATGATGGAATTTGTCGAGTCTTTGGTGTGTAATTTCTTGAAGGTAGGAGTTACGTAAGCTTTGTGTATTTGTCTAAAGTCAGACCTGAAGCAAACTTTTAGATTATATACACAGCTTTGGAAATAAACTAGATGACCACTCTAGTTTCTTCTTAAATCAGCATCTCCACATGTACAGCAGGTTCTTAGTGAGGAACAGAAGGTTCGGTTCTAGCTTTACTGACGGTGATGAGCGGCACCTCATTCGAATGGCACTTAACCACCGTAAGATGACCTCAAGTGACCTACAGAAAGACTGGTGAGCAGTGGCTGGGGTGAAATGCACAGCGAGCATGGTTCAAAAAACAGGCTTCTGGAGGCGTCGTTAGTGATTTTCTAAATAAACAGATCTAAAATTTTATTTGGGAATTTGGGAGACATGTTTCCAGTAATGTATAGAATAAATCAGAACTGCTCATTTTAAGGTGGTCTCTTAAATTTTTCCAGAGATGTGTAATATCATCTGAAATAAGGTGTCATATATAAATGTTTTTTAGCAATTCTAATGCAGGTGGATTTACTCTCACAACGCTCTTCAATCCCCATTGCAGACCAGTTTCTGTTGTTGATATTTTGTATTCAGTAATGTACGGTGGCCGAGAAAGCCCAACGCACTGCAAGTTAAAAACGCGCTGCAAAGTCTCAAAACACAAGCATCAAAATGACACGACTTGCACAACATTAGCCAAACGCGCTGCAAGATCTGAAAACACAAGCATCAAAATGAGACCGCTTGCAAACCATTAACCGAACGCGCTGCAAAGTCTCAAACGCGCAGCAAA
>CM067476.1:33725363-33750727 GCA_034552555.1 Semaprochilodus insignis | reverse complement strand
ATTCAGCGAGCAGTGATGCCCTCCGTGAGTCATCCTGTTAGTGCCAGCACCATTGGCAGATGGCTGGACGACGCAGGACTACATGCACGCAGACCGTTACGATGACTGCCCTTAATGCCACGTCAACATCGCCAAAGACTGTCGACTCAGAATGGCAACAGGTCATCTTCAGTGACGAGTCCTGCTTTTGTATTGGTCGAGACGTCCAACGAATCTGTGTGTGGAGGCACCGTGATCAGCGCCAAGATGAATGGTTTGTTGTCACGTGCCACAGTCAGAAGACCTGGTGTAACTCCACCTCCACCCCTACCGCACAATCTACAGGAACTGTTTGAGGATATTCAAGCTGCATGGGATGGATAACTGCAGGAACCTCTACAACTTGTAAACATGGTATCCCGACACCATACTGAGAGACACTACTTCTGTATGTGTAGCTCAATAAATATTGCCCAGATCAGTCTAAATTTACTGTTCCGGCTAACCTTTATCTTCCTTCCCAATAGCACTGCAATCCAACACTTCCTTCTGGGTGCAACTATTTTTTGACGATGAGCGTGTATCTGAAAAGATCACATCAAAACATGTCTTGAGTTTTGATGAATCTGGCTTCTGAGTTTCTTAACTTTGTTCTCATTGTTACTCTGGAAACCCTGCACATGATTTGCTTGTATCTTGTACAGTCTATAAGGCAATAATCGTCCAATCAGATTGGCGGTGTTGAGGAGCAATTTGTCACATCTTATTAATTATTGGCGCTGTTAGGTGCTCCTGTGTTCCTAGTTCCAAATGCTGGTCACTGACTCTGTGACTCCTATTAATTGGAGTAGAGGTGTTCCACAGGCCCTTCAGACTAACCCAGGACTTGAACTCCGTTCAAGTGTTGATTGAGACATTGTGTTTTCAGGCTGCTGGAAGCCTTGTTAAATGCCATATAAATAAAATTGCTTCAAATCTAAGAATCTGTCTGAGGCTTATATTCTATAGAAGCACACATCTTCTGGTTCTGAGGTTGGCTCTGATATCATTGTTCATTTCCAGGACATTGTAGAGAGCTTTTGTTTTCGAAGTAAACAACATGGCCAACGTTGCTGATGACTAATCGACTTTGTCGGATAGTGGTAGCAACACTAATACGTATCTCAAATTTGTTGTGCTCTGTTCCTGCCTCTTTGTTTCAGAGCAAGCTAGAGTTGAAGCGGCAGGGGGGCTGGATGAAAATAGAAACATTTTTGCGCAGAAGAAAGAGGGAGAGGTAACACTGGGAGAGGGAGAATGAAAAGAAGGAGCATTGGGAAGGGGGTTTTATGTGTGTTTGATGGAGAGTAGTACCTGAGCAGATGGCATGGCTCTGTGTGAAATGAGCAGTGCCAACACGGATAGGTCTCTTACGTCACAGAAGGTTCCTGCACCAACTCTGCATCAGTAAAGGTCCTTATAGAACACTAGTGTGGTTAAATAGTTAATGGTGAGCAGTGAGGTTATACTGGGGTACTGACTGTGCAGTCAGACCAGACCAAACTGTTTAAAGTGCTTACAGGTTTCTGAAATTCATCCAGGTGAACATTCAGCCGACAGATGTTGGGGGAGAATCACAGGTAGTCACCAGTGGTTCTTTGCAGAAAACATATTTTGGTTGCTAGTTTATAACTATACCAGGAGTGAGCTGCATAAAATGTCTTTAGGGAAATGTCAAAAGTGGAAACTGGGGGGAAACACAGCATGGTTGTAAATTATAATAATTATAATTTTTGGAATTATAATTTTTAAGTTTCAGTTTTGGCACCTTTCTGACAGGTTTATATTTTCTGACAATTTTATAGTTTAAAGTTAAAATGGCTGTAAATGTGTCTCTTAGACATTCAACTTACGATTATTCAGGTTTTATTCGAGAAGCTGCGTTTGCTCTGCTGGCATTAGTTAAAAGGAGTTGCTTGCAAAATACCAGTTTTGCTACAGACTCATTGTGATGGGACCTGCTATAGAAACTTCCCATATAACTGTTACTGTTCTGTCCATGTATGTTGTACCATCGTAGATTCTTTGCATTTACTGTAAAAGTGGAGAGGTAAATGGTGGTAGTAGCTTGTATTATCAACCTTTATTTTTTCCCCAGGAGTGAATTAATAGTGATACAGTGAGGCTGTGTAGTTGAGCGTTTTTGTATTTTTCTGGCAGATATATATTTTTCTTGCAGTGAGGATTGATTCACAGTTTAGTCCCTTATTTATTTATTTATTTAGTTAGTTAGTTATTTATTTAGTTAGTTAAGTTTAGTTTAGTTTAGTTTGTTGTTCTGTCAAATCGTTTCTTACTGTTGACTTAAGTTTTTAAGCAGTTCTATGAAATACCAAAATTATTGCTGATGCGGTAATTACAGTTGGCTTCTTGCCAAAAAGCTAGTTACTGTTGTAATTATGATTGTAGTAATAGTGAAATTGTGTGGCAATGCAGATATCTGATATTTTTCATGTACATAACTATCAATGCAGATACATAATCATTTTTTGTAAAATACAGTATTTGGGACTAAATACACCCGGATTGGTATAGGGGAGGAATATGACATTTATTTCTGTAGGGTTAGAAATGCAGTGAAATGATTAGTGAAATATTGATTAGACCTGTCTGGCAAATCTAAACATCTGATGTTGTGTTTTCTAATATGTTAAATTCAGCAAATAAGCAGTAATTGGGCATTAAAGTGTGCTGATGTATGTTCCTTGTAGGGAGTTTTAACCCATATCCATTTAGAAAATCAAGAAAATGTGTAGTTCAACCAGTGCGGTTCCAGAGTGCGTGTAACGGCGTATAGGCCGGCGCATGTGTCACTCAGTACTAATGATGTCTAACTGCCAGCATTTGCCTTTTAATAAATCATCAGCTAATGTACATTACAGGAACCCTTTTACAGCGCTGACACACCAAACATACTCTCAAGATCAACTATGTTAAATCATTAAATTGGAGTTAATGTGTGGTACATGCATTAAAGACAGGTGATACTGTGAAACTGTCAGTTCAGTATGGTGTGTTGATTGGTTAGGTCGTGCTTGGTCTAAGAAGCCTGTAAAAGGGCAACTTTTCCCCAGAGTATACTGACATGCCAGAGGGATCATGGGAGGGTGTTGGTGAAAGCTTCTGCTCCATCATAACTGCTTGAAGGCAGGGTTATAGCCTGCGCACAGCAAGGTACATAAAAGTATGAGTAGTGTATGAAACACTTGGAAGCAGCTAGACATGCAGATTAACCAGCTCTAGACAACATGTTCAGGTGATTGTAAAAACAGAGCTACAGAATCAGACCTGCGTGAAACAGGGGTATGCTCAGTGGCAAACACACCAGGATGTCTTTAAAGATGTGAACATTTTTCAACCCAGTGATGATATTTTGCTCCAGAAGACGTAGTGTTGCCGTAACGTGCAGAGCCAGACACTGTTTGTTACTTGTGATTAGTTTGCGTTCAGCCTAATGAACATTTATTTCTTGTAAATATTGATGTATAAAAGGATTATGTTTAATGTTGGACTGGTTAAAAATAAAACATGGCATGGGAATGCAGATAGCCATAAGAGGCAAGCTTCCGATAGCTGCAGCTCACTTGGTGCACTGTGTACACTAGTCAGGTAAAGCTCTCATGGTTGAGAACGACAGAACTCTCCACCTCAATATGAAGCGTCTGCTGCTAGCTCCTATTAGCAACCTCTACTAACAAAACAGTTTTCCAGACCCTAGCTTTTGAACTTTACACTGGTAACAATCTTTATGGTAACAATATTTCCATAATCAATCTGAAAGTTTGACTCGTCAGAACGCAATATGCATCACCAGCTTTAGCCCAGAGAAGTGGGCAGCTCCAGATGTGGCTTATATATGGTCTAGGACTAGGCTTTTCCTGGATGTTCCTTTTATACCCAAACATAATTGCATCACATGTTTAAGATGATTTATGAATATTTTGCAATGTTCCTAGTCTTAAACTGCCCTTCTCCCAGTGTTTTTGGAATGTGTTGCAGGTATCAATATCAGAATCACCATATGTTGACAAAAACCAATGAATTTGAAAAGGTCTAGTCTGATTTTTGTTCCAGTGCAGTTGAAATGATGTATAAATAATTAATTACTTTTTTTGTTTTTTGCCTACTTTATAAACTTAAATAAAAAAAAATATATAAAAATATTAAAATAGTATTTGTTTGGTTATTATTATTATTATTATTATTATTATTATTATTATTATCATTATTATCATTATTTTGTTCCTGAATTAACAGAGGTACATTTTACGTTGTACATTGTTACAGCTTTTTATTTATGGTAAAACTCCAGGACATTCTTTGCAGAATTTGAGGTTTTTTTTTTTTTTATCAAGTGAAAGATTGTTTTTCAAGTGATTGTGTAGTGTGCAGGACACATCAAGATATATTCTGCAGGGGCCATAAATTATGATCTTAGAAAGCTGTCGACCAGTTCAGTTAGAGCAAAGAGATCACCTAACTGTGTTGGATACCTGCCCTCCAGGACTAGAATTGATTATTTCCGCTAGTGAATGTACTGTGAAGCGACTGCCTATTAGCCTTAGCCTTCTTAGGTACTTGCCCTTTAGACACATTACAACTCAATAGGAACTAAAGCTGGGTGGTATTGATAAATATATCCAGATATGTCATGGCTTTAGATGATACTTAAGGTAACATTAACAAAATGAAAAGTTAGCATTAGTAACTATAATACGTTAGCTGTAACACAGTTAAAGAACCTGTACTCTGTGAGAACAAAATATCTAACAGAACCTGACACAAGCTGGGATTGCTTTTGTTCCAGTTACAACAGAAAGAACCAAAAAGCACATTTCCAGAAAAGAAACCAACTTTGCAAAAAATAAAATAGAAAGCAATTTTAGAAATGGTCTTTTTCCTGCCCTCATCCCTTAATACCACAAGTTTTTTTTTCTCTTTCTCAGTTCAGTAGATCTAGGGCAGTTTCCGTTTGAGACAGAGAGAACGGCACACCCGTGAGGTCTTTTCATGTAGAGTTTTATAGAGGAGTAAAAACAGTGGCATCCATGTCCATTTTTGAAAATATCAACAGGCTTGCTGTCCTTCCTGGCTTGCCTTGCCCGGCACGATGACAATGAAAGATCAAGTCCTCCGGTTTCTTTCCATGATGGACAACCTCCATACGTCATCACAGCTGACCAGTCATTGTCGAGGCCACTTTCTCTGTAGTCACCTGAAGAAAAGCTGCATCATTTTTGCATAATCCAGTCGTTGAGATGTAAACAAAGTCATTCAGAGTGGTTTGATGTGAAATTGTGTATCCTAGAGAAACAAATCTTTACAGTAGTGATGATGGCAACCAGGACTCACAATGTCTTCAGCGCGAGTAGAGCTGTTTTACGCTTATGGTCACAGGAATAGTTGCAGCCAGAAGGAAGTGTCAGATTGCAGTGCTATTGGGAAGGAGGATAAAGGTTACCAGGAACAATAAATGATGATAAATTTAGACTGATATGGGCAATATTTATTCAGCTACACATACAGAAGTAGTGTCTCTCAGTATGGTGTCGGGCCACAATGTCTCAGCATGGAGGTTCCTAATGGTGTCCTGTGATAATCCATCCTATGCATCTTGAATATTCTCACACAGTTCCTGCAGATTGTGCGGTAGGGGTGGAGGTGGAGTGACACCAGGCCTCCTGGACGTGTGACCGTTACCACAAACCGTTTGTTGGTTGTCTCCGCCAGTACAAAAGCAGGACTCATCAATGAAGATGACCTGCTGCCATTTACTTCATGACAGTCTGACACGACACCATTGCAGTCTTTGGCGACGTTGACGTGGTGTTAAGGGGAGTCGTTGTAGCGGTCTGCATGCATACAGTCCTGCGTCGTGCCAATGGTGCTGGCAGTAATAGGATGACTCATGGAGGGCATCTCTGCTCACTGAATGTCTGCGATCATGGCTGTTCGATAGTCAAGTACAGCGATAAGGCCCGTCCATGCTTACGTCACATGCGTGGCCGAGCATGATACTTCAGTCATTGGCATGTCAAACCTTCCCACCAAGTTTCATTCCAGTTGCTTGATTCCTTCTGGGTTCAACTATTCTTTTGATGAGTGTATTTACTGCCCGGAATGGTCAACATTAAAATGCACATAACATGTTTCAGATGTCACCACCGTTGTGAAAATGGCACATGCTACATCACTCTGACTGTGTATATTAAATTTTATTTTGAAAATATTTTGAATTATTTAGCGCTAATTGCTCATGTCAAATGTATTTCATTTCAGTGTTGTTCAGATTGTTTTGTCTTGTTTGCTGATTTGTCAATCAAATGCAACTACTTAAAGAAGCGAGTCCTGGCAGCACGAAACCCGAGGCACTTCGCGTTTAATAAGACTTTGTCTGAACGACCCTTAGACGATAGCTGTCTGTTCTAGCTTCTGAACGGAAGGGCCATTATTAGGTTGCTCAAAGATGGTGGCCAGTTAGCTCGCTATATCCCAAATGAAAGGCCCAAAATGACCATCCTTTGAGGGATAAAGTGTATTTGTGAACCACAAGTGAAGTATATTTGTGAACCACAGTGTGTGCAGAGAAGGTACAGTGTGTGCAACTCTATGTACACTCAGATCCATTACTACCTGTCTGACCGGAAGGAGAAAATGAGAACACTGCAGGGCCAGGATGTGTGTGTTTGTGTGTATGAGAGAGAGAGAGAGAGAGAAAGAGAATATAAGTGTGTTTACTGAACTACTCTCTCAGACACGGATAATTGGGGTGATTCAGAAAGGTGTGTATGTGTGTGATGGGGGGGACAGGGTTGATGTGAGCCGGGTGGGGGTTGAGAGAGATCGCTGTTCTCTCTTGGTGACAGAGCCTGTTGCCATGGAGCTGCTTCTTCTATTGGTGAAGCCAGCAGCCAATGGCACAGCAGCACACACTGTTTCATCATTGAGAATTTTTTCCCTCTTGCGCTCTCTCACATGCACGCGCTCTCTCTCTCTCTCTCTCTTCTCTTATCTCTCTCTCTCTCTCTCTCTCTTCTCTCATCTCTCTATCTCTCATCTCTCTCTCTCTCTCTCTCTCTCTCTCTCTCTCTCTCTCTCTCTCTTTCTGTCTCTCTCTCTCTCTCTCTCTCTCTCTCTCTCTCTCGCTCGCATGCTCTCTCTCTCTCCCCAACAGTAGGAAGCAGAGCCATTGCATAAGGTTTGTAATGGGAGCCAAAACAGGTTTTAACCTGACACACTTATTTTTAGAGACTCGAACCTCGAGAAGTATAAGCTTCGAGCACTTCTGCTTTCTTCCTGTTTCTCAGATGTATAGAAGGGGCCATTTTCTTGCCTGTCTAGCATGTTGTCAGTCATAGCCAGGCCAGTACTGTTTATGCCAATGCTCTCTCGCCCTCTCTCACTTTCATTCTCAGTCTGCTCCGTCACAGAGGATCCCCCTCTGCAGCCCTCATACTTCCCCTCCCTTTCTCTCACTCCTTCTTTCTAGGCAAAGTGTTGAGCATCTCTCTCTCTCTCTCTCTCTCCATCTCTCTCTCTCGTTCCTTTTTCCTCGTAAATCGTCAGGTCTGCTGACGCCATCCTCCCCCTCACATCCCACTCTCAGTCCGGTGGGACAAACTCTGACTCATACCTTTCTTGCTTTCTTTTTCTCTTTCTTTCTCTCCCTGTCTCTCTCTTTCTCTCTCCCCTCTCACCTTCCCACCTTCAGTCTCCTTACTTTGTCTCTGTCCTTTTATCAGTCTGCAGCTGCTTGTCTCTCTTTCGCCTGTTTTTTGTACGCATCCCTCTTTTGCATGCGTTTTTTGTAAGCTCTGCCCCCTTATCCTACTTTCTCATCCCTCTGTTTCTCACTTCCATCATTCCTCCGTTCTCCATCTGTTTGACAGGATGTTTCGTGTTAATCACTCATGCACACCACGTGTCTGACTGAGTGTTTGTGTTCAGGCTCTTGAAACAGGGAATCCTCTCCATGACAAACTGTTGCCTGCTGTTAAATATGCCATAACAGTTTAACCATCGTCTCACCGTCCGTCCGTCCGTCCGTCTTCTAAGCCGCTTATCCTTCTGTGTTGCGGGGGGATGCCGGAACCTATCCCAGCGCTCATTGAGCGGAAGGCAGGAAACACTCAGGACAGGCCACCAGTCCGTCGCAGGGCACATCTCACATTCATATTCTCTTTTTCACCAGTGTGCTACAAACTGTAGTAATGATGCAGCCTAAGCTGACCAGAGCCAATGCAGCAGACTGCAACAGAAGAAGGAATTAGGTCATTTTAAAATGGTTAAGATGTAAAGAAAGACATTCCGTGTTGTTTGACGTGAAATGCTTCCTTCTAGAGAAACATAAATCCCACTAAAATCCCACAAACGTTTATTACAGTAAATGTTTATGAATATGTTGGCTGATACCTGAGACCAGTAGTTTTGGTCCAAAACAATTTCTTATCAGAGAGGTGCATACAGAGGTGCATTTATGTACATGACATATAGAAAGATTCAAAATCCACCACTGTATGGAGATCGGTTTCCGTACAGCGCACAATTTCACGTCAGACTGCTCTGATTTTGTGGAACTGGACTTGCCAGACGCAGTTACTTCTCCTGGAATGTCAGTATACTGCCGATAGAAAGAGCCTATTGCAGTCCACTTGAGCTTAATTCAGCACAGTCCTCGGATGCAGACAATCACCATGGTGAAAACAGTAGGTGATGAAAGTTAAGGCAGTAGATGAGTGTCACCTAGACTTTATACTCCTTCTCCGCAAGCCACATATGATTTATTTGGCCCCTTCAGTGTACCTTTAACTCCTCATCGATATCCTCCTCCTGGAGCAACCCATAGAGAAATAGTTTCTGGTGCACTGAAGTTGCTTTACTCGTTATTCCAAAAGTACAAAATGTCTGAAAAGTCTGAAATGTTGGTCTGTGCGGTGCTGAAGCCAAGACTTTTTGTTACAGTGAAGGGAGGGAGTTTAGAACGAAATGGTCAAAAATAGGCACAGTCTTGCAAAGTGTAGGAGGAGAGGGGAAGCAGTCGCTCTGCTGGGAAAGAGACTGTCTCGCTTACACAATATGAGCGGACTGCTCGGCTGCTGGCAAACGTGTAATTAGTATTTGGTGTGTTATTATTGGGTTTTGATGACTATTAACATGGAATGTGGGAGGTGCACATGGTATTCTGCTAAATGTTTAATGCTGGAATCAGCTGTACCTGATTCTGATGTCCACAACCAGCCCCCAGTTCTTCAGAGAACACAGATGCTCCTTTAAATCTCTGAACTAAAGAAGATACAGAGTTTACAGGCCTACTGGTGCAAAATGCAGAACTACTCACGAAATCAGGCTTAGGCTGATATTCAGTTTTAGCTTGGATATTGCACGGCTTCGTTGTTATCCTCTGCAGCTGAAGAGTAACGAGCAGCTGACCCACTTGCAGGGTTTTCCTACAGCACGAATGATGTCATCACTGCTTTCTTAAAATCCTTTCCAGAAACATGAGATATGCAGTTTTATGTTTCTGTTAATACGTATTTTAGCTGCAATGCTTTTCCTGTTATACACTGTTGTTATTCATGTTACTTACCTCTGAAGATGGCACATCTGTATTGCTGGGTATTTGTATTGGGGTGGTTATCAGCAGGATCGGACTCTGCCTAACTCGGATGAGAGGCAAGCTGAAGGTTAAGTTCAGGTGAAAGCCTTATTACTGAACCAGTTTGGTATTAAGCTTATGAAATATTGCCATTTTCACTTCTTGTCATATATAACCATATGGTCACAAGGAATGGAATATATGGAATGGCCATGTCCAGAATGACAGAATGATCGCTTTCAGATTTTCAGCCTCAGATTACCTTTCAGATTGCCCTTAGCTCTGATATTCCACTGAACACACTGAAGTGTCGTACTACACCTGTATTGATCCTAAAGATCCTATAGGAGTCTGAATAAATAGGGATATGATATGGCAAAAATCTGACCTTACAATACTTTTTGTAATAAATTTTTATGATGCACAAAGCCATATAACCCCCCACAGACAATATGCAGCCAGCACACATTGAACGGATGGAAATGTGAAACTGTGAACATATCCATGAATCACTCCTGCTCTGCTGTTGTCATCAGCCCCAGAAAATAGAGGCTTCTCCAGCCCAGTGCAACGCGACAAACTGGGTCAGTGTGTGTGTGTGTGTGTGTGTGTGTGTTTGCGCGTGTGTGTTTGCGCATGCTTGATTGTGAGCCAGATCTCATGTTGTCCATGCGGTTTACTGTGCGTGTTCCCACAGAAGCCTGTACAGTTTAGTTGTTTCTGGACCGGACAGTATAAACCAGGACACGTGGTTTCTGTGGTTACCAAAGTCCGCCCCAAATGCGTTGTTTAACGCGTCGAGGGGAGGGGGGCGGTTGTAGTTGTCATCGTCTTTCTGAACAACAGATGAGTGAGTGTCTCTTTCTCTCTCTCTCTCTCTCTCTCTCTCTCTCTCTCTCTCGCTTGCTCACTCTCCCCTCTAATATTTATTTTTAATATCATTCCTCACTTTGCCCTTCTCTCTCTCTAACACGAATGGCAGCAGCTGCAAATGACGTCGCCGTCGCCTTGGCAACCCTGCATCCTGAGAAAAAAGGGGGAGAGAGCAAAGAGATAGGTAGAAAGAGAGAGAGGTAGACAGAGAGGGAGAGAGATTGCTCATTCATGAAACATTTGTTTGACTTATTCATTGTGGTTTTTGTTCTTTCACGATGAATTCTCATTCTATTTCTCATTACAGTGACGCTGTCTGTTTGCTAGGCAGTGACTCGGTGCAGAGCAGCAGAGCGAGCGTCTGTTTGCTACAGTGTTGTGTAAGGCTGTGTGGGTGACTGGTCAACAGTGTCATGCATTGCTGATGACGTCTTCTCTGCAGTTGGGAATCCCTGCTCTTTGTGCTTCTCTCTCTTTCTCTTTCTCTCTCTCTCTGTCTCTCTCCCCCCCCCCCCTCCCTGAGCATATGTTTCTATTGCTGTCTATCTCTCGCTCTCTTTCGCTCTCTCTCGCTCTCTCTTCCTCCCACCCGCACACTCTCTCCCCCTCTCTCTCTCTGCAGTATGACGTCACTGTTGGAGGTTCCTCTCTCTTCATTCTTGCAGCACAGGCTGTTCTACTTCCTTCACTCAAACAGCCTCAGGCCTTTGCCGCCTGCGTGCCGTGACTTCTGATTTGTGTAATTTTAATGACCTGCTTCTGTATGCGCACCGTGGCTTCTAAATGTTCTGCTTATGGGGCACTGTTTTCTGTGGATGTGTTTTGTCCAGAAGTATTGGGACGCTCCTTCTAATTAGTGAGTTCAGGTATTTTAAGGGACACTCTTTGCTGACACAGGCAACACATCCATAGAAATCACTGACTGATGGAACGGGATGCACTAGAGTAACCACACATGAGCCTCCTCATGCCCAAAACCAAGCATTGGCTAGAGGGGTATAAAGCCTCTCCGTGTTGGGTTGTAGAGAAGTGGAACTGTGTTCTGTGATGTATTGGAGCTCTATTCAGGATCTTTGGGATGAGTTGGAGTGATTGATGGAACATCAGTACCTGACCTCACCAATTCTCTAGTGGCTGATTGCAGTCAAATCCTCACAGCAGTGTTCCAGTATATGAGCGGACTGCTTGGCTGCTGGCAAACATGTAATTAGTATTTGGTGCATTATTATTGGGTTTCGATGACTATTGACATGGAATGTGGGATGTGCACATAGTATTCTGCTGAATGTTTAATGTGGAGCTCTATTCAGGATCTTTGGGATGCGTTGGAGTGATCCATGGAACATCAGTACCTGACTACACTAATGCTCTAGTGGCTGATTGCAATCAAACCCTCACGGCTGTGTTCCAGTATTTAGCGTACTAGTATAAAACCATGCCTTAATACCCTTTATTTCAGATTCCTAGAGACTTATAGTGGTGATCCTACTTTCAAGGCAGATGGAAGGTTATTTAACTCTGGCACCTTGTGATCTCACTGATCCTCAGCCAGTCACAGACACGGAGTGGGTCGGGTGCATGCAGATTAGGGTGATGTTCCCTTGAGTCACCTTGTCATGAGATGCTGCATCTTTTTGCAAATGAGTTAAACCGTACTTTGTAATTCATTGGTTACAGACACAAATGGGCACAATTCTCATTTATTCCTCTGCTAATTCTTTAGCCAAGTCTGTAGTCTCTCAGGGATGTGTTTGATTCCCAATTTTTCCGCTTTCCGGATGACTGACTCAGTAAAGTTCTTCTCTCTCTCTCTTTTTTTTTTTTTCCTCTCCAGCAGGAGGGGTGTGTGACGACGTGTGTAGGGAGGTTGTGCAGGATGCAGCAGAAGTGAGGAGACACACTCTCGCCATGGCGTGTCCCCCACCCCTTCTCCCTGTTTAGAGCACCATCCACCCGCTTACTCACCACTGGGGCTTCAGAGTGGAGTCCCACACGTCTCGCCACACCCACCAACACACTACAGTCTCAGGTACGTTTAAAACTAGCTTTAGGTACGTTGTTAATAAATGAACACATTTTCTTAAAGGGTCCATATAACAGGAATGTGATTTTCCCTCACGTTTTACTTCAGTAAAAGTAACCTGTTTAATTCAAAGAGATATAAATGGGTTGGCGAGTGGTCCCTTAAAATTAGATTTTGACTGTTAATAGTCCATAAACCTACACAAATCGCATGTATGGATCTCAGTGTAAAATAAATACATGGTATGTGCCGTATAGTGTCATGGGGGCCCTTAAATATTAATATTTAATGTTTAGATCTTGCCGTTTTATTTTGGAAAAGCTGCAAAACTGGTGAAACAACCAACAAACGCTTTGGGGGGTGGAGAATTAATCCCATAAATGACACCCCATGCATTTTATCTGCTTGTTGTGATGTCAACATTCAGACCTTTCAAATGCTGAAAGCGTGATATACAAAACTTTGCATCTCCAAAATGGTCCAAATTGGTTTATTCGTCATGAAATGTTACTGCAATATAAAGCCAGCTGGCATGTTCAAATTATGAATAAAAAAAAAAGTAGTTTGGATTTTGGCAATATGGTTTTGTTCCATCAGCAACAATATAAAGTATCGATTAATACCTGTTTACGTTAAAAGTTTTTTTTTTTTTTTACTCAGTCGGACAGTTAACAACAATTAAAAGCTTGAAAACTGTCGAGAAAGTTCTGAAAGAAGGCCAAACTTTTAATGGGTGGTGTAAATAAAATACTTTAAATCTTCTACAGTAGTGAAGAATCTGCCCCTTTATAGCTTTCATTAATCAACTTGTTGATCAACAGATGTTCAGATGTTTTGTACTGGAGTTATTTAGTTAGAAACTTTTCTCTCTTTCTTGTTTCGTGTCTCACTTGTTTCTCAGTCCTCTGTGTTTGTTTGTGTGTGTGTGCGTGTCTGTGCTCAAGGTGTGTGTGAGTTGGGCTCTGGCCCCCTTCCTGAGGGAAGATGTCTATGGTGTTGCCCCTGGAAGGGGTGAGGGAGGGGGAGAGTGCACTGACTTCTGAGGCCCCGGCTGGCACCCGCTGCAAAGGAAACACCCATACACCTGGCAAAGATTGCTCCACCGACAACAACACAGAACTTGACGACAACCTCTCACAAGACACACAGGTATACTTGACTGAAAGACCCTCTTGAACGGGCAATGAGATATTTACCATTTATTGTTTTATTGATATTTTTAGTATGTAAAGAATATTGACCAACTGCATGTTTGATTACACAGAGAGGGCCTGTTTAATTGGGTTTAATTGAGTTTCTGCAGTGCCCCTGCACTCACGCTACTATCAAAATTACGGACTTGGAGTACTTGAGAGTATTTCTGTTTATAGGCCTGTCTGCATCAATGCTGATACCAGTGGTTTTGTATTACTTACACATAAAAATAAAAATGTGATTGTGGATCAGATGAAACAACCTAGACCGAGGTTACAAAAACTCTTTGCACCATTCACATATGTAAATATATGTCATATAAAAAGGTAGGTTAGTAATCTATTTTTTTAATATATTTGTTTTTTCTTTTTTCCAATCTGTCTCAGAAACGCTGTCAGAACCATGGCCATACCAGGAAAAGAGCCAAGGTAAACACTGATGCATGCTGCACTGCAGTGTCATGGATGACCTGAATGTTGTTCGATTAATCCTCCTGGCCACATGCCAAAATGGGAGACGAAAGAGTACGTTCACACTTCAGTGAGACTCTGCGACATGATGAGGGCTTATGCATATGAATTACAAGTGTTTTTTCCCTTCTTTTCTTCCTGCTTATTGCTATCTTACATGCATCTATCCCTCAAACACTCACACCAAAGTTGGGAAATTGAGTCAGTGACTTGAGTCACTTGTTCTCAGACTTGTGCTTTCAGACTTCTAAAGAAAATTAGTCAATCATAAAAAAATATATATATATTTATACATACATAGTGGATAGAAGAAGGCACGCACTGGGAGACCTACGTGAACCACGGAAAGAGAGAACCAACGAATTGTCTGACATGCGCGTAGTCACCCAACAGCCACGATTGCAGACATTCAGCAAGCAGTGGTGCCCTCCATCAATCCTGTTTTTGCCTTGATTAAGATGACCAATGAATCCGTGTGTGGAGGCACGATGGTCAGCGCCAAGATGACTGGTTTGTTGTCACACGTCACATACCTAGAAGGCCTGGTGTCACTCCACCTCCACCCTTACCGCAAAATCAGCAGGAACTGTGTGAGAGTATTCAAGCTGCATGGGATGAATTATCGCAGGACACCATTAGGAACCTCTACAACTCCATGCTGAGACGTCTGGCATGTTTCATTACTGTTAAATCTATAATCCGCAGTGGCTAATTTAGCTGAAGTTCTTAACTCATCTAGCGGAAATGTTATTAACATTCACAACTGAATTAGCGCTTAGTTACTGTACAAAGTACAGACTTAGCAGTCATTTCAAGTTGTTGTGCATCTGCCACACTTCGCTTAAAATATGTCATTCACATTAAAGAGTGATGTCCTATTTAAAGCCGTATTTCACCTGACAGGTGTAGTAGTGGTTAGTTTTGTGAGATTCTCCAACAAAGGCTCAAGACTCAACTCACTTCTGACTATTAGACAAATTCTCCTTTTTCCCGTTTTTCTTGCCCTTTCTGCCTCATGCTCTCTTTCTATCCTGCATACACATGTACACTTCAGTTAGGAATAAGCAGCATGGCCCTACGAAGACTGGATTAACATAGAACCCTTAATATTAATGATGTTATGAGTGTCTCCATTGGAAGCTTTCCTAGAATTACTCATATCTAAGAAGGCTGAGCTTGGTTTAAATCTTTAGCCGAGATCAAATTGGGTCACAAATTTGCTGATCTCTTCTGTTTCTGTCTCTCAGTCCAATGCCAAGCTAAAGCTGGTGAGGAGTCTAGCGGTATGTGAAGAGTCTTCAGGCCCGTTTTCAACTGATGGACCTCCAGAGACCCAGGTACTGCAGCATGCCTCCCTGTTCCATCTGAAACGGTTAATGCCATTTCTCCTTAACATAATGGAGTACTGAAGTTATCTTAACATGCACGTGATCTGAAACTCTTCAGGACATTATCCAGCTCCACATCAGCTGCCCGTCAGACAAAGAGGAGGAGAAGTCCTCGAAAGACGAGTATGAGAGCGAGGAGAGGGAGAAGAAGGACAAAACTCCACGCAAGATGCTGTCGCGTGGTAAGACACGCTTTTCAGCGTGAGCAAAAGGTCACCCTCTGAGAATCACCTGGGAACAACCGAAGCTATCTCAAAAGAGAATGTAGACTTTCTCAGACATCTGCTTGCTCTGTACAGTTTCTAATAGCGCGACAGCTGTGACCACATGAATGTTCATTTGAGACAATGCCATTTTGCTACTTCTCAGCGTAAAGGCTGGCTCTCTGTGCTGGTGTGTACTTGTTCCAGACAGGCCAGACTCGTGGAGAGCCAGCACTGTGCCATTAGCAGCTAATGACTTCCAGGCACTCTCAGTTTGCTTAATGAATTAATAATAGGTTAACTATAGATTGATAGATACTGCTGGCTTGTTTGTATGTAATGGTTGAATTTATAGGTTGCTTTGTATTTTTCACTGTTAAACACTTGGAAAAGACAAAGCCGGGATAGAATCAAAGGTGAAGATAAGAAATAAACGAATAAAACAAAAAGCTCTGTTACAAGGTTTTCTATGATGCTGTTAACGCATGCTCGCTTGCCTTGGAGATCAGTTTCCAAATGGCCAGATTGTGTTCTGGTCAGTTTTTTGCTTCAGGCACTGCCACTTCAGCAGATACTTCTCTTAGCCTGAGGAGAAGCCATTTGTACATTAAAACCGGTCCCACTCTTCCCTGTTTACTCCCATTTGCAAGATTTGGGCCACTTCAGTTCAGGTGAACCCCTGCAAATCGCCAGCCACTCCTGTGGATTCGTCTGCTGTTTTTTTTTTTTTCCCTCTTTCTGTTTTTTTCATGTTTTTCAGTTCCATAGCGAAGCTGTACTAAATCCACATTAGGGTCCAGAACTCTGAGTAGATGCTCTTTTCTTTCCTTCCGCAGACTCCAGTCAGGAGTACACAGACTCCACAGGCATCGATGTGCACGAGTTCTTGGTGAACACACTGAAAAACAACCCCAGGTACAAATGACACAACGTACGCAGTAGTGACACACGACACCGTTTGATGGCCCAGGCCATACTACTGCACCTTTAGCTCCCCTGTATATACTTCTTTACTGAAAGCTTTGGGTATTTGAGGGCCTGACCAATACCACTTTTAGAGTGCTCAAAGATCTGACAATAGAATTGTACGGTGGTATGTAACACCCACAATCAAAAGCGAGAATAGCACATTGATTACAGGGAACTTAAATATGCCGTATTAATACAAATTTTAATGTAGAATTTCTGTTCATCTACTGTGTTTCTTATAATGGGACATAAATAACATGTAAAAATAGTAAAGTCACAGGGTGCCCAAACTTTTGCTGTGTATAAAATAAGCTTTAAACAGACTTCAGTATTTTCAGCTAATTGAAATATTTTTTGCAGCAAATAAAAAAAAAAAGGTCAGTGTATATCTGCAGGATGATTGCTAGTATAGATAATTTGGCCAGGTCCTAATATTTTTCTTGCAGTGTATTTTTCCTCACAGTGTTTATTTTCGAAAGTAAATATGGTATGAATATTAAATGTTGAAATCATGTAGTTACACCATAAAAGAGAGATATTTATGTGCAGCTTTATCTAATGCATGAATGTTTTATGTAGACAGGTGCTATAAACAGCAGTTGCTTTAAACAGTTGCTGTTGTGTTCGTGTATTGACTCAGAAGTGTTTAAAATTTGACAGCTCTTGTAATGTAATGTCTCTTTATCTCATATCTTTCTCTCTCTATTCTGCTCTCCTTTTCTATTTTCCCCAATGTGACAGGGATAGAATGATGCTGCTGAAACTGGAACAAGATATACTGGAGTTCATTAATGATGACAAGTGAGTGAATGTGTCTGTGTGTCATCTTGTTTACCTGGACTCCAGGTTTTTCCCAGAACCTGGCAAGCTTACAGTCTTTACTGGCTCTAGAGCTATCGCTTCTGGGCGTTGGTGGTTATTTTTGAACTGATGATCTGGCAGTAGAACCCCCAATAAAATGCCGTGCTGCCAAACCAAGACAAGGCGTTTCACTGTCTTTTAGAACCAAATACATTCTAAAGATTGATGTGCAGGAATATATACAGTGGTGCTTGAAAGTTTCTGAACGCTTTAGAATTTATTATATTTCTGCATAAATTTGACCTAAAACTTCATCAGATTGTCACACAGTTCCTATATATGTATAAGTATATAAGGAGAACCAGGTTAAACAAATGAGGTGGCAAAAAAATGAAAAAAAAAAAATGGCTGCACCAGGGCGTCACGCGAGATACTGAAAGCAAAGGTACTTTTTGTCACTCACAGATACATAATACTGGATCATTTTTCTCAGTAAATAAAAAAGCAGGTTTAATATTTTTGTCCCCTTTGTTTAATTTGGTTCTCCTTATCTGCTTTTAGGACTTGTGAAATCTGATGATGATCATGATGATGCTTTTGGTCCAATTTATGCAGAAATATAGAAAAGGGTTTCACAAACTTTCAAGCACCATAGTGTATGTATGTGGACTACATTGGTGTTACTTGACATCAATATAAATATGTCCTAAACAGTTCTGTTCACAGTCGTCTCTAAGGAACGAAACAGAGAGGACTCTGCAGGGATTCAGTCAAAGGCTCACCATCCTCTATGATACACACTCAGAGGGTCTATGTTACCCTAGTGAACTGTACACAGTGTCCAGAATAATTTACCAGTCATTTCAGGAAATTGCTGTAGCTGTCTGAAAATGATGAAAGTCAATGTGAGATATGGTTCTCTCTCTTAGCACAACTGTCTTGACCCAGAGTTTGTTTTATTGGCTGTTTCTACCTGGGGGGAAAAAATGTTCTTACCCTTAAGGTATTGAGACGTGCAGAAAGCAAGTAATTATTTTTCCAGACTTTTACTGTTCACTCTTGTTTTCAGAAAACAGTGTGTTTCATTGGAAATGATGAGAGCTGTAATTTCATAAGCCCATGTCAGTGGAGTGCATCATAGCAATAACTCGGAAGGGTAAAAATAGTAGTCCTAGACTGTATAGTGCTTGGAAATTGAGGTGACGTGGTATGAGGTCTGTGTTCAGTTTGAGAGTGTCTGTATGACTTGTCTGTCATGCCCACTTGACTGTAATACTTAGTGCCCCCTGTTGGCTGCTTGAAGCTTTGCTTTTGTGATTGTTGTAATTTTGATGCGTCTTTTTATAGGCGTACTGCATTAAATTTGCAGTACTGTGGAAAGTCAGAGACCACCCTTTCACATACTGATTTTCCAATCAAAACAAACATTTAAATCATTCGTTCTTACTTAGAAAATAATCAATATTTTAGAACATTGTTGATGGAAAATTCCAGAAGCCTTCATGACTACATGTGATATAAAATCTGTTACTATTAGATTACTCTTTTGCTTTTGTGTGCCCTTGTGTCACTTTAATTCATCCACCCTACCAATGTTATAACTAGGAAGTTACAACTCTCTCCTAAAGCTGTTCCCAATGGTGTTCAAAGGAAAATAAATAAATAAATAAAGAGAGAGACAGTTAAACAACAAACTAAAAAGAGAAAAGGAAGACTCTTAAAACGGTCCCCTTTGGATAAACAGCACTTAAAGCTTTCATCTTCGAGAGAGAGAGGAGAAATTCAAGCTCCACTTTTTCTTCAGTTCTGAAACAATCCACAGGTGTTTCTATCCGTTCTTCCGCTGCGAGAAGGCAACTCATAATTGTGGGTGTGAAAGGTAGTGTAGCTGTCTGAAGCTGTTACTGAGAAAAGGAGATTAGCACTAAACCCGCAGACTGGGCATCTGAGATATGGAGTAAATTTTTATGGACTGATGAGTCTGAATTTGTCATTTGGATTGCTTGGGTCTTGAAAAGCAGAACATGCAGATGTCTGAACAAAGACTGAACTGAACAAATGAAATGACATCTTCATGGAAAAAATGGTAGTTGTAATAAGGCAAGGAGTGGACACATTAAATACTGAAAAATATATATTTAGCTGTTTAGGGTTTAGTGGAATATTGAATGGAAATAGACTAAATCAAAGGTTAGTCTCTGACATTTGCACAGGGAATATACACTATGTAGAGTCAAACAATTGACATTTTTTAATTGTGGGGCATATAACCACTGAAACGCCCATAAGCCCCGGGCAAGCCTCCTTTCTTTGTAATGATTTACTAAGCCAAAGTATTTGTCTAATTTACCTTTAATAAATTGACTATTAATGAAGCATTTTTTTTTGTTTACATCTGTTTTTCAGTAATCAGTATAAGAAGTTCCCTCAGATGACCTCTTACCATCGCATGCTACTGCATCGAGTGGCAGCTTATTTTGGCATGGACCACAACGTGGACCAGACTGGTAAAGCAGTCATCATCAACAAGACGAGCAACACGCGCATGTAAGCCCAAACCTGCCTGGTTGCACGTGCCATAGGTTTTCAATGGTGACTCATTTTGTAACACAGATTCTCAGTATTGTACAGTTCCTTGGGTTAGATTATTTTTTTCTTGTAAGTAGCATTGAATGTTTTTCCTCGTTGTTATTTAGTCAGAACATATTGTGGCGTAGTGGTGGGGTATCGCACTCATTGTCAAAAACAAGCTGCACAAATAGTTGCACCCAGAAGGAATCAACCAACGTGAATGAAACTTGGTGGGTAAGTTTGACATTGTGAGACATGCAAATTATTCATGTTTCACACTCGGCCGCGCATGTATCGTAAACAAGAAGGGGGCCTTATCACTGTACCTGACTGGCAGCAGGTAATCTTCAGTGATGAGTCCCGCTTTTGTATTGGTGGAGATAACCAGCGAATCTGTGTGTGGGGGAACCGTGGTCAGCACCAAGATGAACGGTTTGTTGTCACACGTCCAGAAGGGCTGATGTCACCTCCACCCCTATCGCAAAATCTACAGGAATATTTAAGATGCATGGGATGGATTACCAGTAGGAACCTCTACAAAGACGTCTGCATGTTGCATTAGCAATCATGGTGGCCTGACACCATATTGAGAGACACTACTTCTGTATGTGTAGCTCAATAAATATTGCCCATACCAGTCTAATTTTATCATCGTCTATTGTTCCTGGGAACTTTTATCCTACTATTTTTTGACGATGAGTGCGTATATATGAGTTCTTTTTTTATAAATTTAAATATGAAACTGAATGTCTCTGAACTGTATTTTCAGACACAAGTGCTTTATAAGGTAAAAATTCAGGTGTTACACTCAGTTCTAAAACTGCATGAATCACCCTGATTTTCTCTCCCTCGTCCTCGTTTTTTTCCCCCCCTTTTCAGCCCTGAGCAGAGGTTTTCCGAGCACATTAAGGACGAGAGGAACATGGATTTCCAAAAGAAATTCATCCTGAAGAGGGATGATGCAAGCATGGACAAAGATGATAACCAGGTGAATGATTTAGTATTGTGTTTTTGTTTGTTTGTTTTTTTCCTTTCTTACTCCATTGTAGTTTAATCTCATGTCCTTTCTGTGGTCCTGCCTGAATGTCTCTCAGATCCGGGTTCCACTCCAGGACGGTCGACGCAGTAAGTCCATCGAGGAGCGAGAGGAGGAGTATCAGCGCGTCCGAGACAGAATCTTTGCTCGGGAAGTAAGTCCTTGCCACTAGGGCATGAGAAATCAGGTGCCAGCGGCCTTCATTTCGCTGAGGAGTGCAATAAATGATAAAATATCTGTATTGCCAGTGAACTCCTCTAGAACACGATCTTTCTTTCTTTTTTTTTTTTTTTTATTATTTTAATATACACTGTATTACTCATCGTGTTAAGTGCTTTGAAGCACACATACCACCTGCTGCCAGATCACTAGCCAGCTGTAATAAGTCCTTCTCTGAGATGAGGAAGCTTCTGTCACTTGGAATTGTTGGCATTTTTTTGCCTTTCACATTGTAACTGCTATTTAATTTGTCATGACCTTGATTAAAGTATAGTTAAAACGTTTTGATTTCTACTAAGTTGGTGAAAGAGCTTCCTGTTGTAAACATATGTCTAGACAAGTGTATGGGGGATTCAGCTCAGCTGTGGAGCTATTCGTAATGTACAGGTGTTTTTTTCTTCACAGTCTTCTCAGAACGGATACATCAACGACAACAGGTAAGATACACCTACACTGGTGAGCACTGCTGGTTTGAGTCAGTGTGTTTTCATTTGGCACATTTCTAATCCTAATGATATACAGGCAACGTAAGCGGCTCTAGATATAGTACTGGTAGTAGGGTTTTCGTTATGGATTTATTCCTAACAGTTATATTTATATTATGTTATATTACTCACATTGACAGCACCTCTCACCAGCATTGCCCACTGACAGTAAATTGCTGGTGTGTCCCTGACGTAATGTGTGCCGACAGTATGATCCTATAAGATGTATGTGGATAAATCTGTCATTGTCAAGTGTAGTGCCCAATTCATAATCTAACAGACACTCCCCCCCCCCCCCCCCCAACCCCTTTGACTCTAAATCTATCAAATGTTTATATCAGGCATAATACCTACCAAATACTGAGATGATTTAATCTAGATGATTTTGATTGAAGTCCCAGGGAACATCAAAACATGTTTGCTTATCGAAACATGTTTGAATAATTGAGTGTGATATTACTCATCCAGCAAAGTCTGAATGAAAAGTAAGAAAAGTAAGCTTGATTGACATCCCTCAGTCCAGCCTCCTTGATTGTCATCCCTCAGTCCAGCCTCCTTGATTGACATCCCTCAGTCCAGCCTCCTTGATTGTCATCCCTCAGTCCAGCTTCCTTGATTGTTATCCCTCAGTCCAGCCTCCTTGTGCTAAACTAAACCCAACAGAGCATGCAGGGATGAAATGAGTACAATTGGCTTTACATATGAAGGTAGCCTTGTAGGCCATGCTGTGTCGGGCTGCACTAAACGTTAACCACCTTTTGTGTTGATGCATCAAAGAAGGCATTGTTGCTGGACCTGCGTCCCTGAACAGACAGAAGCGGTAGCCTAGCTTGGTTATGCCTCCTTGGTTAGCTTTCACTTCGTCATTACCTTTTGCCCAGTAAGTTTCTCTGGTTTAAATTTTTCAAAGAGTGGGGAACACAGTTTTTATAAAGCTGTAAGGAGTAGACCAAGCCTTAAGGTTCATGAGGGTGAAGCTTATGCAAGATAAGAAGAATTTCTGGAAAAGTGCAGGCGTCGTTTACAGGACATAGGAAAGCTAGTCATAGCATCTGCTTTTAGATTAGATTCAACTTTATTGTCATTATGCAGAGTACAGGTACAGAGCCAATGCAGTTAGCATCTAACCAAAACTGCAAAATACAGTATTATTTACATATAAAGTGCAGGAAGTAACCATGGCAAGCGATGCAAGATTACATTATGTACAGTTATGGACAGTGGAGCGGTAGAAAACACAGAAAATACAGAGTGAGTGAAGAGAATACAGTGTAGGTCATATGTACTGTAAAGCAACAAGTGTGTTCACAAGCCAAAGATCAACCTCATTGGAAATACAACTCAGATGTAGGTTCCCTGGGGCTTCAAACACATTGATTCATTTAATCATTCTGTTAAAGGGGAATTCCATCTATTTTTCAGAAATTATTTGATAATTAAACTGTTATGCTGTAAGCAGTGTATTTCAGGATGTTTTGATGTGGACTACTATCGCTAAAGAAACTTACTTAGTCTGAATGACATCTGAAGAATTTAAAGGGGACCTCTTCTGCCCATTTTCAATGTTTTGTGGCTCTAGTAGAAATGGTATGTGCTTCTGTTTTCCCAAAACATAGT
The DNA here is from genome assembly GCA_034552555.1 of Semaprochilodus insignis. Classification (NCBI taxonomy): domain Eukaryota; kingdom Metazoa; phylum Chordata; class Actinopteri; order Characiformes; family Prochilodontidae; genus Semaprochilodus; species Semaprochilodus insignis. The sequence goes on along the minus strand of CM067476.1, from coordinate 33,727,265 downwards.
ATTTTTCTCATGCTGCACAGCTGTATTAACCCTCTGACCAAAACGCACATTTGTCTTTAAGTCCCTCCTGTCGATTAGCCCAGTGTGCTATGATTGGTCAGCATGCCCACTCTGTTCTGATTGGTCAGACAATAGCATCTTCTCAACAGTGCTACAAAACTGAACAAACTTTCCCCAGCCTCCAGTAACTTGCCGGCAGGCAATATGGATTGTTACGAGATGATGTCACCTTGTAACAGAGAATAGGGCTGGAATTCCAGTGGGGTGTTTCAGTCAGCTGAGAAAAGTGGTCTCTGTGGGAGAGAGTTTCTCCCTCTGGCGTGTGCACTGGGCTTTATAACTGCTGCAACACACTGAAGGAGAGAGGAAAACCAGAAAAGCATAATAGGTCCCCTTTAATATCTATAAAGGTTCCCTCACAGAAAGGAAAGAGATTAGACAACACTTTATTGATCCCAAAGGAAATTGCAGTATCACAGTACTATACATATTATAAAGACATAAAGATGTTATTTTACAATAGCTTTGAGAAGTGTTTGGCCTGAAAGATATTTTCCTTAATACATTTGTGGTGAAGAGGTGCATGCAGGCAAAGCAGTCTTTAAAAGAAAACTTCAGATTTACTGCTATTTTACCATCATCAACATGACTTATAAAAACTCTTGCAGGTTCACTGGTGGTTTTGGACAGCAAATGAAATAGCTATATTTGTGTTGTAGAAATCGGGACCCCAAGTTCCAATCACCACCACTGTAAAAGTTTGTACAGAGACGAGCATTTAAGATCAGTCCACTCTAAAAGGTTTTGTTTGCATCCAAACAACTACATTTCTGCATACATAATTAGATATGTGTGCATAAACATCTCTGGAATTCCCCTTTAAACCAGGACTTTGTATGCTCCGTGTTCCGGCTGTACAAGTCAGCCTTAAATGCACTGTAGTGCGGGAGGTGGATCTAAAGGTTAGGCACTTTTGCTGAGGTAGGATGAGGAGAAGGTGAAGGTGAAGGAGTGCTGAGAGATATAAACACTGTGAGCCTGGAGTGGAATGTTTTTGCTTAGTGTGTATTTCTTTTTAACTCTGCTCAAAACCTGCACTTCACGACCAGATCGAACAAATCCAGACTCGGCTCTAAGCCCAGCTTTGCTCGGTCGTGGTGTGGGGAAGCAGGCTGTGGTGTTGGGCCGTGGGCTCCGTTTTTGTGTTCTTCCCCCTCCAGATGTGCACAAACACTCACAAACATGCTCCCGTTGCCCCACGTGCACAGTAACTTTCAGCCTTTTCTCTTCTCAATGTGACCCCACAGACTGTCCACTGAAGGCTACTCCTCCTCCTCCCATAAGAGGAGGCAGATCTTTAGGTACTGAGTGTGCTGTGTGTTACATGCGCGTCTCCGTGGTGACCGTGTGTTGCTTGGCGTCGGCTCGGTGCACTGTGGGGATTGCTAGAGGCCCGTGCATGGCTGCTAAACCTCTTTGAGGGTGGGAGGGACTTGAACTCGTTATCGTTCTTGCACTCTTTCTCTGATATGCACCTGCACTTGAGTGGGTGTGTGTGTGTGTAGGGGTGTGTGTGTGTAGGGGTGTGTGTGTGTGTGTGTGTGTGTGACCAGGCTAAGCCTGGTTGCTATGGTTGCGATGGGGAATGTTCTGGAATTGTCCTTTGCTGTACAGTGATGCAACAGTCTTCTGCTACCTGACGCATGTTTGGAGTTATTGCAGTCTGTGGGGCGTCTTCTCCTCGTCATTCTCACAGAATTCTGTTCATTTATTTATTTGTTTGTTTGTAAAAGGTTATAAATGCTAGATAATTGACCTGCCTGTATTTACCACCTCAGTGTCAGAGAGAGAGAGAGAGAGCGAGAGAGAGAGCATGGTAGATTAGGACAAAGTCTCTTTCCT
>CM067476.1:33640057-33715387 GCA_034552555.1 Semaprochilodus insignis | reverse complement strand
CACCCCCCTCCTCCTCCTCCTCCCCCAACTCAGCCTGTGATGCAGACAGCGCCTCCTGCACAAGGCTACATGCAGCCCCCTCCACCACCTCAGCAGGTATGACTCACAAGTCATTAGCAACCTCCACTTCACTTCAACACACATTGTTGGGTTGACCTATTTGTTGCAGACCAACTCGTTACATGTCTAGTCTTACATTCTTTAAAGGAAATTACAGGAAAGGAACTGAATTTCAGCAAAATCTGAATTACATAGTTTTTTTCCCTTATATGAAATTTTGTCAGTCAACAAAGACTTAGCTTGTATTTGATGGCTGCCTGTATAGTTTTCCACTGGAGGTTTTGGGGTTTAAAACATTACAATATTAACTGAAATATCAACAGTGTGTGAGGAGCGAAACAGTCTTGACGGCATGTCAAGGACAAATATGTGTGTGTGTGTGTGTGTGTGTGTGTGTGTGTGTGTGTGTGTGTCTATATTGCAGAGACATCTGCTGATGATAGTGTGCTAACCTACTCTGTGTTGTAACACCACTTTGTGCCTCAGCAGGTGATAATGAGTCACTATAGCATCAAGTTGAATCAGTCCAACATGAGAGAATGAAGAGGTACTACTGCCTACTGTACTACTGCTCAGTTCCCAATCCGTGCCCCCCATATGTGGAATCCAGGAACCAAAACAGCTCATTTTGTTTTCATTGGTTTTGTGAGGCTCAATACCAATAGATGTACATATACAGATATTGGTAAGAATTGAGACACCACATTAAATAGGTAGTTATTTATTAAGCAATATGGACATTTCAGTACTTGATGATCTATAGCAAATCTATAGATAAAGGTAAAGATGAATGTTACCTCCATCTCTTAATATTGTTGAAGTGTAGACCAAATGGCCATATGTTTAAATGTTGAAGAAAGACATTGTGTTTTATGGGGTATCATTATCTTTTCCTACTGTATCCACCTTTTCACAGTAGCAGTTTAGCCCCGCCCATTTACTCTGATGTAAATAGAGGCTCATTCACAAATATTAGTCTTAAAAAGACACCAACAAAAACAGTCATTTTAATTCTTTTGTATTTAATTCATTGGAAAATGATCATGGAAAAATGAATCATGACTGTTCTAAGTTGGTCCTGCTGTTTCTGCAGGATTTGAGGATTGTAGCTAATTTGTTCATAAATAGTTCATTTTAAGTAGTAAACTGAGACTTTCACTATTAAGAGTTTGCAAGAGCAATGCAAGTTTCACTTGACTGTACCTACAAAAGAACTTTTAGTACAAAATGACTTATTTGTAGGGGAGGAAAGATGAAGGAGAGGTAGAGGGAGAGATTTTTACATTTGTCTGCAGAAATGACTTTTAGCAAGCAGCGTTAGTTCTGGGGCAGGAACTCATTGTTTTTCCGACTTTAGGCTCAGCAAAGTGACAGCCAAAATGTCTTACGCTTTGTTAACAGGGAAGGAGAGAAACCGTGAACACGCAGTCTTAGAAATGTTTGGCTAGATAATGAAGTGCGTGTGAGAACAGTCAACTGTGTGAATCCTGTGTGAGAGCATTATGTGTGTGTGTGTGTGTGTGTGTGTGTGTGTGTGTGTGTGTGTGTGTGTGTGTGTTTGTGTTTGTGTGTGTGTCAAGTCACACTCCAATTGTAGAGGTGGTGTCACCTCAGAGGTGTGAGGGTTGTTAAACCAAAACAAAAACCAGGAGGATTTTTGCTGCAACTAATGTGTGCCGAAATGAGCCCATGAATATATGTTCCTCTGTCTGCACTGGAAACAGGCTGTGCTTCCTATAGCAGCAGCACTGGCGTGCAGAATGTGAGCCATGGTGAATCCTCCATAGTATTATAAGTATTAGGACTTTAATGTTTTTGGTGCTAAAGGAGTATCCTGTTCAAAACTCTGTACTCATAACCTCTGTGAGATGTCTAAAGTAAGAATCGTTTGTGTGTGTTTGTGTGTCTCTTTGTGGAGGAGAACAGCACTGTGTGAAGAGCGTAGGTGGCTTCGGAGATATTGATGTGCAATATAGGCAAGTGCCAGCATGTCTTAATCTCTATCTCTCTCTGTATCTCTCTATCTCTCTCAGATCCAGGTGCAGTATTACTCAGCTGGTGGGCAGTATCCAAGTTCAGGGCAGCAGTACAGGTCCATATCCCACCAGGTGTCGTACCCCACTCAGCGATCTCAGCCCCTGCCCCCACCAACGCAGCCCTCTGGTCAGTCCCTCACACTATGCTACTCTGCTGATCACTTCTTTTTTTCTCTGCACTCATCGTCTGGTTAGTGATCTCATTAATAGTAAAGAACATACAGTGGTTATTCAGATTTTGTCATGGAACTTGGATGATCCAGGCAACTCTTTTTTTAGTTGGTTAGATAAGTGTATATATATCAGTATTCCGTAAACATAGTATATTAATACATGCCTTTGCAGTAAAACGCTAACCATAATAATCAATTCAAATATGTTTTCAGCATTGTTGATGTGCGTTTAGGTCACAGTCATCCACTTGGGGAAGAGGTCTAAGCATCAAGTGTTTGTCCACACATTGCATGCAGTTGCACATTTCCACTTGAGATTTCTCTGCATTCAAGGAACTTACACAGTGTACCTTCTGTCTTCTTCATAGTCAAAAATTCAGTTTGCTAATTTGAACATGTATAGTAGTCACTGATATTGAATGATTTGGAGAAATAGGTTGTAATAAGACATTTGTTTAGGTGATCTAACCAGCTTTCTTTACTTACTCTATTCCGTATTCATTAAGAGGCTGTGGCCAGTGGTATTCTGAGTAGGGATCAACCAATTATTAGCCCCACCAATAACCAAAACAGATATTCAACATTTTTCCGATTATTGGCATATAAAATTGCTTCTTGCTGATAAAAGAGGCAGCCACAATTAACATAATCACACACAATCAACTTTTGTAGTCCCACCCAGTGTCCTGCCTATGACGTTACTGGATGGTAGAAAAGTGCATGGCTTGTTGAGACCTGGCAGCCAGCACACTGTCTGTCTCTGTGTCAAGTAAAGCCAAATGTGCTGAAATCGGGAATGAAGTGTGCCTATTACTGCTTTTACAGCATTACTGCTTTTACAGCAAGAGAATAAGGCAAAAGCATGTCACTGTGATACACTGTAGTTGCCAAAAAGCTTAAAGCAGTCGGGCATATAATTTCACTCACCCTAGCCAAACAGACCTGACTCATGTGTGCAACTGGAGCCCTGCCAGAAACATCACGTTTGATACGAGTGGTGTTTCTGTGTGTGGACCCACATCACTCCTGTAGGAGTTTGAAAGGGTTCAGAATGTGTTTACCTGCAGTAGAGCTTCAGTGTAGCCTCTTGAAAGCCATTCATTATTTGTAAAATTAAAAAAAAAGATTTACCTTAAAGTTTACTACTTGTCATTTCTATCTTTGCTCATTAAAAGCCCAGACAGCTGCATATTACTGCTTCCAAAGATTTCACTGCTCTGTTTAGACTAAAAAACCGTAAAACTGATGTGTTTGTATACTTCTTTCACAAGTTTTTGACCCCCTTGTTTGTCATTTTTCTTGAAAATGTCACTGATATCAAATGTTTTGATTTGTTATCTCTAAAATTATTATTATTAAAAGCTTATTTAAAAAATGTCTAAGTCTAAAGCACTTTATTTTTTATAGTGTTTATTAATTTAATGCAAGTTGAGTAAAAATTGCAATTCTGTATATTTTCAGACTGCAGATTTATGCTAAATGAATATCAGCCCCAACCATATCCGTAGACTGCTAATTCTGAGGTGTTTGACTAAAACTGTTTCTCCCTATTTTTATTTATTCAATCAGCTCCTCTCCAGCCCATGATGGCTAGTCAGCAACCAACGTACCAGGGCATGATTGGAGTTCAGCAGCCACAAAGTGCCAGTATAATGAGCTCTCAACGTACAGGCATGAGTGGACAGATGCAGGGCATGATGGTCCAGTACACACCCATGCCCTCCTATCAGGTGGTTTGCATGTTTATATGTGTGCACCATAATGCTCTGTAATATGTCTGTAACTGTTTAATGATTTGTGTTTGTATAATGCTCCTTTGCTGACCTCAGGTGGCCGTAGCTAATGAAACCCAGCCTGTGGTGCAGCAGCAGTACCAGCAGCCTGTCATGGTTCCCGTCAGCCAGTCTGTACAGGGTGCCATGCCAACTGCTGCGCCCATGCCAGTTTACTACAGCGTCCTGACTCCCACACAGCAGAACAGCACAAGGTAGTAGAAATCACCGTACACAGCACCTACACAAGACACAAGAACATTATAACATCATCTAGACATAGTCAGGCAACGAGATACACAGAGTAGCAGGAATGTTTGACTGAAATTACAGTGTGGTTTTTTATGTGTTCTGTGTTTATTAGTCCCTCTGTAGGCTACCTTCAGCCTCCGAGCTCAGATCAGTACCAGATGACCCAGTCTCCTTCCCCCTGCAGTCCTCAGCAGATACAGCAGCAGTATTCAGGTACCACCGTTTACATTGTGTGAAAAATTCATGATGAATGGACTAACGGAAATGGCCCAAAATCAAGTCTGGTTCTATTGGCTTACATTAAAATTAAATTAGGTTTTGCCGTATTCTATAAAGTTGCCATATTAGAGATACTAGTGTTTCTTTGGACAGCGGTGATATAAATAATTGAGATCAATAGCGTGTCTATTTTTGCATACAATGTATGCAGTTACTGAAGTCAGCTGGCAAAAATGGATGAACTTGCTTTCCAGCTGTCAGTATGTAATAGCCTCTAATCACCACTGCCCTCTAAATGTATTTTAGCACCACTCAAGTAGGAAGTATTGGTTTTGTGAGACCCCTGCTATGTATCAGTCAGTGCATTCGTTCTTTTTTTACAAAATTCCCTCAACCCAACAGATGAAAATACACCCTATTCACATTCTGTTTCTGGAGTTATTGTAGTTTAAATAATTGCAATCAGCTGCATGTATATGTGAGATTGTGAGTTTGTAATGTACATGCTCACAGCAGAAACATGTGGCCTATACATAAAGTTGTTGATGCTTCTGGATTTAATACCATCTGTATGTGTGTAGCACCAATACCAAGTCTCCAATACTGACCATGGTGGGATGTTAAGAATTAGGGGTGTGCATGGATACTTGAGTACTCATTAACATTTGCAGGTGCCAGTATTCAAATACTGAAATCACTTATTTTTGGTATTTGTGGTGCTGCATCACAGGAAGTTGGAGAAAAGTAAAATGTCATGTTTTATCAGAGCTGTGAATTATTGTAATTTTGCTTATATTTAAGAGTAGTAAAATGGCAGTTTCATTAAGTTGTCCATTTTTTGGATAATTCAATAGATATAGATAAAACCATCAGGGTGGTCGAGTGTGAAATAGTTCATTGTAGGGAATCCTGCTAACTTGGATTTATAGTGGTGGTGATAGGAACCAGGGGCCTTGATATCTACACTGTTAATATAGCCATTTCATTTTCTATCTAAAACTACCAGTAAACCAACATGTCTCTTGAGTTTATGTATGCAGTGTTGATGGTACAATGGTGGTGCAGTTTCTTTGGGGACTGTTTTGCTTTCTTTGGGGACGTGTCTCTCCACCTTGAATGGATTTTTGAAGTATACATTTTAGGCCAAAATTCCATGTCATTGTGAGGGAGCTTTACAGATATTTAGTTCCAGTCCGACCAGCACTGTGAGCAATCCTGACTCTGTACATTTCCTTGGAATGAAGCATTTCACACCTCGGACCTCACATTACATTATAAGCATGTAATTAGGCAGAAATTTTGATCAGAGGAAATTTGATCCCCTTAATGAAAATACTGAATTATACTTTCGTGGTACAACTTGTACAGTTTTTGTGAACAGCACCTGAGAGNGTGCTTGTCTTCGATGTGTATAAGAGACAGACAATTAGATATTTGTTCATTAAGTGTTTGGGATATTCAAATATCAAAGGTTAGTTAGAAATCCACATCCCTTTTGAGAGCATGTAATTTGCTACTGATCAAAACATGATCATTGTTCCATCGTTCAACATCGTTCGCTTATCTTGTATAGCAGGCGTGCTATTTTTGGCTCATGTTGTTTACCTTTTGCTTGTTTGCTGTTCGTATGGATTCTCTACACATTGTTTTTTACTCTTTCTTTGAGCCACCTGTTTTTATGCTGTATTTTTCCCCGATTGTCTAAGAAACTCCAGCTGAAAGATTAGTCGGCTATCTGTAGGATATTTTCTCTTTTTTGTTGTTGTTGTTGTTGTTGTTGTTTAAAAGTCAGTGTAACCTCCAATGCGTTGCTGATCATGATGATGGAGCCTAGAGATGAGCAGCTCTACAGTCCACTGAGGAGAAAGACCTTAGCCCTAAATCATTTTCTGAACAGTATAAAATCAGTCTATATTGACACTTGGCGCCTGAGATCCCTGTATAAATAGTTTGTACAACCTCGTGCTGTGAACTTTTGTACGACACCTGCTGACCTTGTGAAGTGAATGAAGTAATAGTGGTCATTGGCGTGATCTCTGCCACAAATAGCTACTCTCACCTTTCACCCCCTTTAGTCTGCTGAAACTGATAGCTATGCTTTTTAATTTTGCGCTGGTACGTTATGAGCCACATTTAAGGCGGTTGAATTAAAAATTGTGTGCTGAAACACGGACGCATCTGCACAGTAGCACAGTTTGCTTCACCTGTTGTTAATTATCCACACGGTTTCTGGTGAATACAGCTGCGGTCTGTGTACAGTAAGTCTGGCCAAAATCTCTTGGTCAATGTAGCAATAGATCAGATTTTCTCTGAATTGGTGTTGGAGTTCAGTGGAATATCATCGTTTATTTGTTTGTTTGTGTGTGTGTGTGTGTGTGTGTGTGTGTGTGTGTGTGTGTGTCTGTGTGTGTGTGTGTGTGTGTGTGTATGCGTGCGTGCGTGCCGGTAGGAGTGCCGGCCCCTGGTCCAGGTGTCATGGTGATGCAGCTGAGTGTTCCAAATGGGCCACAGTCTACCCAGAATCCTCCCATGGTGCAGTGGAATCCCTGCAAGTATTACAGCGTGGAACAGAGACCCAGCAAGCCTGAGCCACAGGTATTGCAAACAAACAAACTCATGTGTACGCACGCACACGTTCCCGCAGCAGCTCAGACTTTGCTACATTATGCTAGTTTGCTTCCTATGTATCTTTGTCTGTCTTCTCTCTCACTCTGTCTGGACTCCTGGATCAAGATCTGAGAGGGTCGGTTTCCTTTTACCTCTGTGTTTTGCGTTTCTGACTGCCCAATAATACTTCTCAAATACCTCCTTAACCTCCTTTGTGTTATTCACATATGGAAATTGTGAAAACAGTAATGAACTCTGTAGAATACGGTCAGTTGTCGTAGCCAGCACCACATGATGGTGCTAAATGTGATATCGAGGCTGATGTTAGCTTCATATTGGAATTTCTATTCTGTTATATGCTAGCACCCAAAGGCATTTGTTTGTAAGTGCTGCTTCACGTAAGGTGGAATGGAAAACTTCAGCTTTGTGGTATGTCTCTCCACTGTACTCTCCACTGAGTTACAACCAGGGCTGAAGCCTGGGCTGCTGGTTCAATCCTTAAATTACTACATAAACAAACTTGGACGTAACATGTACATTTTGCGTTCTCATGCTTCTATGCATGACTTTATTCCCAAAACACGACCAGCACACTGGGAATTCTCCCGGCTTTCCTGATTACCCATTTAAGCATTGGTGAGTTTCCATTCTTTTGGCCACCTGGCAGTATGTTAAATCACATATACGCAGTCAAGTTACATTAATATGACCACCAGCTAATATCCAGAGTAACCACTGTGTGCAGCACGGACAGCAGCTAGACAGGCTGGGAGTGACTCCATAAGGTCCTGGTAGGTTGTCACAGGCATCTGGAGCCATGCAGACTGCAGTGCATCCCACAGCTGCGTTGGGGAAGATCCATAGAGTGAACATGATTATTGAGGTGGTCTCACAGATTCTTAGTTGGATTCAAGTCTGGGGAATTAGGGGGCCAGGGTAGTATTTCAAAGACTTGGTCGTGCCCTTCCAGTCTTTCTAGTTGTGTGACATATCACTTTGTTTTGCTGGAAGAATCCATCCGCCTTAGGGAAGACAATCCGTATGTATGGGTGTATATGTTCTGCAAGGATGGGTTTATACCATATCGGTTGGGAGTGCCTTCCACATCAATGAGTGGGCCCAGAGAATGCCACGAAAACATGACTTCCTTAATGAGCTATGCATTGAAGGAAGTGGTCATAATAATGTGATTCAACTGTGTATCTAAAACACCTCTGCCTAAAGCTATCCACAAGGGGGAGCTAATAGCCCTCAGTCAGTCTTTGTATACTTTGTCAAAAGGTGGGAAACTGCCATGTACAACACAAGCTCTCTAATCATGCATATATCGACTGACCCAAAACAACACTAAACATACCCAGCATAAAAGGGTGATTTTGTTTAACATCGAGCTTAGCTGAAAGCTAACAGGCTGACCGATTCCTTCAGTAAAATCGGGCTTTAATTTGCTGTGTTTACTGAATGATTTACTATAAAGTCACAACATACAAATAAAGGAATATGCTAATTTTGTCTGTCATAGCTTCCAAACTAGTTATAAACATGTGAATGTGCATGTTGGTTTTACACTTGTATTAGTATTATCATAATGCTGATAAACAAACCTGATAAACAAAGACTAGGTTTATAGAGATCACCACAGGCACCACAGAATACCAGAAGTGCTATGCAGTCAATTTTAATGTTAATAATGTAGGTACTAGTAGTCATGCTAGTAGTCACGTAAGTTTTATGGAGTAGCTTTGCCCTTTTTTGTGTATCTTGGTTATGCTATGCTGGACATTAGTAACTGGTGAAACTTTAAAGTTTACAGCTTTGTTTCTGATGGTGTTTTAATAGGGGGCTTTTAAAGTTAATGTCTCCCTTTTCTCTTTCATCTCTATAGGTCAGCACTCAGTTGAGTAGTCCTATGGCATCTCCTACTCAGTCTCCCACACCCTCTCCCTCCAGCAGTGGGAACAGTGTGTGTCCTGGGCTCGGTCCACTGCCACTCATTTCTCAGTTCCCTCGACCCGGTGGGCCAGCACAAGGTACCTGCAGTTGTACCCACACACACACACTTTTCCACAACACTGTTTATGTTTACAGATAATACACAATACCAACTACAAATGCAAGTTTGTTTGGCGCAGCATGGTTGGGTATAATTTAGCGTTATATCGTGATGGACTTTCTGTATAGTTAAACATAGCTTTTGTCACCTCTCCTAATTCCTCTCCTAATTCCTATAGCAGCATGATTTTGAGAGCAGTCAGACTGTTACCAAAGTACCAGACAGGAATGTCTGTTCATATCTTTGCTATTGGCCATTAACCGTATTTACCAAAAGTGTTAAGCTGTGCCAAGTACTTTGTCTCTTTCACACACAAACACAAACGTGCATGCATCCAGGCCATGCACAGCATAATGTCAGCACTGACTCATGACACGGGTTGCGTGTGTCACTGTCACCCTGCCTGCCAGTAGTTCACAGATTGCAGTGTAATCTGCCAACAGATCACAGTGTCCTGATTAGAATTTACTGTACAGGTAAATTCAAACACTCGCACTTACAGCGTGCTCTCTGGTTTCCCTACTGTCCTAATGAAGTAATATGACCTGATCTTGGCTCGTGTCCAGGAGCACTAAATGCTTTGCTCTGTGTGTTACAGGAGATGGCCGGTATTCCTTATTGGGGCAGCCTCTGCAGTACAGCCTGTGTCCTCCGCCCCTCATGCACAACCATAGCCAGTCCTCCTATAGCTCCCACCAGGTGAGGGTTGTGTAACTGTATGTACATGTTATTCATCCTCGACCATGTGCCCCTTGTAGTCCTGCTGTAACCTGAACACAATGATTTTTTTCCCCTTCGTTTCATTGTCTCTCCGTCTTGTCGTCCATGACTCACTCTCCCACAATAGTCTGTCTTTATTTCCAGCTGTTTGGTTGCTGACTTTACTGTGTGTGTGTGTGTGTGTGTCCAAAGAGCCCTGGAGTGATAAAGCATGGAGCCCGAGGGAAGAAACAGACACTCAAATCTGCTTCTACAGATCTAGGAACTACTGACGTGGGTAAGACGCACCTGAACACTTGCACCCTACGGGTACATTGGCTACTGACATATGGCCATTATGCCGAAATGAAAAATTTACCCAACGCGTTTTTTTCACAGACATTTTGCTACTTTTTCACCATTGCATAAATTAAATAGGCATAAATGTATTTTGGTCTTGGTTTTCAAAGCTAAACTAAACTGCAGTTTAAACATATTTGTTTAGCACTAAACATTTTAACTTCCCACCAAACATACCAACAAAGTGCAGTATGACTTAAATATATAGCAATAAAAAAAACCCTACCGAAATGTTTGCTGCGTTTACAGAAAGCGCCTCACTCCACGCTGCTTTTATGGCGATGTTATGAAATTGGGATGCGTTTTTCTTTAGAGGGGATGCGAGCATGAGAGAGAAAAAGTGAGAGCGAGTGAGAGTGCGTGTGTGTGTGTACGCACGTGCGCACACGCTGAGTAGCTGCCATATCTCTCCAGTGTGACTAGCAGTGGAATAACAACGTGTTAAAGTGGGTATTAACCTAGAGCAGATGGCGCTAGATCTGAAGCTAACGAGTAAAAGTTCCACTCTGGTTCCCCTCTACATCCGGGAACTAGAAATAGGTAACGAAATCATGAAAAACGTCATTGTTTTTACTCTGCCTTTTCACTTATTCAGTTAGTTTTCACTTTTTTTTGGTTTTTTTTTTTTGGCCATTTTCGGTCGTATAATTTCAGACCCCAAGTTTAAAAAAATGCAATTCATTGTGAGGTACTTACTCCTTCTCTCATACTGTAACAGGGTTAATTTTTTTTAAGGGATTATTTAATGGAAAAATAATGAAACCACATATTAATCAACCAGTCTCCACACTGGCCATTCACACATACAGCCTTTGCCCGAGAGGATGAAGCTGCGAGTCAGTTCTGTGATCATCCTTTATCCAAAACGATAGTCAAATCCGCTACTCTGCTCAGTATATATTTTCTATATAATATGATAGAAGAGCACAGTGCATTAAAATGAATTTGCGCTAAAGAAGTGAATTTAATTAATACAATTAAATTAGTTTTTAAATAAAGTTTTCTTGTTTTTAATTCATTTGTTGCCATAGTTCCTTTTATCTACCACCAAATCATCTATTCTTTAAATGTGTGCCACTTTAGTGCTCGAAGGATGCAGCACTTTTCAAGTTCAGCAACCGAGTCATGACAACAAGTGTTGTCATGAGTGTTTCAGCTCTTTAGTCTGGTGTGGGGAAAAATGGAAGTTGATGTTGCAAATAATGGCTCAATGAGCCGAAAGAGGATAGTAAGACAAAAAAGAGGATAGTAAGACAAATCAGGTGAGATTTTCAGTCAGGGACACCACATTATATAATGTATATACCTGATAGTAATATATGTATATTTATGTTTATAGTTTGTATTATTTAAAATAAAAAATCCATTGATTTGCATTGTAGAGAAACTCACAGACTCAGACTTTCTTTACAGTAGTGGTGATGGGAACCAGAGCTTGTGATGTCTACAGTACAAATATAGGCATACTGCACAAACCAACCAGTGAACCCAGACCTTCCTTTTTAATGTTAGCTGCAGTGTTGATAATGGTAAAATCAGAGTTCCCGGAAAAGAATAAAGTACTTCATTACCTTACAACATCCTTGCATGTTCCGCATGTTTAAAAATGTGTTTTAGAGCAAAGGTTTATTGCAGAAATATTAAACAACATTGAGTGTATTTACATGTACATATAACCTGACCACTGTGGAATATCAGATTTTGACAATAATCCATTTACTGCGTTAATCTGGACTTGAGTAATCAGATAATGGGGAACCTCCAGGTCTATACGAGTCAGTAATCAGATTTCTGCTTTGCAGCCAGCCAATGAACTCGCTGTATAAGACATATAGATGTGAACACAATATAAGACTCAAACTTCATGCTGCTGCTGCATTTCCACAGAACCATAAATCATCTAGAAGATGAAGAATATTTAAATCCTTCATTTTGTCAAGCGTGTGGTTGGTTTTAGCATAACTCCAAAAGTGACTTGTTGCCATGTCTCGGGTGCTGTTAACGTTAATTCTAGTACCATGGTCGGTTTTCACACATACACACGCTGAGAAATACAAGCTAACATCCAGCTCTTGTTATCAGATTTCTAGGCCTTGATCCCATCTAAGAAATTGGAGTGTGCTGTTTATGTGACCACTTGAATTATCAGATAACTGCCAAAATCTAATTATGTTGGGATTATTAAATGCATTCTTAAATGCATTATTAGTGTAAAACACACTCATTAGTGTTTTTAAACATTAGAAATGTAGGCTTTTCTCTAAATATTCCTGGCAGCTGTTTGGAACAGACCTTTACAAACATTAAAAATTAAAAGACTATATCAATTAATGATGAAGCTTTTGCTCACTAGGACAGGAGCCAAGTCCAGGCTGTAGAACTATCCTGCAGCCAACTGATTTATAGTCATAGACATTGAGATGATGTCACCCTCGGTGCTTCAGTGCAGGTTGATAATCTAAAGGTTACTGTGTGATGCAATAACAGGTGATGGTTTTTCCTCTTCAGTTGTGAGCCGCGTGCTGGAGGTGACGGACCTGCCTGAGGGCATCTCTCGTCCCGAGGCTGAGAAGCTCTTCAACCAGCTCTCCCTCTGCGGTGCCAAAATCCAGTGGCTGAAGGACCCCCAAGGGCCTCGGGGGGCCACAACAGCCCCAGGGCCCGGAGGAGGTGTCAAGAGCGATGCACACGACCCAGCTCACCTCTACACAGTGGTGGCAGTGTTCCCCAACACCATGGCTGCCCAGAGCGCTTCCTTCAAGCTGAACAACAGCGGAGGCAGCCTGTTCAAACTGCGTGCCGCCAAAAAGAACTATGACCTGCGTGTGCTGGAAAGAGCCAGCTCCCAGTGAGAGGAGAGAGAGAGAGAGAGAGGGAGCGAGAGGGAGGGAGGGAGGCAGGAGGAGTGGAGAGGGGGATCCTGGTGGTTATTGAGGAAGCTGAATATGCTAAAAGGGAAGAAATCATTCTGGTGTTATCAGCCTTTTTTTCCGCCCCCGCCCACCCTTGTTTTATTTATTTTTTTCTTTTCTTTTCTTTTTTGATACCATTTTCTGAAGAGCACATAAGACACGTATGCATGTGGAACTCTGTTGCTGTATATGTAATTACATATGTACACATACATAGACACATACACAATGGCAACAGAACAGTGTCCGCACCCAGAGATGCACTGGACAGAGGAACTTGGATTACCGCCTCCGGCTCCACCCTCATCCACCTTCCTTTTTCTATCCCCCTTTCATTCTGTCCCTTTGTTCTCCCTAAGTCTTCATAAGCAGTCTTTCTTTTCTCTCTCTCTCTCTCTATCTCTCTCTCTCTCTCTTACTCACTCTGTCTTTCTCTTTTGTTATCTTCCTTTTCTCTTACTTTTTTCTCACTCTGCTTATCTTCTTCTTCTTGCTTTCTTGCTGATTCTTTTCCTGCTTGTTCTTTATTTTCTCTCTCACGTGTTCACTCTCAGACTCTGGCTTTCTCTCCTTCAGCCGTTTCTCTCTTGCTTTCTGTTTGCCTTAATGCTGTTGGTGACTTCTATATCGCGCTGTTTTCTTTTCACTCTCTCTCTCTCTCTCTCTCTCTCGGATGAAAAAATGTCTTTTTTTCGGTTCAATATATTTATATAAGTGATGTAAGGATTATAAGAAATCTATATATTCAGTGATTTTTTTTTTTTCCAGTGGATAAGTTAAAACTCCTTTACTACCCGTCCCCGTCCCTCTTCCAATCCCCCCCTCCCTCACCCCGCACTCCCTCGTTCCTTACTCTCCTTCCCTCATTGTGTTTTACGTTTTCTGTTGACAGCTGTGCAGGAAGTTATCTGAGGTATTTAAAAAGTGCACAATGATTGCAAATGTCTACTGTAAATTCCATTTAATCTGTTCTTTTTTTTGTTTGTTTTTAAAAATATAAAAGATGACAAAAAAGAGAAGAACGCGTCTGTGATTGTTCTAACAAGATCCAAACTGAAGAAGCATGCGCTTGTGTGAGGAAGCTTAAATAGGACGCATCAAATGAAGTTTTGACTGTATGCAGGTGTATGCAAAGGGTCAGGACTCTGTAGTGCCCAATTCATGTGTGAAAATGATTCCTCATGCTCCCTCGCTCACTGCAGCAATTATCCAAACAAAGGCTGTTTGCTTATTTAAATCCAAATGATAAAACCGAGTGATAAACCTGATAAAATGTATATAAAATACACTCATCAAAAGAATAGCTGCACCCAGAAGGAAGTGTTGGATTGCAGTGCTATTGGGAAGGAAGATAAAGGTTACCAGGAACAATAAATGACGATAAATTTAGACTGATATGGGCAATATTTTTATTAAGCTACACATACTAGAAGTAGTGTCTCTCAGTATGGCGTTGGGCCGCCAATCTTTGCTAATGCAACATGCAGACGTCTCGGCATGGAGTTGTAGAGGTTACTAATGGTGTCCTGTGATAATCCATCCCATGCAGCTTGAATATTCTCACACAGTTCCTGCTGATTTTGTGGTAGGGGTGGAGGTGGAGTGACTCCAGGCCTTCTGGACGTGTGACGAGTGACAACAAACCATTCGTCTTGGTGCTGACCACGGTGCCTCCACACACGGATTTGTCTCCACCAAGACAATAGCAGGACTCGTCACTGAAAATGACCCTCTGCCATTCTGAGTCACTCCATGACAGTCTGGCCCGACACCATTAAAGTCTTCGGCGATGTTGGCGTGGTGTTGGGGGCAGTCGTTGTAATGGTCTGCGTGCATGTAGTCCTGCATCGTGCAGACGTCTGCCAGTGGTGCTGGCACTAACAGGATGACTCATAGAGGGCAACAGTGCTCACTGAATGTCCACAATCATGGCTGTTGGGTCAATCAGTCACAGTGATAAGGCCCATCCTTACTTAGCTCACATGCGTGGCCGAGCATGAAACTTGAATCATTTGCATGTCTCACAATGTCAAACCCACCCACCACGTTTCATCCTTGTCGGGTGATTCCTTCAGGGTGCAACTATTTGTGCAACTATTCTTTTGACGATGATCGTAAATCACCTCAAACTTTTGCATGCAAGACACATAAATGACGAACTTGTGGGTTTTAGGATTTACGTTTCATGTATTTGATCACCAATCCTGCAAATACATAAGGTTTGTGAGAGCTTATGGCGCGACACAGCACAAATCCCCCAACTGGTCATAGTGTTTACTGAAACTGATTCGTTTGTATATACACAATGGTTTTAAGTGCCATTACTATTATTTGTTCAGTTGTTCATTATTCTTCCAAGTTGCTTATCTTCCTGGGTCACATGGGGTGCTGGAGCTTATCCCAGTTCTCCTTGGGCAGAAGGCCGGAAATAGCCTGGGCAGGACACCAGTCCATCACAGGGTTTACCATTATTAATATTTTCAATATTTTATTTACAGTAATAACTTGTACAGCCTACAGATTTAGCTGTCGCAGACTGTTAAAGGGGGGGTCTAGCTGTTACATTAAGTATTAAAAATTGAGTTCAAGAATTCTGTGAACACAAAGTTATTCCAGTCCTCATATCCTGGAAAAGCGTCTCAGCTATACTTTCTGATGATGAATTGAAAACAGTGTGTTCTTTCCTACATGTGATGATGGTTACTCCAAGTCCACTCTGTTGCCCTGTTCAGAAGGTCAGCATGCTAAATGATTCAGAAGAACTTATCCATTTGGTTTGTCCATTTCTTTCAGTCTGCTATAAACATCTGACAGGTGCAGCTGTTTGAAATTCTGTTTTTGGGTCCCACACAACCACCCAAAGGGGACGGCTGCATAGCTATCTGAATCCCCCACCTGTTGAGAGCGGGTGGGGGGGATAGTTTTGGTTCAGTTCTGAAGACCAGTCACACCCTGAAGCTACGGAAGGTAAGAGAACTACTTCTGAAGCAGTTTGAGTGTGCACAGATTTGTTATAATTGCTTTCCCTCAAACAGCTGAAGATTGTCTGGATCTCTCAGTAAGTGGAGGAAGTAGAAACTTTGACAGTTTTGGTAATGTACGTATGTTTGTTTGGGAAGTGATTTGAGCTCCATATATAATCTAAATAGACATGCTGCTTCAGAAAGACTTTCATTAATACAGACTTACAGGAGCGTCCGGTCTCTCATGGCATGATAAATGCAGATATATGGAAATAAATGTGAGTGCTCAGAATTTGTCACAGGAGTGCAGCTGAAGTAGCATTAGCGGAAATATGTCATTGTGTTCAGTGTTTAGCATAGGGATGGCCTTAAACAGGCTAATGATTCAGGTCTTTTAAAGTGGTTCATTTGAGGCTTCATGCTTCCCTGACACTGAATAAGCTTCCCTGACACTGAATGCCCAGTGTCTCCAAAGCATCCTGATGAACAGTCTCTTCACCAGTTAAGGTGATGGTAACACTGTGACGCATGCTCTCTCAGTGAAGAGTCATCTTTGTGTGCTGTTGGGGAAACCCGGCCCTGTTTGTAATGTGTTGTATAACCAGACTCGCAGCTCTGAAGGAGTTCCAAATTGAGAATGTATGTCCCGAACTGAACTTTCAGTCTAGCCATTAAATATGATGAACTTTTTGAATTTACGTGTAATAAAAGTATAACATAGTCAGTCTGTCTTCTCTGCCTTTGCTGAGTTTTAAAAACTATTATGATTTAAACATATTCACAGTCTGGCAGCTAGGAACTTATTAATAATAACAACAACAACAACAACAACAGAACAAAAAAAATGTTCTATTGTAACAAAACATTGTATCTATTTTTTCATTCATCTTCTAAGTCGCTTACCCCCCTGGGTCAGGGGGATGCTGGAGCCTATCCCAGCACACATTCACACCTAGGAGCAATTTAGTATCTCCAGCTTATCTAGCTGAATGTCTTCAGACTGTGGGAGGAAACCCATGCAGACGCAGAGAATAGGCCAACTCCACACAGAAAGAAGCTTGGTCCTGGCTGGGGAATCAAACCCAAGGCCCTTCTTGCTGTGAGGCAGCAAACACAGTGCTACGCATCACGCCACCTTGCTGCATTCCTGCTATGGTTTTTTTGTTGTTGTTGTTTTTTTTTTTTGCCTGCTGCCTTTACATAGATAAAAAATGTAGCTTTAAAATTACATAGTCTACATAGTTAAAGTAATTACATGGTGGTGATGGGGGCTGTAAAACAATACAGTGTAGTTTTGTGATATTTTGTTTGACAATATTGCATAAATACATGGATGTCAAGTATCCCCATTTTATTAAATAGTATAAAGTAAGGTTTTGTGGCAGTGTTGGTCTGTCTGTCTCCTTGACAGTTCCATTTTGCTGCAATAGAAATGACTAAAGAGAGATGAACAGAATGAAACATATTTCATACACACACTGCAACAAAATAAGAGTACTCAGCATATTGCAATATTATTAAAATGACACTGTTTTCGCATCGTGGCTTATAGTATCATCATATTATTGTATTGTGGTACGTTTGATGACTCCTACCCCTAGTTTTGGAGATACAAAGTTTGTCAAACAGTGACATTTTAATTATCACTCTAACCGCTAAGCTTAATCCTAATGTTTACATCAGATTGTCTGTTAGGTCTGTTATCTGTATGAGATTTTACCATTGCAGTTGGCTCCTGCCTCACCAGTAGTGTTACTATTGCCTGTACATGTACCTCACCAAGTGAATGTCTCTAATTCTGAGGGTTTTTATGCCCACAGCACCCTCTGGTGGTTGTAAGAAAGGCCATCCAGTGTTGGCTATGTCACAGTACGACCAGTAAGTGTCATCCACCTTCTCTTTCCGTTTAATAGTCAGTCCATTGAGTCACATTACTTCTTGGTTTGTATTCAGAAAGAGAGATCTTGGACCACCCTGCTGCTTGTCCAGTTTTAAGCCTAACACACTCTAGTATCCTATTCCATGTAAGTCACTCCTCCTTGGCTCTCTGCTTCCCTGCAGACTGGATGATAAGGACTCCGTGGACATCCACGACAACCCTCCTGCTCCAGACAATGTGGTGAAGGAGGAGAACAACACAGTGAGTCCAGTCCCTAATGCCACACAACCTCATACACAGTCCTGAGTCTGCCATGATGGCCTCCAGCGCACAGCCCGATCCCCTGTGATCTCTATTACTGGGGAGCCGAAATGCCCGGGACCTTCCACTGCTTAATGCAAGACAACTCAGATTAATCCCACTGCTCCCAAAGCCGTAATGATGCAGCAGCTGGTCCCGTCTGTGTTTTTGCTTTGAAATGTATGTAGGATTGATGCCAAGCCCGTTTCCTGTAAGCCCTGCTCAGAGTGATACTGGCTCCCATCTAGAGTTCTTTCCATATTCCCGTGTGTGTGCATGTAGATGTCTGTTGGGTCCGGGGTAAGCAACGAGACTACGTGGGAGGCAAGCGTAGGATCACCCGCAGCAGCAGGGCCCTCTGGAATCCTAGGTTCCCAAGGGATTCTGGAGAACAGGTTGAGTGCTAGTCCTGAACAACGCAATAGCATTTCTGCTGAGAGCTGTAGACCCAGTTGTCCTCAGAGATCAGGCAAAAATAGAGTCCTCCAAACCCGACTCTTTGGATTCTAGACGTTCTTGATGAGTATTTACCCATATGTACTCACACATGCTTTCAGAGATGGTTTAAAGGGGAATTGCACCAATGTTTCACAATTTCTACATGATTCAAATTTTATTTACTATCCAAAATGACCTACACTGGTATTTTATAATGGTTACATAATGGCAAACCCCAAAAGGTGCTTGTTTTCCTTGTAATTCCCTACATGGACATTTCACCCTGTGCATAGTTAACAGATGCAGTTTAAACAATAACCTGATCTCAAAATGTACAATTGGGAAACAATTTAATAACCACTTCATGTAAAATCTTTCCGTGTGGTAGCCTTTAGGGGCATGAACGTCCTGTTCCCATCACTACCACAGTGAATAATTCTGACTAAGCATTTTTCTCCAAACTGGAGCTTTTTATATCAATTCACTCATAATGTCTCTGTTTACAGCTTAATGAAAATGTTTAAAAACACTTGCATTAAAGTTTTCTTTTTCACCTTAAATGGTGGAAGGGTTACATTCTGATGCCACTGCAGTAATAATAATCAGCCTTTACAAACACTGAAGTTCCTACTAAAGCCTGAGTAGACTGATCAATCTGGTGCTTTATGAACCTCAGTGTTACTAAACCCTGTTTAGTGTTACTAAACTAATATTCTCCTCAGTAGTAGACAAGTTTGTGAGTGTTATACTGCAGTGCTTGGGGATTGTGTGTGTGTGGCAGTGGACTGAAGCAGGTGGTAAAGAGAGGAAAAAAATTTTTTTTTGTAGATTTATTGGAATAATTAGCAAATTTACGACAGAATAAATACACAACAAAATCTGCCCACCAGTAACTACAAGGAACAGCATGAGATGTGGTGATGTGCTCATTAAACTGTAAGTCTAAGTGTATTCTAAGTGTATTCTATGTAACTGAGTATTCAGCTTTCAGCAGTCACTGTATTTTGCCCAGCCCTGCCCTTTCATATAGGGAGAACATGGCCAAAAAAAAAAAAAAGAGTAGCAAAGCTACTTCCCTTTTTCTACTTGGCTCTGCTAGCATCTGAGTCAAACTGTCTGTACCATCTGTCGGTAGAGCCCTAAACTACTTTCTCCCAGATAGGGACACCACCCGTCTAGGATATCCTACGATTGTTCCATTGTCAAAGGCTAGTACTGTATTTCTTATGAAGGGCTTATTTTTCCAGTCTTAATTTCTGCAGGTTGCTTCAATGTAGGGAAATCTTTTTGGGAAAAGTTCACTGATAGTCGTATGGCAACACCATAAGAGAGACATTTCAGTTCCGGAGTCTTAACAGTGAGCATAGCTGCTTATCTGTTCAATTCAGCCAAAAATCAAGCCGCTGGTTGAACGTTTGCAGTTTTTTGCAGAACTGTGGAGCTATGCTATGTGTAAAATATTCAGATCAGCCTGTGGCGTTAGAGAAAGTGTGGGGTGGCACCCAAAAGGTACCCTAGATAACCAATGGCGCCTTTGACCATTTTGACACTTCCAGCTGATATCAAGTGTGATAGATGCACGAGATACAGGGCATGGGTTTTTGGTTGTCTCATGTCTGTGTGTTTCCTTCTCCCAGATCTACTTTGTCTACGATGAAGAGGTAGAAGTGGAAGAGAAAGAGGAGCCCCCTCCCCCTGAGCCGGTCAAGCCTGTCAATGATAAACCACACAAATTTAAGGACCACTACTGCAAGAAGCCCAAATTCTGTGATGTGTGTGCACGTATGATTGTTCGTAAGTGTGGCACTTTGAGAGGAATCAGAAACTGCTGCTGCTGTTCTGTTTCATTTAATTTCATTTCATTTCATCTCTTCATGTTGTTTCTTTCTCTTTGCAGTCAATAACAAATTTGCACTGAGGTGTAAAAACTGTAAGACCAGTATTCATCATCAGTGTCAGAGCTACGTCGAGTTCCAGCGGTGCTTTGGAAAAATCGTGAGTAGCTTCCTAAAACTGCCATATGACACATTATACTATGTTGCATGTAGTGTTTCATATCTCTCTCTCTCTCTCTCTCTCTTTCTCTCTCTCTCTCTCTCCCAAACCCCCCACCACCCATCCAGCCTCCAGGTTTTAGACGGGCATACAGCTCTCCTCTCTACAGCAGTCAGCAGAATGCCACTGTTAAAGAGCTGCTTCCCTTCTGTGAGTTCATCTCCTCAACTTTTAACCAGCCTCTAATGTTCTCATCTAAAGCCTGTCTGAGTCATCTAAACCCCTCCTAGACTGTCTTCCAGATCATAACTGCAAGAAATTCTTGATTATATTTTCTCCCTAGCCCAGACTAACCGCACTGACCCCGTGTTTGAGACACTCCGTATTGGGGTCATCATGGCCAACAAGGAGAGGAAGAAAGGATCAGAGGATAAGAAACACGTAAGGTTCATAAGACTGTATAATTCACCCTGAACAAACAAGGAATGTCAATTTCAGAACAGATGACTCGGTTCTTCACATGAGTGGTTTGAGTTCAAACATGTCTCCTACACAATGTGGGTACTGGTTGAGTAGCGGCTGTAGGTTGCTCCTGGCTGACTTGCCACTTGTTAGAGTTTGATGTAGGATACGTGAAGTTGTAGAGCTGCTTAAGAATAAACTGATAGTGCTTTGGAGGAGGGAGTTAATATACCTTCTCACATAGCTGTTAACAAGTTGACAGTTTCCTCTCTCTTTTAAGAGATGTAGATAGAGATGTAGATGGAGTGTCACCTCCTGCAGTCCAAACAATGTCTCACCATCTGTGAACCCAACGGAAACGTATCAGTAAACTGAAATCAGACGGTTTGTGAACTTCACGTTGACTTGATGCAGCCAGTTAACAGTCCTTTGAAAGCTGAAGCAGATGCAGAATGGTAACAGTGTTGATTGTGTTTGATGTCTTTGGTTGAGTTTATATAGTAATTCCAGGTAATTGCTGATGCTGCTACGTTGTTGTTAGGAAAACATTGTTTAAAGATTGCTTTAAATGTGTGTGATAAACTCTGTACATTGGCTGGATGTGAATTAAACAGTAACTATGTGTAAATGCTTAATTTAACTGTATGTAAGTTCACGTTTAATTGAAAGTGTCAGGAGGCTGTTGCTATGGTATCCCAGGTGGTTGCTAAGGCATTGCTTGGCTATTACTAAGGTATCCCAGGTGGTTGCTAAGGTGGTGGTAGGCTGTTGCAATAGTAGCGAAGATGATTGCTAAGGTGTTGCTAGGCCATTGCTATGGTATCATTGGTGGTTGCTGAGGTGTTGCTAGGCCATTGCTATGGTATCATTGGTGGTTGCTGAGGTGTTGCTAGGCCATTGCTATGGCATCCCAGGTGGTTGCTGAGGTGTTGCTAGGCCATTGCTATGGTATCAGTGGTGGTTGCTGAAGTGTTGCTAGGCCATTGCTATGGTATCCCAGGTGGTTACTTCAGTTTAAGGATGCTGTCAGCTCAAAAGCTGCAGGAGGACGCAAATGTTTGACCCAAGGATAAATAATGAGGAGAAGAAGAAAATAAAGTTGGCCGCCTCAATAAGGAACAGAGAGAACCGGACATCCAGGGTGGAATACAGGCTCCTGTGATGATAAACTCCTGGAGTAACCTTAAATGAGAGCAGAGTAAATTCTGAGCGCTTTCCTGAGATACATTGCCAGAAGTTTTCTGGGTAACCCAGAGAAGTGAGGCACTGTTAAATCTGTTTGCACATATTTTCTGTACTTCTCTATTTCCCGTTCCTTCACCTGTTTATACCTTTCTCCTCGCTCAGATGATGATGATGATGGAAGAAGAGGAATCACAGCCTAAGGCTGAGGAAGGAGCAGGAGAGGAAGGTGAGAGAGAGCTGAAGCGTGTATAATTTGATGTGTTACTAAGTGAAAGATAACCCCCTCAACTCTGTCCAGTGAACCAAGAGACAGAAAAGAAAGGAGATAAAGCAGCAGCCGAAGACAAGGTCAGAAACTACAGCCCCTAAATTACTGTTATTGATCTCATATTCAGTGTTATTAAATGTTTTTGATACCAGATGTAGACCGAGCACGACTGGTCATTCAGACTTCTCTGTATTGTGATGTGATGCAGATGAAGAAGCCTCAGCCAGGTAAACTGGGGGTGTTCTCTCAGTCACACTACTACCTGGCCCTGTACCGCTTTAAAGCCATCGAGAAAGACGACCTGGACCTTCAGTGAGTGCAGATTACTTTCAGTCTTCATGCAGTACTTTTCCTTAGATTTTCAATGGGACTTCGTAGCACATCCATGAGAATTGAATATTACACTCATCATCAAAAGAATAGTTGCGTCCCAGAATTAAGGGTCAGATTAATTCCTATTTGGAAGAAGGATAAAGGCTACCAGGAACAAAAATTGATGCTAAATTTAGACTTATATGGGCAATATTTACTGAGCTACACATACAGAAGTAGTGTCTCTCAGTATGGCGTCGGGCTGCCATGTTTGCTAATGCGACATGCCAGACCTCTCGGTATGGAGTTGTAGAGGTTCCTAATGGTGTCCTGTGATAATCCATCCCATGAAGCTTGAATATTCTCACACAGTTCCTGCAGATTTTGTGGCAGGGGTTGAGGTGGAGTGACACCAGGCCTTCTGGACGCATGACACGTGACAACAAACTGTTCATCTTGGCGCTGACCATGGTGTCTCCACACACGGATTCGTTGGTCGTCTCCACCAAGACAAAAGCGGGACTCATCACTGAAGTTGAAGATGACCCGCTGCCATTCTGAGCCACTCCTTGGCACGACACCATTGCAGTGTTTGGTGACATTGATGTGGTGTTAAGAACAGTCGTCGTAACAGTCTGTGTGCATGTAGTCCTGTGTTGTGCAGCCGTCTGCCAGTGGTGCTGGCACTAACAGGATGACTCACGGAGGGTATCACTGCTCACTGAATGTCTGCAATCGTGGCTATGGAGTCAGTCAGGTACAGCTGTAAGGCCTGTGCTTGCTTACTGTGCTCAGCCGAGCATGAACATTGTATCATTAGCATATCTCACAATGTCAAACCTACCCTCCATCCCTGTCGGTTGATTTCTTCTGGGTGTAACTACTCGTGCAACTATTCTTTTGATGATGAGTGTACATTTATTATTGTTATTAATACATTATTCAATACTGCTGCATGTGTAAGTCCATGTAAAAGTAGCCTTTAAATAATACTTTTGAAAGTCTCATTCATGCCACTGTATTGTGTATGTTTTAGAAGTACACATTTCTCCTAGTGTTTTATGAAATCTGAAATTTCACTATGATTCCCTTCTATTTTTTGTTTTGGCACTATTAATAATTATATTTAATGTAATAAGTACAAATATGATTAGAGAGAGTATTTACACAGTAGTGGAATATAGACCAAAAAACAATGCAACATATGTGGAAGATTTTCAGTTTAAAAACAGCCTGAGAATTTTATTTTTGAGCAGAAAAATGAACAATCAATTTAATGTGTAGATTGTGTGTAGATTGTAAATGTCTGTATTTATTGTGTATATATGGAGTCAATGCGTATATTGTGGACTGTTAGTCAGTTATGTGTATATTACAGTACAAGAAAGACACAAACTGCCATACTTGGTCAATAAACCTGAATCTTATTCTGATTCTAACATTTAAATACAACTAAGGCACTTGAATCACCGCCATCAGATTGATCACTCACAAATGCAGTTTCTGTTTGCCCTGTTTAACCATGTGTTTGTATGTGTCTTGCAGTCCGGGCGATCGTATTACAGTGATAGATGATTCCAATGAGGAGTGGTGGAGAGTAAGTCTTAACCACTGTTTATTACTGTACCTAACCACAGTTTACACAACTGAACAGTCACTTCAGAAAGCTAAAGGTGCTGATGTGTAGAACTTTTCATTAAATCATTAAGATCTAAATACACTTATTTATGAATTGAGGTATTTGAGAGAAACTGGCTGCATCAGAATTGTTCACAGTGGTGGTGACAGAAACCAGATGTCTGAATTGTTCGGTGGTTATAAATATGCTGCCCTGAGACCTGAAACATCGAGCCTGATCCACCAACCGTTCTTAAGAAGACATTTCTTCTTAAAAATCTGACATCCCTTTTTCTTACGATCTCCCGCTGGAACAAACTGAGAAAGTTCATTGTAAATGAGGCCCATTGAAGAGGTACATGCAGGGAATTGTACTAAACTCAACATCTAAAACTCAAAAGACGCCTATAGATTCAGTGGTCGTTTTGGATGGTAAATATCCCCTGTGACTGAAACGTACCTAATAGCGTGTAACACCTCCACAAACATGAATAACAGCCATGATTCAATTTGGCATGAACCGAACAAGTTTCTGGATGTAGGCCACATCAATGTTCAGAAACTCTTGCATCAAAGAATTGTGCAGTTGGGCCAGATTTGTTGAAAGCCTTCCCTGGTACAGTTCTGAGTTTTCTGTAGACTGGGATTTTTGCCACTGCTAGTAGACCTGTATGACCATACGCTTGCATACACCTGCAAATTCAGCTACTTCCTTCACATGATAGCCTGAAGTTACCATCACTTTAACACACAAGGTGACTAATGGTTTTGTCCAGTGAGCTTATTTGCATTGTAGACATCATGCCCCCTGGTTCTCATCACTACTGCTGTAAAGAAAGCAGTATGTCTCTCTACAATGCACACATTGTACCTCACTAAGTGTCTTTGTTCGTAATGATGGAATTCTGCAGAAATATTGAAAGTTGAGAAAGGTCTGTTGGGGAATGTAGCTTGTCTTACGAGAAAAGAAATGCACATGCTATTGTTCTTGAAGCGTTATGTTGGTATGCACATGAAGCTGATCTAGAGAGAAGGAGTCACACAGTATGTTGTACACGTTTCAGGGTAAGATTGGTGAGAGATCTGGCTTTCTGCCAGTGAACTACATCATCCGTGTACGCTCGGGGGAGAGAGTGTACAAGGTAACGCGCTCCTTTGTGGGGAACCGTGAGATGGGCCAAATCACACTGAAGAAAGACCAGGTTGGAACATGCACATAAATAAACTAACATGAGTGTGATTAATTATATGTCCCTTATTCAATATAAGGTACTGTGCAAAAGTCAGAGACCACATTTCAGCAGCTTTATTTCCAGCCAAAACAGTCATTAAATACAAGTTCAGCATCAGGAAAGCAGCACAAACATGTTTAACAGGAAATTACACAGAGGCCTCAACAACTAAATATAATGTTCTTCTCAGTAATAGCATGACCATCCTTTACCTTTATTACAGCTTCTGTTCTTATCAGGAGACTCACTTTCATTTTTTCTCTGAATTAATCTGCAGGAATATTTTTCCAAAAGTTCAGTCTTAAAAGTTGACTGCATTTTCAGCTACTCGCAACCCAGACATCACAAACATGTTCAGTGATGGTGAGCTCTGGACTCTGGGGTGGTCAGTTTGTTGTTCTGGGAACACTAGCAGGAACCTTGTTAGATTTCTCTTTCTCAGTGAGGCTCAGGCTACAGCTGCACATCCTTTCAGAGCCATGGTGTAGAGTTAGCTTCTCACACTGAACCGATAGACAGAAACAGCTGTGGATGTTTTCAGATCAAAGGTAAGAGTGGAGCTTGATGTTCTCCTCGCTCTGAAAGATGGAAGCTTTTTAGTACTGATTACCTAATGAGGACAGTTTTGGTGTTCTACTAGGTTTTGCATGGTTGTTAGGAGCCTCATTTTCTCTGTAGCTTTTAATATTATTATTTTTGTAATATTATTATTTTAAGTCTAGTATCATTTATTTTAGTCAACTTAATAAGATTTTAGATCTTTACACAGTACCGAAACTGCATTTCTTTAAATGGCAAATGATCAATGGCGAGTAGTTCCACCGTGCTGGGTTTGCTGGATTTATCCTCTGCGTGAGCGGCTGAAACAATCCACAAGTATAAAGAGTGTGGCACTGAACTGGTTTCTGCCTTAGTTAGAATTGTTTCACTTAGTATAAGCAACCAGCTCTCTTCCACACTAGTTTTAAGTTGTGGGGTTCCCCAGGGGTCAATTTTAGGACCATTAATATTTTCTCTCTACCTCTTGCCATTGGGACAGATTATTCAGAGATATGATGTGGGTCTGCTATGCAGATGATTTACAGTTGCATCTTCCTTTGCAATTTATAAACCGCTGCTATTTCACAAGACTGTAGGAGTGTGTCTCAGATATTATCAGGTGGATGGCCAATAGCTTCTAAATGAATAAAGCTATAAGAAAGAGGTTGTCCTGTTTGACTCACCCAAGCCCTTTACAGGCTTACCAACCTGAGTTGGGATTTTTTAGCCTTCATGTTAAATCTCACATGAGAAATTTGGTAGCTATTTTCAACACTGAATTGAAAAATTGACACCGCAAGTTCAAAAAGCAAGTGAGTACTGTAATCAGAGGCATTTTTCCCCAGCTAAGAGAGATTCCTAAAACTAAAACAATTCTCTCTCAAAGTGATTTAGATGAAGTTATTCATGCTTTTATTTCATCCTGGCTGGATTACTGTAATGCGTCTATTAGCCATTTACAGCTGGTTCAAAATGCAGCAGCCCGCCTCCTAGAGGGTGCAAAGAAAAACCACATCACCCCCATATTAGCATCTTTACACTGGCTACCTGTGCATTTTAGGATACAACACAAAGTTTTATTGATAGTTTCTAAAGCTTTTAATGGCCTGGCTCTCTATGAGGCCCCTAGAGCCCTAAGATCATCTTCTCAGCTACTTCTTTCTGTTCTACGCTCCAGACTTAAGCAAAAGGAGATCGGGCCTTTTTGATCGTGGCCCGGAGATTGTTTACTGCTGGATATCAGGGGAGCTTCATCAGAGGCTTGTTTTAAAGCACTTTAGTAAAGATGTGTGTTTTTAAAAGTGCTATATAAATAGAATAAACCTGAAACTTGACTTTCTATTTCCTGATGCAGGCAGATTGTCTTCTATCTACTCTCCTCAGTAAATATCTCTTTTGCTCAGTACTATATGCATTTGCATAGGTCACTTTCAGCCAGCCCAACCTGACATGGCATACCTGTCTGTGACATACTCGCTGTTTGGCTGTATAAGTTTAAAATTCTGGGTGCTTCGCACTGGCTATAATTTTTTGACCTTTGTACTTTATTTATTTAATTATTTATTTATTGAATTTGCATGTGTTTATTTGTGTGTGCTTGTGCAGATTGTGGTGAAGAAAGGAGATGAGGTAAATGGCTATCTGAAGGTCAGCACTGGACGCAAGATTGGCTTTTTCCCTGCAGATATCCTCCAGGAGATCTGAGAGTGTGAGCGAGTGTGCACGTGTGTTCATGGGTATGTGTGAAAATGAGTATGGACGGATCTGAAAGAGAGTCAGATCTGATTGCTTTTATAAGCAGGTTAGTTTGGAAAGAGTCTATTGACGGTTTGAATGTAATAAAGGGCTAATAACCTTTTTATTACTGTCTGCTCTGTTTTGACGTACAGCTTGTAGTGGCGCTCTACACCTGCAACATGTCTGGTTCACCACCGCACTGAACGGTCACCACTCATGTTTTCTGGGGCTGCTGAATTATTCTGGAATTTTGCAAAATCTCTTTCTTCTCTTTTTTCTTCCCTCTCTCGATATCTCTCTCTCTCTCACTTTCTCTCCCGCCTTCCCATCTCTCTCTCCCTGCCTCTCTCTACTCTCCCACCTCTCTCCCTTTCCCCTGTCTTTCTTTATGTCTCCATCTCTCTTCTCTCCTCTCTTTCTTGTCTATTCACCATCAGTCATGAGAGAGAGGCAGTGGGAGAGAAAGAGAGGGGGGGGCCCCTCTCTTTCTCTCCCACTGCCTCTCTCTCTTTCTTCTGTCTCTCTCTCTCCTCTCTCTTCATATTCTCTTTTTTTCTCTGGCCTCTCTCTCCACTCTATTTTCTCTCCTCATTTTTTCTTTCCTCCCTTCTCTCTTTCCCCTCTTTTCCCACCTCCCTCCCACCTCTCTTCTCTTTTCTCATTTTCTGTCTTTCTCTCTGCTCTTTCTCTTCTTTTCTCTTCTTCTCTGTCTTCTCCCTCATCCTGTTCTCTCTTCTTTCTCACCTCTCTCTCTTTTTTCTCTTCCCCTTTCTTTTCTCTCTTCCATTCTCTCTCCCCTCTCTTCCCCCTCTCACACTTCTCTCTTTTTGTCTCTCCTCCTATTCTCTCTCTTTCTCTGTCTCTCATGCTTTTGCTTTCCCTCCCCTGCATCTCTCTTTCTCTCTCTCCCTCTCTGCACTTTCTTTTCTTTTCCTCCCTTTNCTCATGCTTTTGCTTTCCCTCTCCTGCATCTCTCTTTCTCTCTCTCCCTCTCTGCACTTCCTTTTCTTTTCCTCCCTTTCCTCTCTCTTCTCCTCCTGTCTCTTTTCTCTCCCGCTACCTCTCTTTCTTCTCTTTATCCTCTAATTCTCCCTGTCTCTATTCTTTCATTGCTGTTACCGCTCTTCTCTCTCCCCCTCCCTCCTTTCTCTCTTCACTCTCCCCCTTTTCTTTCTCCTCCTTCTCTCTCTTTCTCTTTGTCTGTCTTGCTTTTGCTCTCCCTCTCCCCCTCTCTCTTTGTATCTCCCTCTCTTCTCTTCCTCCCTTCCCTCTCTCTTCTTCTCCTGTCTCTTTTTTCTCTGCTACCTCTCTCTTTATCTTCTTCCTCTCCCTGTCTCAATTCTCTCTTCGATCTCACCTCTCTTCTCTCCCCTCTCCCTCCCTCTCTCTTCTCTCTTTCCTTTTTCTTTTGTACCTTCCTTCTCTCCTTTTCTCCCCTCTCTCTTCTCTCCTCTCTATCCCCCTTTCTTTTCTCTCCTCCCTTCTGTCCCTCTCTCCCTCTTCTCCACCCCCCCCCCCCCCTTTTCCTCCCTCTTTCTCTTTCCCTCTTCTGACTCTTTTTATCTCTGACTCTTGCTATCCCTCTCCCCCTTTCTATCTCTCCGTCTATCTTCTTGGTCAGGCATCAACCAACGTGAAGTGTATATGTGACAATCTGTTCAGAATTACATGCAGACTCACACACACACAGCGCCGTCGGCCGTCAGTGGCGGGTGTGAAACGTGTGCAGGTAACCGTTCAGCTTCAGCAGTCACTTGATTGGCCGACAGCAGCCCCGTCAGATATGGGTCACTTCCTGTTGATGGCTGGCTTGGCTCCACTCGGGCAAGGGCGCGCGAGGACAGGCCAGGGTGACATCAGATCTGCTGTGTCATAGTTGGCCTTTGACCTCTGTCTGCCAGGAGAAAGCAGAGGGCAGAGAGAAAGAGAGAAATCATGAAGAAGCCTTCCTCAGGCCGTAAAATCAGAACTTCCCTAGTATTGCAGATGGACATAATACACAAATATTGTTTATTTATTATGTTTTATTTTTGTTGTTCCTTTTAATTCTGTTATCATGCAGTTACAATGCATATTTCTTACCACCAGATGTCGCTCTTGTTTCTTCTTCCCTAATACTCAGCTCGTCATCACTCCATTCTCTCTCTCTCTCTCCCTCTTTCTCTCTTTCTCTCTCCCCCTCTCTCTCTCTCCCTCTCTCTCACGCTTACATCAATATGTTATCTTTCTCTTTTGTTTGGCCTCTAACAATAACGTCTCCCACCATCCTTCCATTTTGAGACCAAATCTATAATCTATTTGCTCGGCTCTTGTGAGAGACCATTAATGCTGGTTTTACGTGAACAGGACGAGTGTGTGTGCCTCTCACTCTCTGCGTCTGGCTCCTGTCATGTGGACTTCTATCAAGCTCTCTGACTCAGAAAGCACACTTGTAATAAATGGACATTTAAGTGGCTCAGACAGCTGGGCATTTAGTCCTAATGGTACACTGTGGGCCAGTTTCCTGGACCCTTATAATGTCAATGGTGGTTCTTCATCATAAACCCATGTCCGAGTTTAAGATTAACCTTGGTCTAGAAACTCAGCTCTGCAGTCGTATGCATAAGTTTAAAAGCCCCTGGTAAAGAATGAGAAAATAAACGAGCACATCCTCTACCAGGAACAAACTTAAATATTGTATTTTTCTGACAGATATTAGTCCAGAATTTCTGTTCACTACGATTTACATATTGGGAAATAAACCATATAAAATATGTCTTACTAACTTTTACAAATGGGTTTTACAAGCCTGCTTCCAAAATAGCTGTGCCAAATGTAAATAAAATCAGAAAGCAATGATGTGCAAATCATTTAAACCCTATGTATCATTGAAAATAGCACCAGGACAACATATCAAACACTGAAAATTAGAAATTGTAGTCTTTTTGAAAAACATGCCCATTTTGAATTTGGAATTTGGAATTTTAAGTTGGAACAGGAGCAAAAAAAAAAACTGGTAAAGCTAAAAATATCACCTGGTGGAACATTGCACAGCTAATTAAGTTAATTGGCAGCAGGTCAGTAACATGACTGGGTATAAAAGAGAGAGGGGTCACAGAGGGGTGGGGTCTTTCAGTAGAGTACCACTCTGTAAAAGCAAAATAGCAAAGAACTTGAGATATCATCATCTACAGTACATCTACAATGCCATTAAAAGATTCAGAGTATCCAGATAAATCCCTGTATGAAAGGTACAAGGCCAAAAACCTTCAGGTGACACAATTCTGCACTGAAAATGACTGCACAGGCTCATAAACACTTTTGTCTGAAACCGTTGTCTGTAAACACAGTTTGTCGCTGCTCCATAAATTAATTCAAAAACTCTACCACGCACAGAAGTAAACAGGATCCAGAAACGCTGCTACCTTTTCTGGGCCCGAATTCATTTAATATGGACCGAGGTGAAGTGGAAAAGTGTCATGGTGTCTGACAAATCACAGTTTGAAATTCTTTTTGGAAATCATGGAAGCTGCTTTTTTCGGGCTAAAAAGGAGAGAGACCATCCAGCACACAGGTCAAAAACCAGCATCTATGATGGTATGGGGGGCATTAGTGAAGGCACCATTAACACTGAATGATATGTACAGGGATGTTGGAGCAACATATGCTGTCATCCAAATGACGTCTTTGTCAGGGAAGGTCTTCCTTATTTCAGCATAACAGTAACAAGCCAGGTTCCACGTGTAGTCCAGACTGGTCACCCACTGAAAATGCATTATAAGGAAAAATAGGACAAAGCAGGACCCAAAGCAGCTGAAATCGGATATCAAGCAGGAATAGAAAACATTTCAGTTTCACAACTACAGCACGTTGATCTCCTCAGTTCCTAAACACTTACAGAGTGCTGTGAAAAGAAGAGATGATGAACACAGTGGTAAACATGATTTTGTCCCAGTGTTTTTCAAACATTTTGCTGGAATAAAATTACAAATAGGCATATCATTTCTGTTTCAACATCTTATTTGTTGTCTTTGTACCATTTTCAGTTAAAAAAGGAGTTTTAATAATTTGCACATATTTGCATTCTGTTTTTCATTTTCCTTTTAGCATCTAAATGTTTTAGGAACATTTTTCCCCCTATATGTTAAAGTCAGCAAATAAACAGTAACTGTGCCTTTAAATGTGTGTTCTCTGGAAAAGATGTCATAATTTCACTTAGAAAATAAACAGAACATTCCGGAGGGTGCCCAAACTGACGACTGCAGGTGATTTCCACAGAGACCGAGGAAGGCTTGGGAGACAGGCTGCTATCCTAGAATATGTGGTCTCTGGGGGTGAAAAAACAACAGTTGTTTGTTGCTAGTAAACAAAAGGATCAACACATCATGTTCCAGCTCACCATAGGGTGAGATAATTGCAGTCGGCAGACGAGGCGTCTAAAAAGATGTTCATTAATTAGTTGCCTTGTTCAGGAAAGAGATATAAATGGGAGCAGCTTTATAAATCACAGACTGTACCTTTAACTAGTGTTTCTCCAGACCTGAGAGCTTCCAATTAGTGCAATCAAGGTTTCTTTCCCTCGAGCTGCAGAGTTAACACGTGTTACGTTTGGCGAAGCATCAAGGCCTTTTAGTGCTACAACCAGTAAAAGCTTCTTAGTGGCACGGAGGTGAGGCCTTCAGCTGCAATTCAGGGTTGAATCTCAGCTGTGCCATGAGGGTCATGAGGAATGCTCTGGGTTACATTCTAACTTAATAATAGATAAACAGACAATCGTGTTACGTTGTGGGGGTGTAAATCTCCGACATCATGAGAGTTGAATTAGATTCTGACTAATCAGTGCATCATGAAATCTCAAATTTGATTCAAATTAAATTCAGTTTAGAGAGATACACAGAATAAACAACCATGACCACAGTGTCCTATAAAAGCCTTTTCCTTTTCTTTAATTTCATTTCTTTACTTATGTTTACTCCTTTTAAAATCTTCTTATAATAATCTACCTTAAAGTCAGGATTATTTTTACTGTAATGAAATAGACAATAGCAACAAAACACCATACTTTACAGTCTCAGTAGTTTTAAAAATAAAACCACAACAGTAATTCAATTTTAAATTCAGAAAATGTTATCTATTACATTGCAAGTGGGTCTATATTGTTAATATAACACAGTTAAGTAATTGCATACAGATTAAGCATGATTGTCCCATTAAAAGGGAAAATCTGCTGTTTTTGGTTTGAATACATTTGTGTTCATCATTATCTTTTAAAATGGTATAGATCATCATTTATATTACCTTCAAAGTGATGGGCATGGGAACAGGGGTTGTGATGTAAATATGTGACATAAATATAGCTATTGTAGTGAGCTTTCGTGTGTCCAACATACATACCCAAAGAAAATGTATTTCTTCCACTATTTTCTTACATTCATGTTTATCCAAATTTACCTTCTTATAATAAATGAAAAAGTTTGATGTAGTGTATATAGATACATTTTCACAGTGTACCATGCAGTCCATACTGTCCATACAGTCTGTGTATGAAAACTAAGCTGCAAAATCAAGCCGTTATGCATTACTCATTTTCTCAGATGTCATATGTCCACCCATTTAATCGAAAGCTGTTTAGCTCTGCCCAATTACACCAAAGTTATTGCTGAAGTACACAGTAAAGTAAAAAGAACAACCAATCACAACTGAGCTCATATGCGTATCAGTCTTAGAGCCACGTGAACAAAAACAGCTTATTTAATTCTATGATCATGCAAAATAAAAAAAGAATTATGACTGCACCCATAAACCTACACAAGCATTAAGAAGAGAGACTGAGAACAGTCTGGGAATACTAGGAACATTAAATACGGGGAATCATGTGGGATATGGGCCCTTTAAATGTTTCGGACATCTGGTTCCCATCACCACGGCTGTAAACGATTCTGACTCAGGAAGCATTTCACATGGAATCGCTCTGAATGACGTTTTGATAATTTAATTATGCAAAGATTTAAAATAATCTAAGCAGAACGAGGCGGAGTCAGGACTGCTGGTGCTGGTCTGGACAGGTGTTTGTCCAGGTCAGCTCAAAAGTGAGAGAACCCTGACCGTCTCCTGAGATTGTGGCTGGACCACCTCTTATACAGGACAGGTGCCCCATGGCCAATCACAGACCTCCACACAATGAAACAAAAGAGGGAAAACGCACAAAATGGCCGCAGACGAGCACAGAGAAAACCCATTACGACTGGGGGCCGTAACATCAGGGAGAGCCCACCTTAAAGAGACCACATTTCAAATCAATGTTCATGTCTTCATTATTTCTGCTGATTGCGGCTCTGGATCCCGAGTCCCCCGCTGCATTGTGTGCTTCACGCGCAAGTGCACGATGGGTAATGTGTCTTTTCACTCCAACACCTGACTGCGTTCAAGAGCCCTGTCCATCCACAATGCTTTAAATCATATTAGGGGCCCAAAGAAAATCCATCCATCAACACTTGGAGCTACTTTTAGACTTTGAAAAATGCTGCAAATGTGTTTAGAAAGTAGGCTAATAGAATAAAAGTATTTCTCACGGCGATGTGCAGGATCGAGCCGGTATTGATTTTAGCACATTGTTTCAGACACTCCCGTCCGCTCCATTAATGTTTCTCTTCCCCAGTCCCTCAAAGCCACCAAACTGCATTACAGCATTAGAGAACGGAATCAGTTATTTTTACATGTCTTTTTTTTCCCTCATTGATAATATATTGCATTATCTTTGTGCAAGTAAATGTCCCCCCTCTGTCTCTATCTCTCTTCCTCGCTCGCTCGCTCTTTGCTGTATGTGTTTTGCCAGGCCCAGTAATGGTCGAATCTATGAGGCATAATATTAAATCTCTGACACGGCTCTTTGGGAAATTGTTGAAGAATAACTATTCTTATTCCATCTCATTTTTCAATGTGCTTGAATTCAATTATCTAATATGATTTGTATGCTTATTAATCTTCATTATTCATAGATTCAGAGTGGCTCTGCAAATGCAGGCAGGCTAACAATATTTCTGTGTTTTTAGTGCAGGAGAGGTAATGAAATTGAGTTTCATTAGATGACCAGAGAGGAAGCGAGCGAGAGAGAGAGAGAGAGAGAGAGATGGTCAGGGCTGGCTTGTTCTAGCTGTTCCTTTTCTGATGGCTTTGAATGGCCCCACCTGTACTCCTGCACTGGAACTCACTGGTACAGCTGAGCCGTGACAGCCTGCCACTCTGCTCAAGATGTGCACGCAAAGAGGAGACTCTATCACCTCGTGGCCAGGTGTGCACTCTACAGTCTGCCTCTCAGCCTCTTTTGGGTCTTTCTGTCTGTTTTGTGTCTTTCTGTTTCTCTCTCTCTCTCTCTCTAACACCCTCCTGCTTTACTAATGAGCCTCAGTTACACCACAAAACTGATCAATGTAATCACAGTTCAGGGATGGGACGGTTACTGTGTTTAATGAGACACTGCTGCATAAAACCCCATAATAATTTTCCTGTTTCAAATTTGATATTCTGATAAGCATGGATGATTAGCATCTTTTAAAAAGTCTCAGTGGAAGTAAATAACCTGGTAGTCCTGGACAGTGTAACAACATACGTACATTCATCATCAAAAGAATAGCTGCACCAAGAAGAAAGTGATGGATTGCAGTGATACGGAGATAGAAGATAAAGGTTTCCAGGAACAATAAATGATGATAAATTTAGACTGATATGGGCAATATTTATTGAGCAACACATACAGAAGTAGTTTCTCTACTAGCGCAACATGCATACGTCTCAGCATGGAGTGGTAGAGGTTACTAATGGTGTCCTGTGTAAATCCATCCCATGCAGCTTGAATATTCTCACACAGTTCCTGCAGATTGTGTGGTAGCGGTGGAGGTGGAGTAACACCAGGCCTTCTGGATGTGTGACGCGTGACAACAAACCGTTCATCTTGGTGCTGATCACGGTGCCGCCACACACTGAATGCCCACAATCGTGGCTGTTGGGTCAGTCAGGTACAGCGATAAGGCCCATTTTTGCTTCTGGCTGCAATTCTTTGTGCAACTTTATTTTTTTCACGATGAGTGTATATGTTTGATAAGTATTGTCACGATAGAACACAATATGCTTTTCTAAGAATAACGTGTATACTGTATACGTGTATAATGCATATTTCATTTCAAAATTAGTCCCATCTTACTGGATGTAGTGCAACACAGTATGACAAATTGTGAATAAACGTTCACAGTATTCATAGTTTTTGATACTATATTTTAAAATGTAGCACTACTGGTTTTCAGTGTGTCAACTGATCAGATGTCTGGAAGAATAAATGTTGGGATGCGTTATGTATCCAGAAGATTTCTTGAAGCATCTTGATATTGGCTAGGTACACAAGGTGGCGCTATGTAGCTTCCACAATGACACAGCATATCAGCCGGTACTACAAATGGACTTTCTATGAGATTTTAGCATGATCTGCCAAAGATCATGATCAGTGAAAAACCCATATTACATAATTCAGAACCTCACTGGCACTACAGTAAGAGAGACTAGGTCTTTAGAACATAGGTGGCGACTTCTGTAGTTAATTACAAAGAAAGGTTCTATTAATGACATTCAGCAGTTGGATCCTTGCTATCTTCACAGTAGCTAGTAATATAGTGTTCCCACACACGATCCTAATACATTACCAGCAAACATTAACACTAACGTTGAGGCTTTGTTTCAGACGTGCGGTCTCTAAACATCTTAAATACAGTATTTCTGGATGTGCATGCTCAGTGTGAACAGCCGACAGCTTCTTCATTTCTCTGTCATGTGCAAAATACACTCCCGGCACGTTTTTCCTTCACAAAGCCTGAAAACTCCACCGTTAAGACAAACAATGGCACAGAAGAGTTCTGCTTTACCAGCAGCGCTTCATTACTTTTACGCCATAACCCAGTGCACACACAAACAAGGGGCAGACTGTGCCACTTCTCTCCAACAGTTTGTCAAAGAATTACATACAGAATACACTGCCAAGATATCTGTTGTACATCATGAGTGTAAAGTGTCTGATTGATTTGTGCACAC
This sequence comes from Semaprochilodus insignis, assembly GCA_034552555.1. Classification (NCBI taxonomy): domain Eukaryota; kingdom Metazoa; phylum Chordata; class Actinopteri; order Characiformes; family Prochilodontidae; genus Semaprochilodus; species Semaprochilodus insignis. The sequence continues at coordinate 33,678,259 of CM067476.1, read as the reverse complement.
AGTTCTAGTGGCTGGAGACTGCACAGTGTGCTGCTACTGCGCAGTGATGCAGCATTGGCGGTGAGCTTGTATAGGTACAAGACTGGAAGTCTGATTGACACATGATTCTTCTTTTTACTTCTTCATGCTGATGAGGATCTGAATGATGTGACTTACGTCACCCGTTCTGATCTTTGGCAGATCCTTCTAAAAACCTCAGATAGTCAATGTGTAGTACCAGCTTATAGGCCAGCAGTTGTTATCCATACACTGCTAATAGTGGAAGTTAAACAGCGCCACCTTGTGCAAGTAGGCAGTTGAAGTTTTGCCATATCTTGCGGTGTTGAAAGGATTTTAACTCATATTAGCATCTTTTAACCCTTTAGGAGTCAAGTTATCACTTTGCTAAACCATTAAAATATAATAGCATGTATAAATAAATAGTTAGTTATGCAGTGCACTATTCTTAAAGTTGGTTTACACTGTAATTGGGCAGTTTTGAGTCTGCATTTCCCACTTCTTTAATTGTCAAAAGTTTAATTGTCAAAAAAAAAAAACCCTATAAAAAATAAATATAAACATCACTGTGCAAAGGCCACAGACCACCCTTTATTTTAAACCATAGGTTCGGGGAATTAGAGACCTCTCTAGGAGAAACTTCTACACCTCTAAAGCCCCACACGGTGCAGTTTCAATTACAAGTCAAAACAGCTGGTTGTTCAGTTTTCAGCAGATATTTCTGAGCATACTACATATAATATAATCCACTTGCATGAGGAAATTGAAAGTCAAAGGAGGATAAATGAAAAAAGCGGAGTGTTCAAAACTGGAGTTCAAATATCTTTAAAACGCTACAGGGAAAATGGGACTCCTGACACCTGTGCAGGACCTGCTAGATTAAAAAAAAAGCCATCTCTATCAGATAATCAGTACATAAAACTTTCATCTTTGAAAGAGAGGAGGAAATCAAGCTCCATTCTTGAAATCATCTGAAAACATTCATTCTGTCCATCCTTCCACTGAGAGAAGAGAACTTGGCACTATGGGTCTGAAAGGATGTGTAGCTGTCAAGAAGCCCTCACTGAGATAATGAAGAAGAAAATTTACAGATCAAATGGGCTATGGACTGGCCACCCCAGAGTCCAGACTTCAACATCACTGAATGTGTTTGGGATCACTTAGGGGATCGCTATCATTAGAAGCAGAAATTCTAACCAGCCTCCAACTAATTTGAATTTTTCTTTTCCTCCAACTAACTTTTTTGTCTGCATCAAGTCATGATACAATATTTCCTCTTTTGCCTATAAAGTCAAACATGAAAGTTTGAATCCACACTTTCAGCACAATGTGTGTATGTCAGATATTTCAAATTACATTATGCTATTTTAATGATTAACTCCAGAATATATTTAATTTATATTTCAACAGAATTCTGATATTACTGTGATACTTTTGCTTACTGATACAATGAAGGAGCATTTTCATGTCGTTCCTTTCTCACCACAATTACAGGTTCTGTCGGTGTGTGAGTGAGTGAGAGGCAGCGGAAGTGTTCAGGTAAAGAGTATTCATGGTTCCCCATATGCACAGTGTTAGGAGGTCTGTAGGGATGTAGGCCTGGAGAGAAGGCTGCAGGGTTGAGAGCAATTAAGAGCACCGGAATCACACACACACTCGCCTGCCCGCAGTGTGGCTCTGTGCCCCCGGGGAGTGCCGGTGAGAGTTTGTGTGACAGTGTGAGCGATTGTTATCATTAGCATTATTTATTCGCTAAGCACAGGCTCACTGCAGGGCCCGGACTAATAGAATTCAGGAATTACAATGAGTGTGTGTGTGTGTGTGTGTGTGTGCGTGTGTGCGTGATTCTCAACCTGTCAAGACGCTGGCAAAATCCACCACAGTGAAAATAATTTTGGTTGTGAGGTGTAGCGTCACGCTGAGCTAAGACTGCAAGGTTCAATTTTTGGCTATCTTGTTCAGATTCTATATTATAGTAATACTTCATATTATACTTCTGCAGGATCATTAAAGTTCATTATTATTATAACGTCATGATAAGAGACTAGCTCTGCTTTTAATATTAAGGTATATTTCATATGGTGAGTCACCTGTATATAAGCTTTACAATATACACTCAGCATACACTTTATTAGAAACTATTACAGTCTGCTTACTGGCTACTGTATGTGGCCTTGCATGGGCGGACAGTACCCAAATAACGTTGTACAAACCCTGTTTCTGGTAAAGGTGATGCATCTTGTAAAATGCAGTCTATGATTTGATAATTCTCTTGATTTAACTGATGAAAATACAAAGAAATATGTATGTACAGGGGTTGGACAATGAAACTGAAACACCTGTCATTTTAGTGTGGGAGGTTTCATGGCTAAATTGGACCAGCCTGGTGGCCAATCTTCATTAATTGCACATTGCACCAGTAAGAGCAGAGTGTGAAGGTTCAATTAGCAGGTAAGAGCACAGTTTTGCTCAAAATATTGCAATGCACACAACATTATGGGTGACATACCAGAGTTCAAAAGAGGACAAATTGTTGGTGCACGTCTTGCTGGCGCATCTGTGACCAAGACAGCAAGTCTTTGTGATGTATCAAGAGCCACGGTATCCAGGGTAATGTCAGCATACCACCAAGAAGGACGTTTTCCTCCACCAGCATCACGTAGTGACCTGGCCACTATCCTGCAAGAAGAATGGCTTAAAATCCCTCTGACCACTGTGCAGGACTTGTATATGTCATACCCAAGACGAACTGACGCTGTATTGGCCGCAAAAGGAGGCTCTACACCATACTAATAAATGATTGTGGTCTAAAACCAGGTGTTTCAGTTTCATTGTCCAACCCCTGTATGTATGTATGTATGTATATTTTGTATACTCTAATGTCTGTAACACAATCAAAAATGGGACCCTTGTGTCACATCGACTGTCCAGTAATTACATATTTGAATGGTTTGGGAACTGAGGATATTCATTGTTGCAGTTTTGCAAACGGAATATTTGCTCATTCTTACTTGATGCAAACCTTCAGCTGGCCAACAGGCCGTGGTGATCGCTTTATGATGCACTATACATTTTCAACTGGTGCCAGATCTAGACTGCAGGCAGACCAGTCAAACTCACATACTCTGTGTCCACTAAGCCAAACTGCTGTAGCGTGTTCAGAATGAGGCCTGGCGTTGTCTTGCTCAACTAACCATGGACTTCCCCAGACATGGAGTCATCCTGATGACAACCTGATATGTCTCTCTAAAATCCCTATATATGGCTCTGTGTCACTGGTACCTTGTAGATATGCGGGTTACCCATGCTGTGGGAACTGTTGCCCCTCCAGAGCATGACAGACTGTTTTGCACCTTTTGATAATATAAGTCCAGATGTCCTTTAATCTTCGGCACAGAGAACTTGATGTCCACTGAAAGCATGTAACAGAGTTAAAAGTCACATTTCTAGATGTGGTGTTGGACTTCGTTAAGTGGCAACAATTTTCTGAAGTACTCTCGAGCACATGTGACTACATTTAACACAGTAGCAAAATGGTTTTCAGCCAATGCCGTTTGACCGTTTATAGGTCCATGAACATTTAATGGAGGTTTCCAGCCCCACCCTACACAGAATGACATTTCTCTGGACTCCCTGAATCTGTTCACAATATTATCTAATATGGTAGATGGTTAAAGATCTGCATTATTTGTACTATTATTAACATTATTTTGCACTGAGAAATTTTCTTTTTGAACTGTTTGATTATTCTCTCACATTCTAACGTTTTCAGGTTTTCAAAAATTCTGCAGGGACATTTTCCCACATGTTCATCAGTCAACTTTGGTCACAGAAGTTGTTTGCATTTTCTGCTTCTCAAGTGGTCCCAAGTACACTTAGTAATGTTGAGGTCTGGGCTCTGGTGTGGACGCTACCACCACTATCATCGTAAAGAAATATTTCACATCCAAATGAGTCTGAATGAGTCTGTTTACATCCCGACAATCTAATTATGCAGAATCTTTGAAATATTGGTGGAACTGCATTTCAAGTATAGCTTATCTGTAGTTTGTAAACTCTCAGAGGTCACTTTACCTTATAGGTCCTCTATATGTGTGTACTGTTACGGACCGTTCACCATCTGTTGCTGCATAATTTATCAGCCATCCCGTACACCCTTCACCATTGGCCAGTTTCTGACCACTAGACCGGCCCGATATATTTGGGTAGTGGACCAGCACAGCAGGGGCACTCAGTTCAATTAAGAGTGGTCCCCCAATCAAAGGTACCCAGCTAAGAGTGGCTCTGCGGTAAGAAGCTGACCAACGATCCAAAGCAAGAAGGTGGCTAATACAACAGGAGGTCTGCAGTCTTTAACTATTATGTGGAGCCACAGGGGGTTTCTAATAAAGTGACCGGTGAGCGTACGCTTACTTGGGTGACTGTTGCTTTGTTTTCACTCTGTGTTTTCTGGCTTTGTTTGTGTGCTGGTGTGTGATGAGTTGTAACTCATTGTGGCGGTTCAGGGTCTGTGTGTGTGTGAGTGTTAGAGCCCTGAGCCGGATGATCTGTCTGCACACACAGTGCTCTTGCCTTGAGTCTCTCTCTGCTGAAGAGGGTTAGCTTTTACAGTGTCCACTCGTCGGGATACGGGAAGACACTGAAAAATATTACCTCATAAATCAAAAGGTACAATGTTTTTTGAGTCCTTCCTCTTGATTAAGTAATCTCAAAACCACAATGTTACGCTCACACGCTCTTGCTCTCCCTCTCTCTGCTGAAGCTTAATGGATACAAATACCTACTGTATATTACTGTATAAATCATTTGCAGCATTTGTCACGTAAAATGTGGAATTGCATATTGCGCTTCAGGGTGTGTATGACTCGATATGAGGGCTGCATCATCAGAAGAGCTGACCAGACAGAACATCTGATAGGGTTCGTCTTTCTGAAATAAAACTTTGTAGCCCATCTGCTAATGAGCCGATCACAAAGTGAACACAGACGGGTGACAAATTAAAGACGAAAATGAATGAAAGAACAAAAGAAGTGCGTGCGCTTCTAAAGAGGAGTACTGCATGATGAAATTAAGCTAGTCAATCAAATCAAGCAGCAGTTTATTTGTCACATACATAGTCATACATGGTACAACTAGCAGTAAAATGCTTTGATAACTGCCCACTCACATGAAATACATAAGTACATATATATGCTCATCATCAAAAATATAGCTACACCCAGAAGGAATAAACCGACAGGAATGAAACTTGGTGGCTAGGTTTGACATGGTGAGACAGGAGAATGATTCAGGTGTCACGCTTGGGCACACATGACATTGGCGGGGATGGGCCTTATCCCTGTACCTGACTGACATACTGTATAACGTCATCCTTTTGCACATGCTTTCCATTCTGGCTCGTGCTGTTGTGTTGGTAACATCCTTTGCAAGCCAAGTATGCCTTGGAGAAGAGTTCGAAAGCAATTTGAGCAGTTGGAAGACTTGGAGAGGGGTCGGATCATAGGGTTCCAGGCTGGTTTAATCGACGTATTGTACGCCATACCAGTTGTGCGGAAAGGCACATACCAGTGACAGGAAGGATCTGGGAGACCTATACAAACCATGGAGTGAGAGAACCGACAGATTATCCAACATGCACAGAGTGACCCAACAACCACAACTACAGACATTCAGCGAGCAGTGATGCTGTCCATGAGTCATCCTTTTAGTACCAGGACCACTGGCAGACATTAGGACACCTGCCCTTAACACCACGTCAATGTCACCAAAGACAGCAATGGTGTGTGAACTGTGGAGTGTGGACTCAGAATGGCAGCGGGTCATCTTCAGTGATGAGTCCCACTTTTGTCTTGGTGGAGATGACCAACAAATCAATGTGTGGAGGCACTGTGGTCAGTACCAAGATGAACAGTTTGTTGTCACATGTTTAGAAGATGATGATGAGTGTATATGCACACTATGAGAAAGACATTTGTGGAAACACTGGTGAAAAGTGCACATTTATTGACCTCTGCTCATGCTTTAGCATGACATAAATTCAGCTGACTCTACCTAAATAGTGACATAAGCAATGGGGGTCCCTAAAAAATCCTGCCTAGGGCCAGCCCTGTGTAAGTCTCAACAAGTAAGCATGTGTGATATATGCAAGCTGTTCGTTCCAATGCTAGTTTTAACAAGCCCTCCATTGCCTTTGTAGTGTAAGTGAAGGGTATTAGATACGCCCTAAGAAGGAACTGTTGACTGCACTTGTGTTCAGCAGCAGAACCTGCCTAGGAATCATTGTGACCTGATGCATTTCCCTTTTCAAACCCAAAAATAAATCTTTAAAATGCTTCATCATTCACAACTCTAACATTACATTTTCTGGGCTCTTGGGTGAAAACTACTCCATCTCCAATAGAAGACTATGGCTGGTTAGAGGAAAAGTACTGAAACAAGCCCTGAGAGAGATACAGGCCTGGATCTTTGATGCCTACAGTGAGGGGGGTCTGGGGGTCAATTTAGCATCTAAACCAGTGGTTCTCGGGCACTGAGGGGTCCCCAGTGCCTGAGAACCACTGGTTTAGATGCTAAATTGCTTCAACGTTAACACACAAACTGCTGAAGTGCTCTAGAGGTACTTTATGTTTAGCACACTAAGCGCACTAGTGCAGTAGGTGCTGAGGTGCACCTTGGTTAGGACTCTAGGTGCTAAAGTGCTTTATGGCTAGCTCAGTGGGTGCTAAAGTGGTTCTTGTTTAGTTCTCGTAACATTAAGCGTTTTACATTATGTGCAGTAGGTGCTCAAATACTCTGCGGTTAGTGCTCTGGGTGCTAAAGTGCTTTTTGGCTAGCACACTAGCAGCTAAAGTACTTACTCTGTGGTTACTCCGTCTCTAATAGAAGACTATGACTGGTTAGAGAAAAAGTACTGAAACAGGCCTTAAGAGAAAGATACAGACCTGAATCTTTGATGCCTACAGTGAGGGGGCTCAGATGGCTTAGGTGCTAGGTGCTATTGCTAGTTCTCTTAATGCTAAAGTGCTTTAAGTGTAGTCCTTTAGATACGACTATGCTTTAGGTTTATCAGACTAGATGCTGGGATGTTTTATGGTTAGGTCCCTGGATGGTTTTCACACTGGTTCTCAAGGACCCCCCCAGTGCCTGAGAACCAGTTTGAGAACCACTGGTTTAGATGCTAAATTGCTTTAACGTTAACACACAAACTGCTGAAGTGCTCTAGAGGTACTTTATGTTTAGCACACTAAGCGCACTAGTGCAGTGTGTGCTGAGGTGCTCCTTAGAACTCTAGGTGCTAAAGTGCTTTATGGCTAGCTCTGTGGGTGCTAAAGTGATTCTTGTGTAGTTCTCATAACATTAAGCGCTTTATGTTTTGCGCAGTAGGTGTTCAAATACCCTGCTGTACTCTGGGTGCTAAAGTGCCTTTTGGCTAGCACACTAGCAGCTGAAGTACTTACTCTGTGGTTAGAGCATAAGTCATGACTCTCCGCACTGAAGAGGCCTCAGGGGCCAAACTCCAGCTGAGAGACTCAATCTTTTCCGTACGCTTAATCGATATTCTGGCCCCGATAGGGAGAGAGGGGAGGAGCAAGAGGGACGGGCAAAGAGGTAGGGATTGGGGGATGAAGAATGAGAGTGGGGTTTATTTTACTCACACCGGGGCCCTGCATATCAGTGCTGACTGGGGTTTTTCAGAGGAGAAAAATTGAGAGAGGGAGAGATGAGAGATAATGGGGCTCAGAAAGAAAGGAAAAGTGGAGAAGAGATGCTGCGCTAGATCACTAGAGAGAAAAGAGAACGGAAGAGAACTCTCCCCCCGACCAGGTCAGCACACGCTCAACACACCTCAGCTTTTTTCTCTCCTCTTCTTTTTCCATCTCCCCCTGTTTCTCTGCGCTCCAGGCTGGTGCAGCAGCAACGACGGTGGCTGGACTGCCTGGCCCAGCAGTATTTGAGCTTCTAATGCTCAGTATAAGCTGGATTCACAAGACCTTTGTTCAGCACTGAGGCTCCAGTTCCACTGCTGCTGTGGTAAAACTTGGCCTAGTCTAGAAGAAGAGGCCCTGAAGGCGTTTCAGCTGACTTTCAGTATATAAAGCAGGACTTAATGACACAACTCATTCTCCATACTGCTCCATACATCACTGACCTTCACTTTCTCTCTCTCACCTCTTCATCTCCTATTCCAGCACTTGTGATCCAAACCATAACCAGCTTACTATTAGGCCAGGCCAATAGTCTCACTCTCTTTGTCTCTTGTTTTCTCTCTCTCTCTCTCTCTCTGTCTTTCTCACTTTCATTCTCTCTCCCTCACTCTTTGTCTCCTTTTTTCTCTTTCTTTCTTTCTTTCTTTCTTTCTTTATCTCTTGCTCTATCTATCACTCTCTTTTTCACCTGTTTCTCTTTCTGTTGCTTTCCTTCTGTATCCTTTTCTTTCTCTTTCCTTTACTCTGTTTCTCTTGTGCCTTCTCTCTCTCTATTCACACACTCTCTCTCTGCTGCCAGGGTGAGTATGTGAGTGATGGGTGATGCTGATGGCGAGTGAGAGAGGGATGACGGATGTGTGTGACAGGCAGATGGTTTTGGTTGTCGTCTCTTTAATCACTGAGACTCGACTGGGCGTGAAGGCATAGCTTTGTCTCGTCATGGAAACACAAACACAAGACAAATTTATCCTCAACTCTCTCTCTCTCTCTCTCTCTCTCTCTCTCTCTATCCCCCGCTCTCTCTAATTCTCTCTCTATATCCCCACCTCTCTCTCTCTCTCTCTCTCTCTCTCTCTCTATCTCTCTATCCCCCGCTTTCTCTAATTCTCTCTCTCTCTCTCTCTCTCTCTATCCCCACCTCTCTCTCTCTCCCTCTCTTTCTTTCATTTCTTTTTCGCTTTCTGAACAAGCTAGAGTGAGCAAATGATGCGGGGCACATGGGCGTACAGTGTTTTCAGAGAGAGAATGAGAGAGGCTAAACTGTGTCCTGAAAAGAGAGTGAGTGTGGAAGTGAAGGATGGTAAATGGTCAGGTACTAGAGTATGTTTCCAGTCAGTGTGTTAGTGTGTGGATTTGAGCTTTTAGGCTGAGCTTTTTTTAGTCCAGTTCAGCTCCTCCTCTGTGTGTGATCTGATTAATGTGGTGCATGTGGTGTAAACAGAGCTGCAAAGTAAAGTGACCCAAAAGGGAACCAGCAGGTTCTAGTTCTAGTTCTGCTGAGAGCCAACTGTAATATCATAATATCATAATAACTGCAATTAAAGAGGTTATTGTCTTGTTATGCGGTCTAATATTAAGTTAGCTTCCTTTGGCTGCTAGATACAATTAGGCCCACTCCCATTTCTTATTTTTACCCCATGACAACCCTTCAAGAACCGGATATGTCATCAGTTGTCCTCAGCGGCTTTTATGTAAACAAACAAAAAGCATGGGTGCTCGCAATTCATTCAGCTTCAGTTTTACACATCAGTCAATCTAACGAGTCACCCAATAAAAAAGAGCACAAACAAAAAATACATTACTTCATTAATAGGCTACTAGCGGTGCTCTGTGGCTGACCCTGCCAGTCTGCAGTGATAGCAGAGGAGGGTGAAGTTCAGCTCCTTACTGCTTAAATACATTTGACAAGATATGCATTAAAAGAGGGGATGACAATGATTTATTATCGCCACCAAGAATTCTTCGGTGATATGAAGCTGAACTTAGCTTTTTAATCGCCAGCTTTATGATCTAATTTCCCCGTTCCACCTTAAATGGTGCAGCAACATCAGCTAAGTGTTAGGGGCAATGGGTGAAATGGGATTGGGCCTTAGTTTAGCTTATTGGCTAATATGGAATGATGGATGGTATAGTTCTGCGATCACTCATACAAGTTTTATATTACAGGATCATTTGGAATCAAGCAACCTTATATTCTTCTCTGTCAAGTATGAATCTGAGCAAAACACTAGTTCTGTGTAGGCTACAATTAATGCTAATAGCACTATTCTTGGTATCCGTCCCAAATGGGGAAAATGGTGGAAAATGGTAGCTATACTTCAAACTACTTCATGTGTCTGTTTACCCTAAATAGCATCTATCTATCCATCTTTCTCTCTATACATCTTTCTCTCTCTGTCCTCTCTCTTTTGCTTTCACTCCCTCTCTTATTGTCCTTTTCTCTCAGTCTCTCCCTTTTGGTCTCTCTCTCTGTTCTCACCGTCTGTCACTCCATGTGCTTCTGTCTCCCTATCATTCCCTATCTCTCTCTCTCTCTCTCTCTCTCTTACTCTCACTCTCTGTCTTTCTGTCTGTATATCTCTCTCTCTCTGTCTCTCTCTCTCTCTCCCCCTCACTCTGTCAGTATAACTGCTGTTGAAGTGTATCTCAAGGTTAGGCTGTCAAGGTTAAATTGACTTTAGATTAATTAAGTGTCAATTAAAGGGGTAATTGTTTCATAATGCGGTCAGCCCTGGAGACAAAGGTGTGAGTGAGCGGAGTGTGGCACTGTCAGACTCGCTTTAGTAACCGAGTAAGAGCAGGGTGGGTGTGGGTGGGTTTGTGTGTAGATGCGAGACCGATGAAGAGAGATCATTTGGTCATGTAGGTTATTTGCCTTCGGTAATGATTGGTCAGTGACACCTCCCGCACACACACACACACACACACACACACACACACAATCTCACAGTATTAGTTGAATGCAGATGGATCAAAGAAAATAGAGAGGCATGGAAACCGTATGGGGAGTGAAAAGAATATAGAGGTATAAACAGAGAGTACGAGACAGATTGAGCTATAGAGAGATAAAGAGAGGGAGAGAGAGAGAGAGAAAGAGAGGGTGTTGATGAAATGATGATTGCCTCTTGTCTTTAATGGCTGGCCTGGAGCTTTCCCATACAGTGGGACCCATTCATTCTCTCTCTCTCTCTCTCTCTCACTTGTTCATTCTGCTTAGCACTCCTTCTGCATGTGTGGTGTTGTGGTGTGTCATGTTAACTATTTCCTAAATAATGAAATCTGTTTATTCTTCTTCTTCTTTGTCTTCTTTTAAACCTCTTATTAGCACTTTGATGCATTACAGTGTCTCTTTCTCCGTCTTTCCACCTACATGCCTTCTCGATGTTAAAGTATTGCAGCTGCTTGTGAGTAAAGCAGTAGATTTAATGCTGTAAAAATAAACAAATGCCTCAACAATGACAACAAATACACACTCATTATCGAAAGAAGAGCTGCACAAATAGTTGCAGGAATGAAAGTTGCTGGGTAGGTTTGACACATCATCAGACATGCAAATGTTTCGTGCTCGGGTGTTCATGTGATGTAAGCAAGGGCGGGCCTTATCGCTGTACCTGACTGACCCAACAGCCACGATTGCGCACATTCAGTGAGCAGAGATGCCCTCCATAAGCTATCCTGTAACCTTTATCTTCCTTCCCAATAGCATTGCAATCCGACCCTTCATTCTGGGTGCAACTTTGAATTGTTTCTGTGATGTCACAAAAAAAGCTATTAAGCCTAAAGCACTTTGGCCCTGCCTATTTTCATAGAGGTTATAAGGAGTGTTGCTGCCTGGACTGTTATTTAAATAAGGCACAGGCACAGGGCATCCAATCAGAACAGATCTCATTTACATATACCAGTCTTAACGACACAGTACAAAGCAGCCTGTTTGGTTAGAAATGATTATGTACAAATGGGTTGTGATTGTTTTTGATATATGAAAGTGGAAACAAAGAAATGCAAGAAAAATGGAGGATAAAGGTTAGATACTGAGTATTGCCCATTTTATGGTGCCTTTAATGGTGATCGAATTCTCAAATAAAACCCTTTGATGCCTACAACAGGACCCTCAGGGTTACTGCTGCAGCCTGTTAGATTATTCTTTAAAAGTGTCATAACCTGGAACAGTAAAATGCTGAATTAGGCATCTACAGCCCTAATATAACCTTCGTTTTCCTGGTTCGTATCATGTGTGCAGCGGCAGTGTTGTGTTAGATTGCCTATGGATCTGGTTTTGGGACGCTCCATGTAGAACTTGCTCTTATAGACAGAGCTCATGAGCGTCTCTTAGCACTTTCAGGACTAATCTATTCCAATTACATTTTGAATCAGTGCGGCTATAATGAGTTTAAGGTGGAAACACTGCTCTCTGGCTCTTGTGCTAATTGATATCAGGGCTGGAGTGGTTTGCTGTCCGGCCTGGTCGTGTACTTGTTTTATATGTTTAATTATTTGCTCGTTTTCAGCCTTTTGTTTTTGCAGGTCTGAGTGAGGAGATGAGGCTGACTGGGTTTTGTGGAGTCAGTCTGGTTCAGTAACTTGTTGATTTGGCTAACAGTGCTTAACTGTTACAGCTGAATCATAACACGTTTCCCTCGTTAGTATGATGTATTTCTGAGTGAAACATGGCATCAGGGAGGTTCTCTGGTCTCAGCTTAGCGTTTTTTCTCTTGATGATAGTGAAGCAGGTGGGAGAGGGAGGTGCAACATGATATTATTGGGTTTTTTTTCTCCCCACCCTCTAGTGAGTTGTGATGTAATCACAACTCAGAAGATGGATTTTTTTTTAGTGAAATGGTTAAAATAAAACTAAAATAAAATACAAATGAAATAAAATAAAAATATGTCAGTATGTAAACTGCAGTACAGACTTTAAAAACAGTAAAATACTGTAAGAAATCTTTATAACTTAAAGAGAAACTCTACCAAATGTTCAAAATTTCTACATAATTAAATTGTTGAGATGTGAACAAAGTCATTCAGAGCAGTTGGTGTGAAATCCATTCTACAGAAACTTGCCATATGAGAATATTTCACAGTGTTGGTGACCAGACATCTGACTAATATAACACCTTTATATAACAACTCCCTGCAGGAAATATATTAGATGAAATGGTTAGATATATGCTGCCTGGCGGCTGGCACATTGTTTTATGACAGGTTTGTGATAAAGTTTTGGGTTAAAATGTATTTTAATCCATTTATATTAAGCCATTCATGGTGGAGGGATACATGCAGGGCATTGTGAGGTAAAATAGTCCCCAATTTTAGGGCTATTGTACCGTCATCAACCCAAGAGACACATGTAAGTTCACAAATGGTATAGTAATTGGGATAGTAATTAAAATGGCTACATTTGTGTTGTAGACATTCTGACCTCTGGTTCCCATCACCACCACTGTAACAAAATGTTTAGGTTTCTTTACAATTAACCATTTTACATCAATACACTCTGAATCACTCTGTTTGTATATCATGTATGTATTAACTCAGATTTCTGGACACAGATGCTAGATATAGTCTGATCACTGGGTAATGTAAATGTGGTAGTTACATGTAAAAAGTATTTCTTAATCTTAAAAGAAGCCTAGTGCAGATAGATTTATTAAAGAAGGGCATTCCGTGGGTTGAACAACCTGATTTTGATTTTAATTATAGCCTATGTTATTAACAAGGCTGCAATTCAGGATGTTCTGAATAAAGGTGTTTAATCAACAGTATTTCACATGACCGGCAATCTGTGTAGAGAATATAAGGGTGCTGCATAGGGACACTGTGGAGTGGGACTGGCTGAGTTTTAAATGACTCCGTATTCCCTATATAGTGCACTGCATTAGGTCATGAAACGACATCCAACAACAAAGTGTACTAACTGTTATACAGGAAGTTGTCCAGCTAATGTGTAAATATAAAGGCCTTTCTATTCAACATATAATGCAACATTTGCTCATAGAAGCTGTTATTTCATGACCTACATTGTGGACTCAACCTTTAATAATACAATGCAGTACTGAGGTGGAAGTAACCATAGCGCTAGTTTCTGTTCATTATCTCTTATGCTAAAGTTTCACTTCAAGCGCATTTTATGTTTGTATCTAACTTATCGTGACACTGTTTTGTGATCAGATTCACCAGTTCAGTCTGTATTGTTATCATATAGATAAACAATAAGTTATTCATACCTTATTGGCCAGTGGCATAATTATTGTTATTTTGGTCAGTCATCAGGAGGTTGTGAGTTCCAGTCCCAGTGATATGCCAAAAAGGTGTAAATTATTGATTACAGTATATCCTACAGTATATTACAGGCCTAATCTTAGTCGCAAAAACTTAAAGAAAAAAAGTTTCTTGAAGAGGATATGTATATGAGAATAACTGACTTTTTATTTATATACTTTTTTTTTAAAAAACAAAACTTTGACCTAGTACAACCCCAAATCACATTTTGCGTTTTAAAACATGCACCACATTCTTCACTGAGGAGACTGCAGGCAGGCCAGTCCAGTACCTGTACCCTCTTCTTCTTCTGCAGCTAAGCCTTTGTAATGTGGGCAGCATGTGGTTTTGCATTGTCTTGTTAAAAAGCGCATAGCCATCCCTGTAATAGACGTCTTCTTACAGGCAGCATATGTTGCTCTAAGATCTCAGTGTACTTTTCTGCATTAATGATGCATTACAGAAGTGTAAATGACCTTTGCCAAGAACACTGCCACACTGAGCCCATACCATGACAGACACAGGCTTTTGGACTTGCTGCTAACAACAGTCTGGATGTGATGTATCTGCAAATGTTGTATAAAAGTAAAAATTGTCAAAGATGGTCCAACTTTTTTTGGGGATGTGTTGCAGCCCTAAACAACGTGAATGCATTTACAAATGAAAGGAAGTTGACAAGTAAAAAAAAAAAGACTTAAGATAAATAAGAAGTATGGATGTGGGCTCTTTAAACAAATCAACTGGGCATTGCATGTGTACTACTTCTCTTTTAATCCACTTTGACACACTTCCCCACCTCTCTCTTTCTCTTTCTCTTCCTTCCTCCCCTTTCTCATTTTACATGAGGTTGTTTTGCTCGCTGCTAGGCAGATGGTTTGGACACACACTGTTGCTTTAGTATGAAGTGATGGGATAGTGTGAGGGTGGAGTGTGTGTGTGTGTGTGTGTGCATGCACTTTTTCCCTAAACAGACTGCCCTAAGTATTCCTGCTTTTCCCTTTCTTCCTCGTCAATGGTTATACTAACATAGTGTGTGGCTATCACCACTGGGCTCCATAGGCTTCCCCCCCCCCCAACATCTCCATTGATTATGGCCTCAGCTGGAGTTATGAAGCTGCTGGTGTGTTATCTACCTCACTGCTCCAAACAGCCAGGTTCTGGCAGAAAGCAGCGCGTTAGCAAATCGCAAGCCTATTCAACATGGATGTCGATAAGTAAGCACTTTTCCTAGCTGTGGGAGGAGAATAAAGCAAATTTTCAGGACGAGTTGTGTGATATTCCCCTTATCTGGAACTCACTGCAGGGGGCAGGTGAATTGGAGAATGACTGTGAGTGCAAATATGCTCAGTTTGTTGTATCTTATTTGAGGATTTTGATATATTCATACGTGTATGCTCAGTATGTCGTGCACGCACACACACTCGCAGTCAGCTGCTGTTGTTGTTTATCCGGCTTTGACCTTCCTCCCATACCCGTGTCCAGCCGGTCTGGTCCTGTGACGAAATAGAAGTAAAGTCATTTAACGAGGCTGGTAAAAGGTAGTGAAGCTACGAGGAGAGCAGTGCAGCACTTATTCTCTTTATTCTGTATTATTTAAAGTGTGCCAGCGTCTGCTGTGGAGTCTAACATGTTTGTCACTTACCTGCGTTTAGGAGTTCTTGAGTTTTCTGCCCTTGGGGGTTATCTTGTTTTCTGCTCACATAAATCTGCACATTTGATGATGTTTGTCTGCCATTAATTTTAAATATAGATTTTCAAGCTAGGAGCATTCTGACAACGCTGACGTTCTGTGTTTATGTGTGTGTGTTGCCGTTTAGCGGTGCAGGTACAAGTTTGAACACATGGCGAGTCCCGGGGGAGACGAGGAGCGGAAGGAGGAAGAAATGTAGGAAAAGAACATGCCTCTGGAGTTTTATGAGACAGGAAGGGGAGCGAGAGAGCGGGAAGGAGGAGAAATGAAAGGGAAGAAAAAAAATAGCTATTAACGTTCAGTAAAGACTAGCAAATATTTCACTGTGATCAGGGAAATCTCTGACGGCCTTTGTGATGCTTATGTTGGTATCAGTTGGTCTCAGTAAACACACACATCAGATGCAGTGATTCTGGGGCCCTAGGCAATAGGAGATCCAATGCCACATCACTGTTCAGCCACTCTTGCATCAAAGAATTGGGCAGTTGGGGCAGATTTGGTGGATGCCTTCCCTGGCACAATTATGAGGAGAATTTCCTGTAGACTGGGATTTTAGCCACTGCGGATAGACCCGTATGACCTTACGCTTCCATACACCTGCAAATTCTGCTATTTCCTT
Source organism: Semaprochilodus insignis (assembly GCA_034552555.1). NCBI lineage: Eukaryota > Metazoa > Chordata > Actinopteri > Characiformes > Prochilodontidae > Semaprochilodus > Semaprochilodus insignis. The sequence goes on along the minus strand of CM067476.1, from coordinate 33,661,989 downwards.
CACACTGTGGCCTTTGGCACACACAAATGCAGTCACTCCTATTAGCCAACCATTACCGTCTACTTTGGACCCATTTCCACACACTGAATGAGACATTCACTGCACTGTACCACCTCTTCTCAATCTATGAATCCCGTCACTCACACCCCACAGGTTTTATAGCCCTATTGTCCTCATGCATCGCCATCTGAAGGAGGCTGAATTTACCACCACCTTAAACACACAAGGTGTTTTTTTGGCTGGAGAGCATATATATACATTTGCTACTATGAATTAAAGCCCACCCCATTCACTAAAATATTATCTATGGTAGTAGCATACCGTATGTGTAGTAGCATGGATTAACTTTTGTAGAATTACAACAAACAGCAAACGAATAAACAACATGCAAGGGGTGGGTGAAAAACAAAATTGCTGTTTTTCACCACCACCAGATTATACACTGTCCAGTCCATCGACTCCAACAACCTTTTACCCCCCTCTTCTTCTTTTAGACTTTTTATTCTGTGCTCTCGTTGTTCATGTGTTCACTATTGTTGAATCGATTACTTATATTTTAGCCCTACTGAAAACCCCTTTGAGAATATACCATTGGGCATCCCACAGGATCCCACCATGGAACCAACAACAACTTCGGCTTCTTTTAATCTACGCACTCAAGCCTTTGCAGGTGCTTCCAATGTGGTTTAGCGGAGCCAGACTGAACAAGGCCCGTCCCAGCAGACACATCATATCAGCCCAGAAATGATGTATTAATTTGCCATTGGGACAAGCCCCCCACTCTATCAGGAGAGCGGCAGTAATCTAATACAGACAGCCGCCATTGATAACGCGCGCTTACCGTGCATACAGCGTGCGGCGTGACAGACCGCCGTAGAGATATATGAAGATGTATCTGCTGAAGCATAATGAGTCAGTGTCTTACATCTCTATGTCGGGGGTTGGGGGGAGGGAGAGTGTGGGGGTTCGAATAAAACAGTGCCTGTCGCTCTTTGTGCAAGGGGGTCAGGGGAAAAATAAATTACGGAAGAGAAAAATGAATTAGGGATGACGGAGCGTTGGCTTTGAAAAATTGGACTGTCAGGGCAAGCAGTCGTGAGAGTCTGATAATGGAAGAGGATGAACTTCTCTCTCTTTGCTTTGATTGTGGAGTATGTGAGAGAGAGAAAGAGCAAGAGAGAGCAAGAGGAAACTATGCTGCGTATTATTGCATTATTAAAGGCACATACACACACATATCATATAAACACACTTTTTTTTGCCCACACTTTGCATATGAAGTGGTTTAACTGTTTCATCCACACTTTTAAGGCCATTGAGGACAAACTTGTATGTAGTTCTATATCATATGTAAATATTCAGTCATGAACAGAGGAAATAAGCCAAGGCACACATCTATCCAAGCATAACAACTACTATTAGGGATGCTTCGATCTGATCTCAAAGATCGGTATCAGGCAGATCAAGACACTTTTAACTGACCCGTATTGGCTTTATTGGGCATGATCCTAAGCCCGATCCTATGTTGTCCCTCAGCGGTCACATGGGTGTCATTAAAGAGAGGACAGTTTGTGGCAGGACAGCTAAAATGTCTGCAAATATTTTTAACTGGAGAAGAAAAGCAGTTGAACCCGTAAATTGTCTGCAGTGAGAGTTCAATACTACCAATTTTATACGGCCCCTAAAAATAAATACTCAACGGAATACAATGGGTTTACTCAGGTAACTCAGGCAAAGGCTGCACCGAAGCAACACCTGGGATTCTCAACTTTCTTTGCCCAAGAGGTCCACCTGATAACAACTACAACGCATAGAACTACAATTAAAGAACAATCATGATATGTACAAATTCAAACAAGGGAGCTGTGAAAGCCCCAAGAAACCTCTCCATCAGTGGATAGCCAGCAGCTATGTTGTCTGAAACTGAAGATGTCTGATTAGCTATAGTGACGCTTTTATTAGTACACGTGTACATTAACATATTCACTCGTCATCAAAACAATAGTTCAAGAAGAATTCAAGTTTGGTCGCGCATGTGTCATAAGCAAGGACGAGCCTTATCACTGTACCTGACTGACCCAACAGTCTCAGTCGCGGACATTTTCACTGTAATGTACTTAGATTGTATATATACACAAGTATTGGCTCAAAACCTGATATCGGGAGAGACTACTAACTACTATTACTAAAAACTGTCCTAGCAAAAAGCCCCTTCTTTATTTTGTGTTGATGATTTTTTGGATCTTCCCGACAATTTGTTTCTCAATATTTCGTTTTTTAGTTAGTCAGGAAAGACAGGAGCTACACAATGGCAGCATAATATAATGTAATAAAATGCATTCATCAGCTAAGACACTTATCCTTCTGGGTCACAGGGGGTGCTGGAGCCTATCCCAGCACTCATTGGGTGGAGGTCAGGAAGCAACCCGGAACAGGGCGCCAGTCTATAAACACATTCATAATTTAGCATCTCCAGCTCACCGCTGACTGCATGTCTTTGGACTGTGGGAGGAAACCCACACAGACACAGGGAGAACCCTGGACACCTTAGCTGGGAATCAAACCAAGGCTCTTTGTGCTGTGAGGCAACAGCGCTACCCACTGCAAAACCGTGCCGCAGGAAGAACTTGTTGTTTTCAGAAAAGTAGTTGATATCATGCATGCTAGTTTAAAGAACAAAGTTTGCTTCTTTCATGAAGCTCATGAAGTTGCACAATGAAGCCATAAAGAAGTCTGAGGACTTTAAAGCCTCTGTAAACTCCCTCACTGAAAGTTACTACATGAAATGGCTATTAATTTGCTGCATGTTTTCTTGGACATTGTTTTATGACAGCTTTATAAAAACGTTTATATTTTTAACCATTTATTTTAATCCATTTATGGTGGAGCGGTACATGCAGGGTGTTATAAGACAAAACTTTTATTTTTCAAATTCATCACTATTTTAGCATCATCATCATTACATATAAAAACTCAGAAGACTTGTGTAGGTTTATTGGTGGATTTGGATAGTAAGTAAATTCACCAAAGTGCTGGAAATCCCACCAGTGAAGCGCTGATAAATAAAATGGCCGTATTTGTGTTGTAGATATTGTGACCTCTGGTTTCCATTCCCACCACTGTAAAGCATCTGTAAGTTCAATTCAATTCAAATAAAGCTTTATTGTCATGACTGTATTAAGTACAATGTTGCCAAAGCATGTAATTCAGTGCTAAATATACACTTCAGAACTACTATCAAACATAGGAGGAAATAGATTCTGTAAACACTTCAGTAAATAATATTCAGTAAATAAATATATTAAATAATAAAATGATAATAGACTGTATATATGCAACATACATACGGTGGGAGGTTTGGTAGCCGGTCAGTGGGGTCGGGGTGTGGAGTGTGTTACTCACTGTCCCTCAGGCGGTGACATGTTGCCACATATTTAGCAGTGAGAGGGGCTGTGTGTCCTTCAGCAAGGAAAACTGGGAATTGTTCAGATTCAGGTAGAATTTAGAAATTTGGAAGAATATGTTCTAATGTTTTGATGAAAGTTTCTTGTGTCAGTTTGAATTTCTCACTGTGGAAGTGCAGCTTTGTCTCCACCTCAGCGCTCTCACAGTGACCACACAGTCGTCTCTCTCCGGGTAGCCAGGATTTCTTATATCTGCCCGTTTCTCTACAAGTCATCGTTTCACATCAAGCCACTCTGAAAGCCTCTGCTTACCTCTCAAGGTCGGAATTCTACAGGAATTTTAAAATTTTTGTGGAATTCCCCTCCGTCTGTAAAGAAAGCATAATAACAATAACATTTCTTATGTAAATAAATAATGAAAGAAATTCCAGTAAAAAAAAAAAACAGTACAAATCTAATCTACTATCGTGTGTGTTATAATGGTGTGTGCATCATTTCTGCCTTCCTGATTTTTTGGCGGTAGATGTGTCATGAGGTATGTTTCTGTTAGTTGTTCTGTCAGTATTAAAGAGAGGACGACGGCATACATGTGGAGCTCCTGGTAGCTCGGGGGCCCTAAGCAAAGGCTTTGCCGTCCTGTACTGTACAGTGCTCAGCTCTCCTGGGTAAACTCTGTAATGTTATTTATGTGGCTGTTGGGTTGTAATTGAATGAATAATGGGGACAGAGGAGAGTCTAAGTGGGGAAAGGCTGTAAGCTCATTATAGGCCACCCGTGTGTGTGTGTGTGTCAGTGTGTGTGTGTGTATGTGTGTGAGAGAGAGAGAGAGAGAGAGAGAAAGAAAGAAAGAAAGAGATAGGGTGGTGTCATCTGGTGCTGCCACTTGAGTTCTGCCACCCTGTCTCGACAGCCTAGAGAGAATGCTGACATCTGGAATAGCAAACACACACAGATCATTTCCACTCCTGCTCTTTCTCACCTCAACACACACACACACAGACACACACACACATGTAATGGAAACACACAAAGATCACTTTCACTCCCTCTCTTTCTCACCTGAGTGAGCACACACGCGCACACACACATACTCAGAAGCTTTGCTGTCACTTTGCTCACTATCCTGAATCTTATCTTCTCTGCAGACTGTAATCAGGAGATATAAATGCATCAGACAGCACAAAGAATCTCCCAGCCTGCCTCACCTGTCCGCTCTCTATCCCTACCTCCCTCCCTCCCTCCCTCCCTCTCTCCCTCTGTCTCTCCCTCCCTCCGTCTCTCCCTCCCTCCCTCCCTATGTCTCTCCCTCTGTCTCTCTCCTTCTCTCCTTCCCTCACTGTCTCTCACTCCGTCCCTCTCTCTCTTCCTCTGTCCCTTGTTCTTTCTTCCTTTCTCTCTCTGTCTATCTCTCTCTTTCATTCTCAACTCATTCTCTCTGTCTTCCTCTGTCCCTTGTTCTCTCTGTCTCTTGCCCCTTCTCTCTTTCTCTCACTCTCATCTCATTCTCTCTCTGTCTCTTTCTGTCTGTCCCCAATTATTTCTGTTCTTCTCTTGTTATCATTTTCTCTCCTCCCTCTGTCTCTCTCCTTCTTTTCTTCTCTTACTGTCTCCCACTCAGTCGCTCTCTCTCTTCCTGTGTCCCTTGTTCTTTCGTCCTTTCTCTCTCTGTCTATCTCTCTCTTTCATTCTTATCTTGTTCTCTCTCTGTCTTCCTCTGTCCCTTGTTCTCTCTGTCTCTTGTCTCTGGCCCCTTTTCTCTTTCTCTAACTCTCATCTTATTCTCTCTCTGTCTGTCAGCAATTATTTCTGTTCTTATCTTGTTCTCATTCTCTCATTCCCCTCCAATTTCTTCTCTCTCTCTCTCTCTCTCTCTCTCTCTTTCTTTCTCTTTCTCCTCTCGTTGTCTCTCTGTCTCTCTCTGCCCCCTCTCTTCCTGTCTGTCCCTTGTTCTTTCTCTCTTTCTCTCTCTGTGGATCTCTCTCTTTCATTCTCATCTCATTCTCTCTCTGTCTCCCTCTGTCCCTTGTTCTCTCTGTCTCTTGCCCCTTCTCTCATTCTCATCTCATTCTCTCTCTGTCCCCAATTATTTCTGTTCTTCTCTTGTTCTCATTCTCTCATTCCCCTCCCATTCCTTCTCTCTCTCTCTTTCTCCTCTCTCTCTCATTCTCCTCTCGTTGTCTCTCTGTCTCTCTCTGTACCCCCTCTCTCTCCCCCTGTCTGTCCCTTGTTCTTTCTCCCTTTCTCTGTCTGCCCTTCTTTCTCTCTCTCTCTCATCTCATCTCTCCCTGTCTCTCTGTCCGTAATTCTGTCTCTCATTCTCTCGTTCTCATTCTCCTCCCATTCCTCTCTCTCTCTCTCTCTCTCTCTCTCTCTCTCTCACACACACACACACACACACATTCTACTCTTGTTCATTTCTTCAGATGTGCTTCTTTCCCGGGTGGCTGCTGTCCGTGTCTTTGCCCTGTTACCTGCCTCTGCAAATAAACAAACACAAACAGGGTCACCTTTCCTCCTCAGCCAGCCTGCACAGCTGAGACTGTCCCTGCCAACCGAGCCCCATCTTCTTCCTGAAGCGGAGTAGAGCAGAGCAGAGCACAGCAGAACTCCTCACTGCTCTGACTACCAGAATATTTCTTTTGAGCATTTGTAGCTTGTGCAATGACAAGAACCCTAACTACCCTTTCCAATGACTGGCCTTATTTTAAAACACTAGAGGAGGTTCTGTAGTGTAATACGTCAGATTTAACCGGTCCATTTGTATAGGAAACAGTATCTGTGTAATCTCTCCTAATTACCATGAACGTCTTCTTGACAATGCATGAGGAGTTCAGCGCTTGGCTTCTTCCCCTCCCCTGTCCTGTGCACAAGCATGAATGGCCTTGTTACTGATTAGCTAGAAGAGTCTTGTGTGGCTTGACCTGCACCACAGAACACAGATCCAGGGCTGTGTTTTCAGCATGAACACAGAACGTACCACTAGCAAACTGTGAGGAGATAGTTACTGAATTTTGTATTTGAATATTGAATATTTGAATACTGGATTGAAATCATATACTGTGTCTTTAATTACTGTACCTCACCAGACAGAGATAATCAAGCTCAAACAAGGCATAAGATGCTTGTGCTAGCCATGTTTACATAAGCCGACTGCTGATTTCGGTCCTTGACATACATGGCTCCCAGCCTGAGGAGATGAAACATGGCCTGCAGAGAGATCAGCTACATGTGGAGCTGTTTCAGCAGGCGCTCACAGTTTGGGTTGATAGAAGCAGGGTGGAGTTTCACACGCAGAACAGCAGCCCATCTCCTGAAGCAGGTGCCTCTAATTTATTCACATAGACTTTGTAAAAATAAAACTTGTTAGTGGTATGTTTATGGTTATTCATAGAAATGACCTTAAAACTCAAGCAAAGCAAGCGTTTGCATCCGTGGGCCAAGCACAGGCCGGAATCTTTTCATTGATTCCCAGTTCATTGCACGATTAGAACCAATCCAATGATTAATCAGCTGATTAATTGAAGTAACGAAGCTGCCAGAAGATCTCTGTGTCTTCATTTCTCTTCACAGGAGATTCAGGATGTTGAAACCCAGGATTTTTTTTTAGGACCAGCACAGTATGAGCCTAAAGTAGGAGGTGTAGTGTTGCTCATCACTGCGCGGGTTATGAGCAAAGCAGGATTTCAGTCAAATAAATGGGCGAGTACATTTCTGACCTTACAAAGACCTGATTTGATTAATCTTCTTTAAGATTAAGTACTATTATAGGAGATTATAATCTAAATTAACCTTTCATAATCATTTCAGTTGAATGATCAGATAGATCTATGTTTACATAAGCTCATTGGACAATTCACCTCACATGTTTAAGGTGGATAACTGGGCTATAAATACCTGTGGGGTGTGAGTGACATGATGCACAGATTGAGAAGAGGTGGTACAGTGCAGTGAATGTCTCGTTCGATGTGTAGAAAATGGCTCCAAAGCAGATGTTAATGATTGGTTAAAAGGAGTGACTGCATTTGGGCGTGCCAAAGACCATAGTGTGAAGGAAGTAGCTGAATTTGCAGGTGTATGGAAGCGTATGGTCATATGGTTCTACCAGCAGTGGGACAAACCCCAGTCTGCAGGAAATTCTACTCAGAATTATGCCCGGGAAGACATCCACCAAATCTGTCTCAGCTGCCCACTGCTGGACTAAGAATACCAAAACTATCCTGCCAGATCACTAATTAAAGACTGGATGACCAACACAAACTGTGCAGCAGCAGATGAGCTATCATCTCTGACTTTACATCTAGAAGGCGGACCAGCAAGGTAGGAGTATCTAATAATGTAGACAGTGAGTGATCCGCTCACACCAGCACAACACACCACCACCATGTCAGTGTCACTGCAATGCTGCGAATGATCCGCCACCCATATAATACCTGTTCTGTGGTGGTCCTGTGGGGGTCCTGACCATTGAAGCGCAGGGTGAAAAAAGTATGCAGAGAAACAGATGGACTACAGTCTGTATTTGTAGAAATACAAGGTGAACCTATGTGGTAAGTGGAGCTGATAAAGACAAAGGGTGAAGATACAAGGTAGATCTATATATATATATATATATATATATATATATATGTGTGTGTGTGTGTTTGTATATACACAGTGGTGGATGTATTTTGTTACTGTACTAACGTAGTTTTATCGTGTATCTGTACTTTACTTAAGTATTTCCACTACATTACGCAAAATTTGTCATTCCTTTTGGCTTATGTTAAAACAAAAGAAGTTTATTCATAGATTCTTAGCATCCATGGAAAAGTCCATTTCAGGCCTGGACTACATCAAGGACCACCTGGAGGAAGGCAGGTACAGCAGGATGGGGTTAATGCAAACACTGACAGACACTCACACATCAAAGCATTAGTGAACAGATAAAACATATTGTTCCTGATTTTGTGGATAAATAGACCGCAGTATAGATATATGTGTACATATGACTGGCACTGAAGTGTCTTTTTCTGAATTTATACAAACACTATATCGTAAATTAGTTTTGGCTAGTTTATGTTTATGACCTACAGCTGCAATATAACAAAGGAAAACTCATTTGTGAACCTGTATTTAAAGCAAGTGTTTAAACTTAAACCTGTAACTAAGTTGCAAATAAATCTTAAGATGAAACTTTTTATAGTTCTACCTAAAGGAAATAGTTTGCCTTCAGTGTTTTGTGCTCATGATCATTTGAATAGACATCAGTGTCAGACTAATTAATGACCTTCTATTAAAGGAGTCTTGTTGCAGAAATGGTAATAGGACATTACAGCCACAATAAATCATGTTACTTTTACTCTCCATATTTAAGTACATTTGAAGGTAAATACTTTAGTACTTTTACTCCAGTGGAGGTCTAAAGGGAGGAACTTCTACTTTTATTGGAGGAATATTTTATCTTGGGTATTTCTACTTTAACTCTACTACATGGTTTGTGTACTTTGTCCATCACTGTATCTATATATATCATATACCAAGCAGCTGCACACAAGCCTAACATTACTACATTACTATAGATCATGCCAAGCGTCAACTGGAGTGATGTAAAGAATGTTACCACTGGACTATGGAGCTGTGGAAATGTGTTCTTGAGTGATGAGTCATGCTTCCCTGGCAGTCTGATGGACAAATCTGGGTTTGGCGGATGCCAGGAAAACACCACTTATCAGAATGTATAGTGCAAACAGTATAGCTTGGGGTAATGGTCTGCGGCTGTTTTTCAGTGTTTGGGCTCTGCCCCTTTGTTCCAGTTACGACTGATGTTAAGACTACAGCATACAAAGACATTTTAGACAGTATATAGCTGGATATGCTTCCCGCTGTGTGACAGTAGTTTTCCTGTTTCCACCCTTGATTCTGCAGCCGTATGTCACTGTATGATGAGTTCGGTTTGGAGGAACTCATACACAGATCCCTGACACACTGAAAACCTTTGGATGAACTGAAATGTCGACTGCAAGCGAGACCTTGTTGATCAACATCATCTCTCATCTTTTGACTGAATGGGCAAAAAATCCCACAAATACACTTAAAATTCTTTTGTAAAATCTGTATACTTCTATATATAGTATATAGATGTCTACATACAGATATGTAGACTGTTCAAAAGAACAGTTGCACCCAAAGGGAATCAACTGACAGGAATGAAACTTGGTGGGTAGGTTTGACATTGTGAGAAATGCAAATGATTGAAGTTGCACGCTCAGCTGCGTATGTTGCATAAGGAAGGACGGACCTTATCGCTGTACCTGAGTGACCCAACAGCCCCAATTGCGGACAGTCAGCGAACAGTGATGCCCTCCACAAGTCATCCTGTTAGTGCCAGCACCTTTGGCAGCCGGCTGCATGACGCAGGACTGCAGTGTTGTCATGTCAGACTGTCATGGAGTGACTCAGAGTGATGAGTCTCACTTTTGTCTTAGTGGACTAATCTGTGTGTGGAGGCACCGCGGTCAGTACCAAAACGAACGGTTTGTTGTCACGTGTCACACATCCAGAACACCTGGTGTCACTCCACCTCCACCCCTACCATTAAATCTGCAGGGACTGTGTGAGATTATTCAAGCTTCATGGGATGGATTATCCCAGGACACCATTAGGAACCTCTACAACTCCATACCGTGACGTCTGACATGTTGTGTTAGCAAACATGGCAGCCCGATGCCATATTTCTTCTGTATGTGTAACTCCATGAATATTGGCCATATCAGTCTAAATGTATCATCATTTACTGTTCCTGGTAACCTTTATCTTCCTTCCCAATAGCATTGCAATCTGCCACTTCAGTCTGGGTGCAACTGTTTTTTTGAGTGTATATAGGTTTCTATATACATATGTATACATACTGTATAGATAGGTTTGTAGACACCAGACCATCACACCTATATAGCTGGTCCAGACCTTTTTGATGATACCGCTCAGTTTTGGGCTGTGTTTAAAGGTGTGATGGGAATTTCTCCGCAGGCAATCTTAAATATTCCATAACTATAAATGCACACCCTTGACTCGGGTACTTCAGAGCAAGTGGTGCATTCATCCTGAAAGAGATAATATCCTCTAGCTTCTCCCCCCACTCCTCTGTCTCTCTCTCAATCATATCCTGGACTACCTCTTCACTTAATGAAATGTCCCCCTCTCTCCCTGATCCACACACTCATTCTGTCTCTCTGTTACGCACACACAAACACTCACGCACACTCGGGGCATCCACTCTCCTCTGTTGTAACCACTCTGCTGTTGCTCTAATGAATGCTGTTCTTTGTTCCTAATTGCATTAGCCAGTGGCTTATTGAAGTTTCTCTCCATAAGTCAGTTTGGAGAGAGATGAAGGAGGTGCTGAGCTTGGGCCGTTTGCTGGTCCAGCCTGGATAACATTAGTGTCAATGAGAGGGGAAATATGCTGCTTATTTAACTGCAGGCTAATCAGAGCACTGCACCAAATGTTATTATAAGTCATCATGAATTTTAGAGTTAGAGCTCGATATTGTGGTCCAAACCCAACGGAGCCCTATTCACAGCAGGACTGATCAGGTCTGGAAGCTGTTTCTCAAATATCTGTCAGACTCAGGTCAGATTAAAATTTCACCTTTGGGTTTCTTCTTGCCTGTTTCCAAGCTTTTAATGGATGTTGGTCTGTTATTTTAATATTAACTTTTAACCATTAACTTAATAATGTAGCATCCCACTATGCAACTGGTAGATAACCTGCCGAGGCTCAACAGAGAAGCTGGAGGCTACAGTCGGCATAGGAAGACCTGGTGATGGGGCTAGCGCAAGGACACTTGGCAGCTGGACAGAGCAGCAAGGCTGAAGGCTGGAGGAGGTAAAGGGTCTGGCTCAGTGGACGCCTCTTGCTGGTGTCTGTGGCATGGTGGGCACGAGAGAAAGTGAGGAGCAGTTGAGGAAGCATTGTTGCTTTTGCTGCCCCAAGTTGCACAAGGAATGACGCTGCATGCTGTGAGGAGAGCTGCCACACTGGGGAGGAGGATGCAGCACATGGTCTCTCACTGCTCCAGCACTTCTAGGAGAGAGGATGCGACTTCAAGGGTTGACTGGCAGCGCACATGAACAAGAGTGCGTGCCCTTGGTGTGTGGTACTGTGGACACTCAGTAATCCCTTCTGTGCAGTGACTGCGAAGGGGATACAGCATGCCCCCTGTGCTCTCAGAAACTCTGCTGGGACTTGGTTGGGTTGCTAGGATGGCTCCTAGAAATTGGGGAACAATGTAGGAAAGCGGCTCTGCAGAGCAGTGAGCATGGAGCACCATGGTTAGAAATGCGGTAGTGTAAATGGACTGATAGGTTTTTTAGACGTAGATGCTTATACAGGTGTTACTTGTGTTATTCTGTGTCGGGTTGTGGAGATGTTTAGTTGGGTAGTAGTGCAGTGTTTGTGCCTACTGTCCTGTTGAAGCATGTGGCTACAGATGACCTGCCTGCTATCTCAGCTGTTCAGTTTTGTCAGGCTGCAGTCAATTTCAGACAGAATTTTGTCAGGCTGCAGTCAGTTTCAGACAGGCTACCATTGGGTTTTCAAACTCTAGTTGAGTTCAGGTTCAAAACTTGGTGCTGTGGATTCTGGTAGATTGGAGCTGGATGCTTTTGGGATGCATTCAGATTTGGCTCAATTTTCAGGCATGCAGTAACAGGCGTGAGTGCATTTGAAGGAAGCTGGAGCCTGACTTTTATGGCAGCACATTACACTACATTATATGCGTGTATGTTGTATTTTAAACAGGTGCTAAGTGTGTTTTCTTAATTCATTAGGCCTAAAATGTATAGAAAATGGCTATTGGTCCCTATAAACTTTGCTTTTGTGGTCAGGACAATGATGTTTTATAAAGTTCTCTGCTTTCCAGAACATTTGCGATACATTTAGTGATGATTAGACTTTAAGTAGCTTCTGGAACTGTGAGAACTGTCTGGGACTTTCCAATAACATACATAGCAGTATAAATACAATTGCATTAAAACAGCCACTTTAGTTTATGTTCCAGCTTATTAAGTGGATAGTAGATACAGAGCTACATTTCATTTAGAGGGCATCAAGAGGTCACTGCATCCGGCAGACTTATTGTGCTACGTCTGTGGCCAATTTATAAAGACAAGAGCAAAAAAGTACTCAGTGAAAGCATTTGCTGAGATGTGGGAGGCCTATGAAGCATACTTCGGCATGCCTGTCACGGATCAAGACAAGCAGTGGGCACCTCATTTCACGTGTGAGCACTGCAGGAAAACTCTTGAAGGTAAGGAGGACAACTGCTGCATCATGAGACATGCAAATGATTCAAGTTTCACACTCGGCTGCACATGTGACATAAGCAGGGAGGGGCCTTATCACTGTACCTGACTGACCCAACTGCCACAATTACACACATTCAGCAAGCAGTGATGCCCTCCATGATACCTGGCATGTTGTGTTAGCAAACATGGCGGCCTGATGCCATACTGAGAGACACTTCTTCTGTATGTGTAGCTGAATAAATATTGCCCATATCAGTCTAAATGTATCATCATTTATTGTTCCTGGTAACCTTTATCTTCCTTCCCAATAGCACTGCAATCTGACGCTTCCTTCTGGACGCAGCTATTCTTTTGACGATGAGTAAATCTATTACCTTACAGTATATATTTTCTGCGCTGTGTTAATATCTTACACATTACTAAGTAATGTTTGAGGTAAATCTGATTTTTTCATTTCATTGACCTGCTCATAGAAACAAAGTTTGTGATATATATATAGCTGCTTTAGTTTACGCTCTGCATATAAGCAACTGGAATATAAGAAGCCAGGAACAAAAATCTTGTTACAAAGTGTAATTTCATTCATTCACTCACTCATTCACTTTAATGTCTGTTTATTCATCTGGCAGTTCTAATTCTCACTGACAGCACTGTGTCATTCGAGCAGATGATTCACTCACTTCGAGGAGGAGGAGGTGGAGGAGGAGTAGCAGTGAGTTACAGGGAGGGGCTGAAGAAGACAGACTTTCTGAACATCTGAATGTGCTGGCGGCACAGCTATGTGCGCAGATGAGTGTGTGTCTCACTTCCATATCATTAGTTGTGGCAGGTGATGCCAGCCCCAGCTGTCAATCATCTGTAAGTGGCACATGTTGAATCAAATGTGTATATGTGAGTGAGAGTGTGTGTGTGTGTGTGCCTTCTGAATTCTCCTAAAGCGCTTAAGCACTGCCTCAAACTCAAGTGTCTCGCTTTAAAAGTGCTGTTGTGCTGTCTAATGGGTGCCGTTTCCAGGTTCAGTGCTTTTTGCCACAGGCCCAAAACAATCCGTACCTCTCCTCCAGTCAGTTCGGAGAAGGAAAAGTTTAACTATAGTGATTAAAAAGGCCAGCGCAAGCCTCGAATTGCTACAGTGTGCTCAAGGATAGGATGGCGATCAAATTACGGAGAAGGCAAAGTACACTGGATGTCACTAAGAATTGCTCAGGTGTTCTTCGTGATGAACCAGACAGTAAATGCAAACATAGAAAACAGACAGGTAAGAGTGTTCATCAGCACTTTGCTCATACTGTAGCCTCACAGTGATGTGCCAAACTTTACATTTCTCTTTTTCTCTCTCTCATTCAGCCATAGTGGCTGAATATTTCTTCTCACAACTGCAACCACTCCCTTGTTTAAAGACTGGTAGGGCATCCTGCGTTGTTCTGTTGGTATATCTAGCCTTGTTTTTTCTCCTTAAGTCTTTAGAGCTCCAAGCTATTTACTACCTGTATATTTAACCTCACACTGGATCTACTTGCAGCAGCGGCATGTAGGTCAAAGGGATCTGCAGGGTTTGGCTCTTCCATGGTTTTTGGCTCTTTCTCACACCAACCTGTATTTAAAGGACTAAGTGAAAAGTGTTATTATTGTAGATAGATAGATAGAGAGAGAGAGAGAGAGAGAGCATTAACAGTCTGTGTTGCATGTGTTAATTATTGCAGTGCTTTAAAACAACACAGATGGGTTTATTAACAGTCAGCGATTAGATCACAAGTTACATGTTACAACTGAATAAATAACATGATGACGCTATACAGGAATACCACATTTAGAATACGACCTGAGATAACTACCTGAATATTACTAGATAGAGAGATAGATAGATATCATGTATTTGACTGTAATATAATTGTAAATCTAATCACGTGCGTGGCATCTTCCTTTAATTATGAAAAGATGTATTTTGTTATGAAATGAAATAAAACTTGCCAGCATCTTTCCATTTTCTACAGCAAATGGATTTTGGAAGCATGATTAGGAAGTCCTGTAACCTGGGTTCAAAGGCACTCAAAATATATAACAGCAGTATTATATTTGATAAGAAATCACTTAGTCAAGCTCCTTATTTGTTTTGGCCTCGCTCAGGAGCGCTCTCCTGCATTTTACAAACCCCTGAAGACATTCCAGTTCTCATCACTACACATTCTCTAACAACAACCAAGATGATGAATTGACTGTGTACCAGCAAAAAGAACATTTCCACAAACTTCACAAGGATCAGAATATCCAAAAGCAGCTCAAACTGGGTTACGAACCTCTGAGTTATATATGAATGAAGCGATTAAGCGCTACATCTTCTGAATGAAGCGATGAAGCTCTTCATGCTGCTTTCACTTTTCCAAAATGGTAAGTGGTTTGAAGTCAGCATTTTCCCATTCTGTGGGGAGCAATTCATTTAAGACATTCTGCCTGTCTGTTTTGTGCTACATCTTGTGAGGAGCTGTAACATCAGTTTATGTTGAGTTGCAGAGAGTCGAGTTATGAGGGAGAGAATTCAATTCCAAATCAAGTTTTTGTTCTCGAATGATCCAGAGATCCAGATCCTCATTTTGCTTGCCAACATAGACAGCATCCTGCACAATGCCACAGGCTGCCCATTTCCTGAGAAGCAATGGACCTGATGATCTGCCTAGTTTTCTGATGTTAACTAAAGTGGCTCACTTAAAATGAGCCACTCGGGGTCTTTTCTGTGTGGAGTTTGCATGTTTTCTTCCACCATCCAAAGACATGCTGTCAGGCTGATTCAAGATGCTAATTGCCCCCTAAGTGTGAGTGTGTGTGTGAATGTGTGTGTCTGTGTGTCTGCCCTGTGATGGACTGGTGGTCTGTCCAGGGTGTTTCCTGCCCTCCACCTGATGAGTGCTGGGATAGGCTCCAGCACTGCAACCCAATAGAATAAGTGGCTCAGAAGATGATTTTGAATTTCTACATAAGAACTGACTCCAAGAATCTTGACTTTTAGAGTCAGTGGCAGTCGAAGACTTTACTTGAATCAACTTTCCATTAATAGCTAAGAGACGTCGCAGGTAGTAGTAGAACAGTAGAGTGCATAGCTGCAATCAAAGTCTGAAAGCAGCACTGAGAGTAGACAGGGTCATTTGTTCTTTGTTACTGTTATTTGTATCATTCTTCTACTGCATGTTTTCCTTCTAGCTTCAGTTCTGAGCCATTTTTAAGGTGCAAGAAGTGCCAGAAAGAAGGAGAACAGCAGGAGAAAACGCAGCGCGAAAAGACCAATATAGTAAAGAACATCATGTTAGCACATGATGGGAACATTTGTTATTTCAGTTGTGTTATAGATTTTAAGAAGTAAAACAAGCAAACAAAAACAATATAAAATATATATGGTCATTTGAGTGCTGATGAGATAGCAGGTATCAGTTCATATAGCTATATGGGAGGTATAGATATACAGGAGGTAGTTATACATGCAGTTAATTTCTGACTGATGGTATTTGCATTTTAAAGCAATTCATAACATGTGCATATAACAGCAACAGAGAGTACATGAGGGCGCTGAGAGAGGACAGGAACTGACCATACCAGCAAACAAAAAACAGCAGAGGAGGTGAGAGCAGGCAGAGAGGGATGGAGGGAGATGATGTAATAGTAGGGGCAGGTGTGTATTCATTTACTAAATATTTAAAAGTACCACCAGATAAACCCTCGCTGTCCAAAGAAAATCAAGTATCTCCAAAATGGCAACTTTACAGGAGAGGGCAAAAACCTGGTTTAGTTTTAATGTAAGTCAATGGAATCAGACTTTTGTCCAAGCAATCTTGGTCCTTTCATCATGAAATTCACATAGCGTAGGCAGCGGCTGCTGTGTTCAAATGATGCCTAAAAGTAAAATTCTACAGTGCAGTGACGATATACACTGTATAACCACCAAGCACTTTATTAGGACCGCCTCCTTTTATCTCCACTCATTGTCCATTTCATCAGCACCACTTACCATGTAGGATCACTTTGTAGTTCTACAGTTACAGACTGTCGTCCATCTGATTCACTGCATCCTTTTTTACTCCCTTTTACAATGTCCTATAATGGTCAGATACCACCACAGAACAGGTATTATTTGGGAGGTGGATCATTAATGGTGTGCATTGTGAAAGTTGCTTCTCCTGAAAAGTTAGCATTTTGGAGATATGAGGTTTTCATCTCGCTGCCACATGGTTCTTTGGTTCTTTGGCCCTTGGGGAAGCTGGACCTTAATTCTGATGTGAGGTCAGTCTAACACTTTCCTTGCAATGATGAGAGGTAAGATTTGGGTAGGATGAGATGGCCAGAGTGTGCATTTTACACCAAGCCGTCTCTCTCTCTCTCTCTCTTTCTCTGTTTTCACTCTCCATCTCTTTTCTCCATCTGCTGTACTGAGGGAGAGGTGGAGGAGTAATGTGACCCTGAGAAACATGATAACAGAACAGATACAGCAGAAAAGAGGGCCAGTGTGAGTGTGTGTGTGTACGTGTGCGCGTGGGTGGGCTTTGGGTGTTGAAGGGTCCGCCGACCGCAAAGGCAATTCCAATTTGTCGGTGAGCATTGTGGCGCTGTGGTGTGTGTGTGAGTTAATGAGGCGAGTGTGTGAGCTCTTACTCATCCTGCCAGCACTGGCCGATCGTTCTCTGATTACTATAATGAAATGGTCAGGGGATTATTAACCAAACCGCCACAACAACACGCACAGACACACACACTCTCACACTCTGCTGGAAAAAGAAGGATCGCCCACACATGTTGTCACAGAGTCATTTCAGCCATTTGTCTGCTATTTGTTGATAGAGGGAGGGAGAGCGAGAGAGAGAGATAGTGAACGAGAGAGCTTTTCTGGAAGATATGGCTGCCAAAACAACTGCCTGCCCAGGTGAAATGCCACAGACTGTGTGGCCTCGAGCCACCACGGTGTATGACTTTCATTAAACTCAGACAGAAAAAAAGAGACAAACAAAGGGATGGCACAAAATAAGACCAGGGGTATACTAGCTCTACTGATGGAGCAATAGGTCAAGTGGAAATGCTGTTATACCTTCACAGCGTGCTGTAATGTAGCTTTCCTCAAAGGAAAAAGCACCTTAGCAAACCTCTTTTAGTCTATGCATGATGCGTTATGTTCATTGACAAATACAAATGAGCAGATGTGGATGCTGTGCGCAGCTGAATCGTGCCATCCCAGCTCAACTGGAGCAACCAAAACATGCAGAGCATGCATTATACAAATACCCGTCTGCTTCTGTTGGAAGTATATTCAGGTCTCTAGCAGTGTTGGAAGGAACATGGATATTCCCATCACCTCTTTGATGGTTACAAAAACAAATCTGAACAATAGAGAAACATGTATGCTTTGTTGATTTTTACCTTTATGCATCATTTGAAAACAGCAGCTGCTGTTTACACTGTGTGACAATTTCATGATTAATGGATGAACAGAAATGGCCCAAAATGGCTTGGAAAAAAGTATGGTTCCATTGTCTTACTTTAAAATGAAATAAGGTTTTTGCCCTCTCCTGTAAAGTTGCCATTTTGGTGATACTTGTTTGTGTTTGGACTGAAATTTGTATTGAAATTAATGTATTCTAAAGTAACATACAACTCAGACGGTTAACTGGTGCACTGGCGCTAGTAGGCTTAAAAGCTCAGTAGCACAAAATGAAGGTTTTGTACATATAAAAGCAGGTCTTATTATACAAAAATAGCCACGGGAAATCTTGGGTCACTTTGCTGCAGTAACTGAGGCTGCACCTTCAGATGGTCCAATGTGCCACTGCTAACCTAAGAGCTAACCAGTCCGTCAGCAGATGGAAATGACTCATCAACTTCTACAAAAAGTCATCTTCTTCTCAGTACCAACATGTTCGTTTGTCCAGGTTGCATTGAGAACAAAGCCCAAATGCTGCCAGGAAGTCTCCAGTGCTATGTCATTAATTACTCTGGCCAATCACAGTCTCCCACCTGGCTTTAAATGGACTCAACTTGCGTTCCTGTTCTTCTGCTCAAATGCTGACATCATCCCCCCTGCCCCCACCCCCCAAGAGTTTGGTCCAGGTCCTGTTGTCCAGTGCACAAGGCTAGGTCACAAGGCTGGCTCCGCTCCTGCCATTCATATCTTGTAGGATCAGTGAGGGTCTGAATGCCTCAAGACCTGGGCCTAGGACAGGACCTACCCCAAAGACTCTTTATTTGTTCAGAATTGTTATCCTTCAAATTGTACACCTTTTAGAGGATTAAAATATCTATATATAAAACATCATTTTCTATCGCTTTTGCCTTTTGAGGCTTTCTGGCAAAAACCTGATTCTGGGTTTTCTTTCTAGGTCTAGGTCTAGATCTTGTTCTTTCAGGCAAGAAGTAAACATGTATTGAATATACCTGTGAATAATGTTCCAATGACCAATAAATGACTCTCTTCTCCACCAAACTGTTTGGTGACAAGGGTAATGTCTCTTGCCCCACCCACACAATTCAGAGTTTCAGAGTCAGGGAAACTAAGCCATGACCAAAAAGCAAGCTAGACCACCTGTACGTAGCTGCCTGTTGGCCTTTCATTCGTTGATCCATAAACCAACATTGTATATATAAATGCATTCCTTCATTCACACATTGCTTCGGCAGTCCATTTGTTCGTCTCCGTCTGTCTGCATGCCTGTTTGTCCGTTCCTTCACATGTTGCTTCTTCCATCTGTTTGTTTGCTCATCTGTTCAACTGTCCGTCTGGGCATTGGCAAGTCTGTTTGTCTGTGACTTTTTCATGCAGTAATCGGCACATAAAAGCTGGATAAAGATTTTAGTTCTGTATTAATGGCAGCGCAGGTCAGAAGCGTTGGACAAGCTGCTCATTAGCCATGCTCTCACCCAGTTTGCAGATAGGTCTGATCAGTGTTTTATTGGGGTGATGGAGCACAACGCACACCTTAATAGTTATTCAGTATTCAAATACTGACAACTGGAACTACCATACCTGGGTACCCGTGCACACCCCTTAAGCATTCAAGAAGTCCTGAAGAGACCTCGAGTTTGGAAAGGGTGCAATGCTAATTGGTAGGATATAATAAAGCATGCCAAGTGCATGAAACATGGGCACCAAATATGTTAACTATATATATATGTATATATAGCTTTGCTACTCCACTACATGGTTCACAATAGTAATAAGTTAAACAGCAAAAATATTGCGCCAAAAGACACTACAATGGCTTTGTTTTCATTGTGTTAATATTTTCAGTTTAATATTAGCAGGAAAAAGACTTTGTTGTGTCCTTGTTGTGTGGGCAGTTCGGCCTGATGCAGGTATTTTTCCACCAAACTAACTATCTCCTATAATGAGCATGGTGTGTAATTAAACCTCTGATTAGGAGTCGTTCTTAAGCACCTTATAGGGAATGAACTACAATCCATCCTCCTTGGCAGCTTGCAGGTGGAGATACGCTGCAGTTTGACTGCTCTGGCCTTGCCTTTTAATTGTAATGGCACCAGATTTGCTTTTCTAAACTCTGCCGTACATGGCAATGGACTGCACACTAAAGCACTACACCATATCAATGACTATGACGTTTGTACCCATTAAAATGCTGGCATATTATTTATTTATTAATAAATACATAATCCTGGGCTTGTCATTCAGTGATTACATGGTCTACGAAGTATCCCATCATGTGTGAGTTCTGCTTGTTTAAGTGGTTAACACCAAGCTCGGTGCTGCTCACCTACACTTGGAGCTCAGACCCTTGACCAGCCATGCCACTGGTGCCTGCTCAAAACGTCAATGGAGAGCACTGCCAGGCTTCCACGCCAGACACTTGCAGCCGACCACCACCCAGGCATACCCGCTGTTCATCATCCAGGCATCCTGAGCCTCACTCCGCTGCTTCCTCTGCAGTTCTTGTCTTGTCCTCTTGTCTTGCCCCTTCTTGTCCTCACTGAGCTTCTTCCTTCACAATCTTTAAAGAGCCATTTTTGGTACTCGGTTCTCTCCACCGTCCACCTTTGAGCTCACCAGCAACTACAGCTATTAACAGTTTAAAAGTCTCTCCTACTGTGCACTTGTGCCTCCTAAGAGGCTGCATGTGTAGGCGCCCTGCATGTCCACTCCTCCTGCAGTCCACACACCACCACAGCATCGTGAGCCAGTAGCAGGCCACCATTGCATTATTACAATACTTGCAGAGTTTAAATACAACAACAAAGATTCTGTCTGACAAAAATGCACAAAAATGACAGACATTTATATTTAGTTTGCAGAAACTCAGAGAAGGCTCTGAGGATTCCCCCTTGCACTTACACAATCTTAACACTCTAATGTTTCTCCTTTTTCTCCTCTGTTTGGCTGGAGATGGAGGCCCTTCACATTCCCTTTCCTTATCTTCTTCTTCTGTAGATGGGCCATTCAAACGCTTATACCACCACAGTTAATTTACACACACACACACACACACACACACACAACTCGGCAGGAGTAATCAGAACAAGCAATAGCAATCACGTTGCATCGACCAGTCTAATTCAGCCCAGCATCGCATTCAGGGTCATTTTGTAACTCTTCACCATTCACCAGAGCTCATCATCCATGTGGTCCTAAGAAAATCAATGGTCTGAATTGTCGCGTGGCGCTGATGTTGTGTAAATTCTGATCGTTGCACAACGGTGGTCGTGTTTTGCCGCTGTTTTCATGCCATTTTTAGATAGAGAGAGGCAAGATCAAGGCACGCCGCAAGTAGTGCCATTATGTGAAACTACAGAGGTGATTTGCAGTATCATTAAGTCATTAAGTACGTCATTTTTACAGGTAACGGCCAAAGATCTTTTGCTCGAGCAGTTTTTCGTCTTGCCTTTAAAATGGCGTGGGTGTAGTGTGTCGTGTCTGTGTTCATAGAAAACATCTAAGCATACACGTACTGCAGAGTCTGATTCTTTTCCTCTGTCTTTCTTATTTACCTGATAAAGTTTTCCAAAGTAGCTGTGTAATCATAGATGTATCATACATTCATTCATCTCCTAAGCCGCTTCTCCTTCTAGGGTCATGTGGGAACCTGGAGCCTATCCCCGTGCTCATTGGGCAGAAGGCAGGAAACATCCTGGACAGGCCACCAGTCCATTCCTGGGCAGACATTCAGACATACACACTCATTCACACTCATACCTAGGGTCAATTTAGCATCTCCAGTTAGCAGTCTAACTATCTCCGGTTAGCAGTCTAACTATCTCCGG
>CM067476.1:33527607-33635401 GCA_034552555.1 Semaprochilodus insignis | reverse complement strand
GAGTTGTGATGACCTTGGAGACAGTAACATCGTCAATGCACTTACTGATGTAGCCAGTCACTGACTCTGTATACTCCTCCAGGTTGATGGAATCACCAGACGTTGCAGCTTCTCTGAACATCTCCCAATCAGTGTGCTCAAAACAGTCCTGAAGAGCAGAGACAGCACCTGGGGGCCAGGTTTTCACCTGCTTCCTTTCCGTTTTTGCACGTCTGATGAGGGGTCTGTATGCAGGGATGAGCATTACAGAGACGTGGTCAGAGAAGCTGTAGTGGGGGCGAGTGACAGGGACCTTCATAAAGTTCTCACCTCTGTTTCTCAAACTAAATCATAGAAGATCAGCTCCTTTAGCTTCATGTAGCACAATACAGGACACAGGTTTCTTTATACTTTCAGCCAGAGCAAAGAACCTATAGTGAAGTGAGAAATCGAGCTTTTAGCTTTTAGCTTTTAGCTTTTTAGCTTTACAGTGAAGTTTTCTTGTCTTTAAGCTGGAAAATCTCACTCTAGAGGTGACTGCAGCACCATGTAGGAAACATGATGCTGTGCTTACAACAGATGTAGCAATGGTTAAATTTCTTGTTTTGACTGGAGGGTAAAAGACTATTTCTGCTGCTACAGTGTGGATTTAATGCACAATGTTTTATTGGGCACATGGCATCAGTTTCTGACTCCTGCCTTGTTGAGCGTAATAAACCTCCACAATGACACAGATGAACATGTACACAACGTATGTAAGCTTTCTGATTGGGATTGTAATCAGATGGAGGCATTTACATGGCTATTATATCTTTAATTGTTTGCCTTTGTTTGCCAGAAAAAAGAAATGTGGAGGAAACCTTACTATCAGTCCTGCATTACAGTGATGTAGTTTATAGACATGCGTCCGCCAGTGCTCTCAAACCACTAGACTCAATCTATCATTCCAGTCTGAGATTTATTACTGGCGACACTTACAACACTCGTCACTGCACACTGTGTTCACTAGGAGCTGATGAGATAAACACTGGCTCATTCTATATTTATATATATATACATAAATGTTCACATATGAATCACTTTCCGGCCATTTGCCAGCTTATATTTCTGCTATGATTTCTATAAATAACAGTAATTAGCAGACTCACTCTAGCGACTGGATCACCTGTCAGGTGAACTGGGAAAATCTGCTTTAAGCTGCAGTGCACCAGTGAGCTGGAATTCACTGCAGGAGTCTCTAAAACCTGGCTCACTGGTGTCACTGAATCAGTTTTAAACTTCTAGTTTCTAGCCGCTTTCAGACAGCCTGTTTCTGTTTTTATTGAGTTTATTATTTCCTTTATCATTTTATTTAGTCTTTTATTGCTCCTATTTTTCATTCTTATTTGTATTATTTTATTTAATCTCTATTGCTGTTTTTTTTCTTTTTTTTCTATTTATAAGTTTTTTTTATGATCTTTTCAGTTTAACTTTTATTTAATATTTTGAGTTTACTTATTCATCCTTTTATGTTGATGTCTTATTAATTGGTTATTATCTTGGTTTTATTATTTTTGCCTTTCTTAATTGACCTTATTTATTTTATGAACCTTATTAAAATGCATTTTAATTTCAGTAATTTTTCTCTTTAATTTTAAAGTCCCTGTAAGATGTAAGTGCTCAGCTGCACTGAAAATTAAGGTCACCCTCAATGTACTTCAGAGTAATAATAAAGGTTGACTGACTGATTGATTGATTGATTGATTGACTTACTTAACCGATTATTTACTGGATTACTCATCCAGTTTAATCAGATAGAGATTCCATTTGGAATGGCCTCAATCAATGATGATATGCATTTCAGCAGAAATCAGAATCCTAGTGGTTGAGATGCTTGACCAGTCATCACTAATAAGGCATAATGTACACATATTACAATAAAATTAGCATCAACACTGTTAGTCAAGAAAAAATGACATGAGATTCCCTATATAAAAGAACAGTAGTGTGAAAAGCCTTCCTCCGTCCAAAGATGCCTTTCCGCTTCTCCGCACTTCTCCTCACATACTTTTCCCCAGACGCTCATGTTAGCATTACAGCTGCCTACGACCGAGGAATATCATTTCCATGCAAAGTGTGGATCGCAGGAAATCAGAGGAGGTGAGATTAGAATACAGACACTGGCATCTTAATATATACCTCTCACCTAATAGATGTTCTGTCTCAATTAGGCTCTGATATAGATGTAGCGCAGCACTGGCGTATCCATGAGAAGTACATCAATCTTAGCAGCAGCCATCCTGCCAACTAAACAGAGTAAGGCAAATTTCTGTATTTAATTAATGTAGCGGTTCTGTTACTGCCGCTCAGCATCTTTCTACCGCCAATACGGGAAGGAAAAAAACAAAACAAAGAACTAATATTCGCCCATGCTACACAACCGTGGAACACCAAAGAGAGATTAAGTGAAGAGCAGAGAAATGAGAACAGCAGGGATCTGCAAACTTTGTGATGAATGTTTGAGTTTGGCACCTATGATGGATGAGGACAGAATGGTGTTTGTCACAGATGTGAGGGCTTTCTGGATTTCATATCTGCTCCACGATGCTAACGCAGCACACTTAGCCTACAGAGCCCAACACTAACTACACAATTACAACATGCTGCTTGCGCAGGTTCTCATTTGCAGCCGCGTAACACGTGTAAAATGCAATGTTAATTGCTTTCTTTGTTAGTTTAGGAGCCATAAAAGCAGTAGCAGTGAAGCCCAATGAGACCTGCGTTCAGCTGTTCACAAGGAGCTTGGTAGGTCTGATTTGTTCAGTCGTGAGGCATAGGCTCGGACTGGTGGGTGGGTCCGATTATGTGACATTAATTAGCCTACAGAATCTATATCCAATTAGCCAGTTAAGGTGATCTTTAACATTATCTTGTTTTTGTGGTTTTCAGGCACACTAACACTTAATTATTACATTTTTCATGCTTTTCTGTAATCTCATCGGGAACGTAAATAGTCAAACAAAGTTATACAGCCCAAAGTACAAACCAGAGGGAGAAACTCTCGCCCACAGAAACCACTTTTCTTAGCTACCTGAAACGCTTCAGTGGAATTCCAGCCTCTTTTTTTTCGGTTGCAAGGTGACATCATCTCATAACACAATCCTTATTTGCACACCTACAGGTAAGCTTGACACACCCTCACACAACACACAGAGAGCTAAAACAGCAAAAATTGACCACTCTGAAATGTCCTGCTCTGGTGTAGCATGCTAAGGTGGGTCGGGCCTTTTGGGATAGTACTGATACTGCAGAATTGACACCATTGCAGAAATAGAACAGTGGTGTGGGCGGAGCTCTGTTAACCTCTAAATTTACTGTAGCTGGCATGATTTAGGGAGTTGGCCCACACAGTGTCTGCTATGACTTAACCAATTGATACATGAGCATGGGGCATGGCCCAAAAGCAGGGGAACACGATTTATACAGGAAGTAATGTTATATTTGTCTGGCTGTAGATTATTGAGAGATAAATCAAACATAAAGAATGCCTCATATTCCAAATGTGGTGATCAAATTAAGAAATTACTATAAATAAGTAATCACAGTATATTATTTACACTTTAATAGCTTCTTGCCATTTCCAGTGAACATGAACTGGCCTGTAGTATTTTAAACTACACATTATGAATAAAATAACAGTGATTAATAATGTGACAAATTATTCCAAGATTTTAAACCATAGTGAGAATTATTTTAATTAGCATAGTTCACAGTGAGAGCAAGACAAAGGACAGCCTCCACATGGGTAGGTTAGTTTTAACACTGTACACCGATATTAGGTCTTCTGCACTGTGGTAAAGAATCATTTGTCAGTGTTTGACATTTTTTGACATGATTATTTATTAACTAAATTTAAATATTTTGATGTATTTCGAAAGTTCATCTATTTTAGTGTTCAATGTTACAATTAGCCCCTCAGTCTGTTACAGTTAGCCTGGGCAATTAGCTGAATTGCTCATAATTAGTTGGCTACTTGATACTAAGCTTTTTTCTGAGATTTTTAGTTGCATCTCTAATGGCCTACTTCTGTGAAAAACTGTCAAAAAATCATTTCCATATTCCGAAATATTATATATTGTGCATGTCAACACTGTTCCAAGAAAAACATGTATTTGACAGATTATTTTACATGTAATTTACACACAGTGTAAACAGCAGCTGCTGTGTTCAAATGATGCATAAAAGTAAAAATTGACAGAAATGGAGCTCCATGTTTTTCATTGGAGAGGGATGATATTTTAATGCAACTGCAATTTAGTATTTCTTAATTCTACTGATTAAGGTTGATTCATTTATTTGTGGCTAGTTAAGCTAGTCAGCTATGTTAGTATGTTAGCTAACTACATTAGCTACGTAAGAGAACAAATTATGTCTTGGAAATAATATTGCTTCTTAATTTAATCCTAATTTATTCTACACATACGCCAACAAACATTCTTCCGTACTTTGTGTGTGCACTAGTAGATCTATTCAGAAGGGTTTAATCTATTATGAATGGGTTATATGAACAAATGCACAGTCTGGCCAAAAAATTCACCATTTGTATTTAATTAAGCAAATACTTAAGAGCATTACTGCAGTGATTATGTTTCAACAATTCTTTTAACACCAACTGAGGCAGTGAGGGGTTTCTCGTTTCTTTAACAGTCATGTGGGAAGACGTATTCCATGGTTGTGGAAAAGATGCTAGTGTGTTTCTGAAGGGTCAAGCAAAGGATCGAAGGAGAAGCTGAATTGACTGGAATTGTGTTAAGAGTTAACCTACGCATTATTAAAACCTGGAATAACAGTGGAGAACTTCATGTCAGAAATGTGGATGGGAAAAAAAATCTTGAATGGCCGTGATCAGAGAATGGACTCAAATGTGAAAGAGTGGTTCTAATCTTAACCCCATTGAAAGTCTTTGAGATGTTCTGAGAAGACTTTATGGAATGGTTCTTCCATAATCAGTACAAGATGTCAACCAAACATAAGTGCAACTCTAGACAATTAAATGTTGTGAAATCAGCATAAGGTTGTTGAAACAATGCAACTGTGAATGCGTGCCATGATTAAAGCTAAAGGCCATCCGACGAAATGATAGAGTGGGCATTATTTATTTTAGCCAGTCAGTGTATTTTGACAGCCAGCAATAGCATCTAGAAAAGTACATTTCCTGAAGTGAACGTGGTTAGTGGTTCCCACTGCCTGCTAGGCTGTTGCTAGGCTGTGGTTGCTATGGGAGGAGCAAGGGATGAATAAACAACACATAGAGGAGTTCAGGTCAGTATGGCTGTGGATTAGAGTTTGGGGATCTGCCCATGCAGTTTAGTGTCTGTGGGTTAAAGGAAACAATAGGGTTTGAATGGGGGTGAAAATGAATGGGACTTTATGGGACAAAAAAGGGGGTTGGAATAAAAAAGACAAACAGACGAGTGCGGGTCATACAAACATTGAATTTGTGCTTAGGGGTCTGCGCTGAGATACTGTATGTGAAATTGTACTTTTTTGGTCAAGTTGAAGCACTGTAGATAAGTGTGTAGATTTCCACCCCATTCATTCTTTATAGGAAAAAATGTTTTTCCAAAAACTGTAGATCGGACCAAAAAGTTGTATGCAAGCACACCATTCCCGACAGACCGGACATTCTGGAGTTGGAATGGTGTTGATAACTCAAAAACTGCGGGACAAGTTAGCAGACAAAAATCTCTCTACCAAAAAGAAGAAGAAGAAAATACATCTGATAATGCATGATCATAATGTCTTTACAGAACTTTACAGAATTAGCCTGCTTTGAGTCTAAGCAGACCCCACATGAGCCTGGATATGTGAACTGGACATGACTGTCCGTGTTTCTAAAAAGAGAGCAACTTAGAAAACAGTCACTTCTTGATGAAGGAGCAATGTCGTTGAGATCCATTTTAGGGCACTGGAATGAGTGAGAAATGTCTGCCGATGACGAGTGAGAATGAGAAATGAGAAAAATGAAAGGAGGAGGTGTGAGGAGGCTGGAGGAAAAGAGAGGTGAGAAAGAGAGACAGAGGAAAGAAGCAGGAGCAGAAAGAGGAGCAGTGAAGGAGTAGCAGCAGAGCCATATCTGTGAGTGGCCAGTAAAAGTGGGAGGATTAGGAATAAGGAGAAAGGGATGATAGAAAGAGGAGGATGAGATAGAGGGAGAGAGAGAGGTGTTAACCTTGAGAGAGCTCATCCATTATAGGCAGACTGCTGCTCTCTCTGTCACACTGTCAGAGAGACGCCACCTCTACAGCACAGAAAAGGTCACCTACAGCTCCACTCAGCCACACAGGCATGTACCCGCAGACTCGCCCTGCAAGTTTCCTCAAAGCGTAATCACTTTTTCCTATAGATGAAAACACATTTGCATCTGCCAGCGTCATTTAATACTGACAGCCACGTGAAGAAGTTTTTGTCATGCTTTATATAAAGTACACTCATCATCAAAAGAATAGTTGCACAAATAGTTAGACCCAGAAGGAATCAGCCAATAGGAATGAAACTTGGTGGGTAGGTTTGACATTGTGAGACATGCTAACGATTCAAGTTTCACACCCAGTCGTGCATGTAATATAAGTAAGGACTGGCCTTATCGCTGTACCTCACTCACCCAACAGCCACGACTGCAGACTTTCAGTGAACAGTGATGCCCTCCATGAGTCATCCTGTTAATGCCAGGACCATTGGCAGACAGCTTCATGACCCAGGACTACATGCACACAGACCATTATGATGACTGCCCTTAACATCACGTCAGCATCACCAAAGACTGCAATGGTGTTGTGCTAGACTGTCTTGGAGTGACTCTGAATGGCAGTAGGTCATCTTCAGTGACGAGTCCCACTTTTGTCTTGGTGGAGATGACAAACGAATCAGTGTGTGGAGGCACCATGGTCAGCGCTGGATAGTTTTGGTTGGTGGACTATTCTCAGTCCAGCAGTGACACTGAGGTGTTTAAAACCTCCAGCAGCACTGCTGTGTCTGATCCACTCACACCAGCACAACACACACTAACACCCCACCACCACATCAGTGTCAGTGCAATGTTGAGAATGATCCACCACCCAATTAATATCTGCTATGTGGTGGTCCTGTGGAGGTCCTGATAATTGAAGAATGGAGTAAAGGTGGGATAACACATTGTGCAAAGAAACAGATGGACTACACCGTGCAAAGGCAGAGCTACAAAGTGCTCCTATGGCAAATGGGGTTGATAAAATGGGCAATGCATGTGGATACCAGTTAGGTATCTTGGAGGAGCCTGCCTCATTTAAACCTCAGATATGTGGTCCGGTTTGCTTTTCGTTATTGGAGTGTGTGGTATCATTATGGCTAGATCAAAAGGACTCTCTGAGACCTTCAATAAGAAAGCTGCAGATGCCTGTAAGCCTTGGATCAATCTGTCCAGAAGATAATCTACAAGTGGAGAAGATTTAAACTTACTGGCAAGTTCTTATCAGGGCAAGTGCTAATGAACATCTAGCCAAAGTCCTGGACTGAGTCATTGATAGGGGTGCCAGCATGCATACCAGACATTTACATGACCTCTGTGTCACAATGATCGCCGTTTGTTTTAAGTAAAAGGGAATAATTCAGTTTTCCCCAGTGATTTAAAAAGATTTACAATCCCATAATGTCACAGTGGAATTCTCTGAGATGTGCTGTCAGGTGACTTTAGCACACCTGACCTTCTCCTGAGTCTGATGCCAGTGGCCTTTAGCACGGCTCTACAGATGAGCTACAGCGCTCTCACTGAGTTTAAATCCTCTGAAGCTTGAGACTCACCTACAGCTGCTCTGCTCAATCATCATTTGATGCTATGAATGAGTGGAATCCACTCTTGGAAGATGCTGCTCTTTTACCAGCATCTGTCTGATCCAGGGCCAGCAGGACAGATGTTTTCTTGGTCTTTATCAGAGACTAGAAACTGGTCACAGGTCAGGGTAAAAGGCTATTTTGTGCCAGTGTTGTTTAGTGCTCCAGCTTACATCTCAGGTCACTAATTGCGTGTTCTAGGTAAATAAAGCCTGTTTTAGTGAGTCTTCGAGGTTTTGTGCCATATGCAGATGCTATAGGGAAGCAAAGAAAACAAGTGACAAAAATAGCAGCAAAACACGCTTCAACACAGGCGCTGTTATCCACTGCTGGAGACGCTGTAAGGTGAGTAAAGGGATGAAGTTTGCAATGACTCTTCAGACTGGTACATAAATGGAGGGAGTGAAGATAGAGGAGGAGGTATTGCATAATTTTACATATTGCTCCTTTAAAGCCAAAGCACTGTCTGATGCTTGACTCTTTGTTTTATGTTTGAGATTTTGGCCTATTTTCTTTTTTTATACAATAAAGTGCTACTTGCAGGGCATTGTAAGGCAAAACTACTACTTTACCATCATCAAAATAAGTACAGTACCAGTCAAAAGTTTGGCTACTCATAAAAGGTTTCCTTATTTTTATCTTAATACTTTAATTTAGAATAAAAGTGAAGACATAAAACAGCACTCATGGAATTATGCAGTCCACCTTAAACAACCTGCAAAATGGAACTTTACCGGAGGATAAAACAGCTTGTAATAGAGGTTGATATAACATGTTTTTTCTCTAAGCAGTTTTGAACCAATTATATTGGTCTGTCTATCTTGAATATTCACTATATTAAAATGGTAACTAGAACTTTTAAACTGTGCAGGATGGAAAAAGAGATATAATTTTTTGTTCAGCAAAATATGTATTAGAGGTGGCGATATGACAGAAATATACTACTGTGATACATCAAGAGCGTATGTGGTATATCAGGATATGTATTGTTTTAGACATCTCATCAGTTGGAGCTGTTAAGTGTAAGCCTGTAAGATAACCTTTAAGATAACCAAACACATCCATATAGCTGGGTGTGTCTAAATTATTCACTGGTCCTGTATATACAGTAATCTCACGTGTAGGGTCGCTGGTGTTTTGTATAGTAAAATACAATGTCTGTATTGTGTTGTGTTGACATCACAACCCCTGGCCATCATCAGAGCCACTGTACAAGAATCAGAGTCAGTAAGTTTCATTACAATAAACCAGTTTTCATTAAACCACTCCATAAAACTTTGTTCACATCTCAAGGAATGGCTTCTGAAATCTGGAGAAATTTTTAAAAATCACTAGAATTCCCCTTTGAACACCGCATGGTGGGCAGTTGCGACATACCATTAAAAAAAAAGCACAAAAGGTCCCGATATTGAAGTTCAGCTTCAAAAAATGGCCACAAAGCCTGGCAGGAGGCTGGATCCCACTCATAGGAGCGACGTGCTGAAATGTGAAATTGCCACACATTGATAAGCTCTGATTTCCCCAGATGCACGAAAGCAAATGATCCATAGAATTATTCAATCTTTTCTAATGTTATGTCGGAGCCAAGTCTCATGCTTGCTTTGTTTCTTTGCGCTTTCGAGAGACCCCCCGCCCCACCGCCCCCCCATCTCCCTATTTCTTTATGTCACTTTGTTACACGCACACGCACACACATGGAGTTAACTGGGTTTTAATAAAAGAGCACACAAACACGCGCCCGCACTGTGACAGTGGTCCTAATGAACTACATCTGGTCTTCACACCTTCCCACTCAACAAGTACACTGTGTGTGTCCTTTTATTACAGCCCTGTTATCTGCCTGATTATCTACCGCACTGCTGTTTCCACTCCTACATCATTATCAGTTCCTATACCATGTGTCAAACTGTATACATCACTCGCCCTGAGTTTTACAGAGTGTGTGTAATCACTGGAAGCTCTTTTCTTATACGCTTGAGGGCCACTTCACTTTTACGCAGTCTGTTTCCTTCGGCTGAGCTGAATGAACAGAATCACCAACAGTATAGCATAAGTTACTTGAGGATTGTAGGGCATGTCTGGAATCGCACACTATTTAGCGCCTAGTGTTGTGTTTAGGGTTTCGCCCATGTTTGTAGTGCTGTCCGAATTATCAGTGTACAATTCAATTCCGTATGTAGTTCACTACATTGTTACCCACAATGCATAGTGGACAACATTTGTTCACTACGTATGGGCTAATATCCCACAGTGTGTATCGGTTTCCTTTGGCTTAGAATATTCTGGAAAGAAGGATGGAGGACGGATCTACCAATGCGGTGAATTTGTATACAAATGTGGGTACAAAATAATGTTTAATGACTATTATACCTCACAAATAGTTGATGATAATATTTTTAATAGTGAAAATGTTGCGTGTAACAATTTAATAGTACAACTAAGCTACGTTTTAATGTAGCTAAAGATAAAGATTAGTGTTCAGATGAAGAACACTGGCATTGTTATTGCCAGAGTTTGTAAAAAAAATGGACCATATAGACAATTTTTTTCTGGTTTCTGGTTTTTCGGTCTGTTTCCCTCAGCTGAGCTGAATGAACAGAATAGTCAACAGTGCTGCATAAGCTACTCAAGAAATGTAGGGCATGTCTAAAATCACACCCTATTTACCGTTTAGTAATTATTTTTGCTTTGAACAGACAAACGTTTCCTGTTTCCTACATTCTTTGACACGTGTGTCTGCACTTATTATATTTTTTATATATAATTTGAAGAATAATTAAAGAATAAATAATAATGTAGAATTTGAAGAATAAAACTAATTTGAATATGTAGTTTCTTTTCTTGCTTGCACAGAAAGGTAGAGTCAGGAGACTGGAGGCTGGGGAAGTTGGAGTAGTTTATTTCATGGCGATCGCAGTTCACTCACAGCTACTGTCCAAAGACAGTCCTATCCAGTCCAACTCAGTCCAGAGACACACAGGCTTTATACCCTGTTTCACCACCCCCCTTAAGGCACACAGAGGGTGTGTCCTTATCTAGTGTCAGCAGATGGTCAACTATCCTTCAGGTGGTGACCATTGTCCCAGAGACTCCTCCTATCGTAAATACCTGAAAGCTTTGTTCTGGTAATGCAGCTGTTCCCCACATGGTAAACGTATACATACTTGTATACAAAACAAACTTATTTACAAAACAGTGATTTTCAACAAATATAACTGTAATTATTTATTATGTTCTATACAATTAATCAGTCATTAAAATATTATCATCATCCAAACCAGGAGAAAACGTCAGACATTTTTTCAGGGAATTTTGGACTATTTCTGTTGGTCTGTTCATCATTAAATTACAACACAATACAGATGGTAACTGGAGTTTTCTAATGATACAAACAAACAAATTAATGGCGATACTAGATTTATGCAGTACAGTGTCATCTGTCCAAATTCCTGAAAAACCACTGGATAAGCTTCCTTTTTCATTAATAAATGTTGTATGACAAACGAGCCAAGGTGGCTTCCTCCCTACAGTAACGTGTGTAGTAGTGTACAGTTAGCCTCTTGTGTGTCTGCTGTGAAGTTTCCATTTCAGATGGATTGTGATGAAATATCAACAGCCATATCACTTTCGTTCTGTAGTGGATGGATCTAAACTGGCCCACAAAGCCGCATTACAGGCCTCACCCTCCCCTCTGGTCCCTCCCTCCGTTATTCTCTCTCTCATTATCTCTTCATTTTGCTCAGAGTGGAACAGGTGGCTGAGAGGCTAAGATACTGCACCTCAGAGGCCGAGAGAATGCAAATCTGTTCTGCCGTCAGCACAAAGACTCTCCTAAACCTCGATAACACAGAGGATTCCTGGAGTTAGCTTGAGGAGTGACATCCGGCACATTGAGATTTGCGGAGATGGTCACACTTCCTTTTTTTCTTTTGTGGTTTTTGTTTTGTTTTTATGCAATGACTGTCAACAATTTGGAGGCCTTTTCCTTGTTTATAAAAAAAAACTGAGCAGGTTCTCTGTCTCATGCTTCACAGTGGTGTGCTTTGGATCATGGGAGGTGTTTTTCCCCTCATGTCCTCTTATTCCATTACTCTCATGCAGGCTCATCTGCATCTCACATGCCTGTTGAAGGGAGTCATGGGGTATGCCCACCCCTCCTCTTACGCTCATCGTCAAAAATGAGTTGCACAAATAGTTGAACCCAGAAGGAATCAACTGACAGGAATGAGGTGGGTAGGTTTGACATTGTCGCCAAAGACTGCAGCGTTGTTGTACAAGCAAACATGGTGGCCCGGCATCTACTGAGAAACATTACTTCTGTATGTGTAGCTCAATAAATATTGCCCATATTAGTCTAAATTAATCATCATTTATTGTTCCTGGTAACCTTTATCCTTCCCAATAGCACTGCAATCCCAAAATTTCTTCAGGATGCAACTATTCTTTCGATGGTGAGCGTATATCCTTCACTTTTTTTTCAGTTTTTTATGTCAGATATTTAAGTTAGAATAATTTTAATAATCAATCTTATTTTGATGTGTCTATAAAGGAAAGAAGAAAAAACATTATAAGCATTGAATGTAAGTTAAGAGTAAAAGGATAAAGCATTTCTGTTGGTCCAGTCGTCATGAAATGTTCACACAATATAATCAGCTGGTGTGTTCAATTTATGAAAACAAAAAATTGACCAACATTAAGATACATGTTTTTTGGTACAACATAAGAATAAGACTACCTTTATAAAGGGCTTATGAAAACTTTAAAAGGGTTCATTAATGGTTACTAATTAGCTCATTAACACCTTAAAATCATTAATAAGCAGTTTTAACACTAAATAAATAATAAATAAATACAGTAAATAAGTTATGGAATAAGTTACACTGCTGTGCACTTATAAAGCAGTTATATATATTTATAGTGTATTTGTTGCAATAAGCATCATGAAGAATATTAAAGAATGATTAATAATCCATATCTGAAATAAGAATTATTTATATATGTATGCTTTTGAGAAACTGGGCCATGATTAGTTGGAACAGGGTCCAAATACTCCAAGATCAGATTAGACAATTGAATTATGCATACATGATTAATTGAGACATTACTTAAGCATTTAGTAAGGATTACAAACTACTTAATAACATTTAGAATAATGTTAGTTCCAATATTTATCATTAGTTGATGATTAATTGCATTATTACTTAACTATTTATTGATGCTTATTAGTATTTTAGATACCCTTAATAAATGTACCTTTTTGGTAATGACTGCTACGAGGAGAAGTGACCCTGAAGAGTGCCATGTGAAGCTTTTGTTTGCTCTGCTGAGAGGGACCATGTTGGGCTGAACTTATAAGCTCTAGGAGCATGGAGGACTGTAAGACAGCTGCCCTACACTCAGTCTGGCCTTCACTTGTCTGTTCTATGTACAGGCCAGATGACAGAAAACGTCTATATTTCAGAGACTTTTGAAGATTTAAGGGCTCATGCTGCTGTTCAGTGTGATGCGCTTGGAGGACTGCTTGTTGGTCGAGGGAGATGCTATGAGAAGAACTTGTTTATGTCCTTATACCAGCTATTGTAGTAGACATGCTAGAGTCAGTAAGGGTCTTCGAAGCCGAACGACAAGATGTTAATTTGACACTACCCATCTGGCCTGTGTTGATTAATGTCATCCCATGTTCTTTTATTTAGTCTTCGGTGTTAAGTTATAATGTGCCTTACAGGCCAATCATAAAGATAATAAGAGTATTGATTTTAATATAGCAAATAAGAAGTCATGTATTTGATTAAAGTTCATTTACATATAATTTGCATAACAGGATTACTGCTTTGGCCAAATCTGTTTCAGACTGCGGGAGGACCTCCTGCAAGTGCTCTCACCTCTACCACTCTCTATCACATAGTATAAAAAACACACCACTATATAGGTTTGCTAATAGTGCTCTTTGCTCATCCTTTCAGTGCTGCAGCTCATGACTTTATAAGTGAAAAGCACACAGATTCAACTAAACACATCTAAACACACCTGACTCGGATGAGCTGCAGCTGTCCTCTGAATCTCCTAAGCAGTTTCTTTCTCTGTTCTTCACAGGGAAATTGCTTCACCAGCTTCTCGTTGAGATCTTCCTATTCCACCTTAAATGGTGTAGCAGTTACATTCTGGTGCCTGAATAAGTAACCAACTTCAGCCTTGTTGTGCTTGCTGAACTTTAACCTTCAAGCAGAGTTTTCCCATGTAGCCAGGCTCTGTGTGTTAATCTGAGATTCAGTGCTGTCTGTACAGCAGGCTTTGCTGTAAAGCGGGAATAATATTTCGCCCAAATACTCTGAGGCTCCACGTTTCTTGTCTAGATCGAAATCTGTACGTGCACAACAAGTAATACAATAAAGAAAGTTGTCTGTGTTATTACTCTTTTAAACAGAGATTTAAACATTCAGTTTTGTTTGGCTTCCAGCTCCAGCTGCTCCTGTCATAGCAGTGCATCAGTGTATGCGTATCAGTGAGCAGCGTGAGGAAAGATGGGGAGTGGGGAGTTCTGTAAACAGAGGAAAGACAGGTTTATAGACTTTTATTCTGGTTTTGTTAAAATTCAGTAATAATTCAGCTTCCAGTTACCTCAGACGGAGCTGTCGCACCTGGCTGGTGTCAACAACAATTTCTGTGTTTCAACAATTCTATGAGTCCAATGAGACCAAGGCCACTAGTTTAAGGTCTCAATACCTTGGATTTGAAACCAAGACTGGTGTCAATTAGTATAACAGTACCTACAAGAAAATCCAAATGAAGTTTTTCAAATATCTATGTGTGTCCTGTGTGTCTTGGTCTTTGAACTGTATTTCTAGTTCAGCCAGCTCTGAGTAATAGTGTGTTCTAAAAGTGACGCCAACCACCAAGTCATGCATGACTGTAAACAACATTTATAATTACTGAGGAACAATAAATGATGATAAATTTAGACTGATCTGGGCAATATTTATTGAGCTAAACATACAGAAGTAGTGTCTCTGCCAGACGTCTTGGGATGGAGTTGTGGATGTTCCTAATCTAACACAGTTCCTGCAGATTATGTGGTGAGGGTGGAGGTGGAGTGACACCAGGCCTTCTGGACACGTGCCAACAAACCATTCATCTTGCCACTGACCACGGTGTCTCCACATATGGATTTGTTGGTCATCTCCAACAAGACAAAAGCAGGACATTCACTGAAAATGACCCACTGTCATTCTGAATCACTCCATGACAGTCGGGCACGACACCATTGCAGTCTTTAGCGACGCCGAAGTGGTGTTAAGAGCATCCGTCATAACGGTCTGCGTTCATGTAGTTCTGCGTCGTGTAGCCGTCTGCCAATGGTGCTGGCACTCGTGGAGGGCATCACTGCTCACTGAATGTCCACAATCATGGATGTTGGGTCTGTCAGGTACAGCAATAAGGCCCGCCCTTGAAACTTAAATGTCCCACAATGACAGACCTACCCACCAAGTTTCATTCCTGTTGGTTGGGAATTCCCAATAAATAATGCTGTTTAGCTGCTGGGTGCATATAAATGGTTCTTTACAGTGGAGTTATAAATTGGTCTTGTTACTGCATCATTTATTTTAAACATGAATGTAGGCTACAGCAATTCACCATCAATATGGGCTCGGGAGTACTTTGGAAGGCCGTTGTCACTTAACACAGTCCACTGCTGCTTCAAGACATGCAGTGAAACTCTTTTACGCAAGAAGAAAGCCATACATCAATTCTGTACAGGAACACTGCCGAGTTCTCTGGCCCAAGCTCATCTCAGATGGTCTGAAATAGAGTGGAAATGTGTGCTGTGGTCAGATGAGTCCAAGTTTCAGTTCATTTTAGGTAAAACCAGACGTCGAGTTCTCAGTGCCAAAGACAAAAGGGACCATCCAGACGTTCATCTGTGGAAAGGCCTGCCTGCAGTCCAGGTCTGTCTCTCATTGAAAATGTGTGGTGCATTATGAAGAAGACAATCAGATGAGTCATTAGCAACTGAAGTCTTGTATCAATCAAGATTGGATACAAAGTCCACTTACAAAACTGCAGTAATGAATGTCCTTACTTCCCAAACCACTAGAAAGTGTAATTACAGGGAAGGTGTTGTAACACAGCGGTAAATAAGCCTCTGTCACAACATTTTTGAGCATGTTGTAGGAATCACACTCTAAATTGGTTTATGAGCTCACCAGATCAAAAAAAAAAAAAGAGTCACCTGTGACTGAAATGTACCTAATAGCGAATAACCTCCTCCTCCACCTCCTCAAGCATGAATAACAGCTGCAATTAAATAGGGCATGGACTGGACAAGTTTCTGGATGTAGGCCACATCAATGTTCAGCCACTCTTGCATAAAAGAATTGCACAGCTGGGCCAGATTTGGTGGATGCCTTCCCTGGCACAATTCTGAGGACAATTTCCTGTAGACTGGGATTTTTGCCATTGCTGGTAGACCCGTATGACTGTGTGCTTTCATACACCCGCAAATTCAGCTACTTCTTCACACTATGGCCTTTGGCACGCCCAAATACAGCCACTCCTTTTTGCCAATCACATCTGCTTTGGACCCAGTTTCCACACATGGAACGAGACATTCACTGCACTTTATCTCAATCTATGAATCCCGTCACATACCCTGCAGGTATTTATAGTCCCATCATCCTTGTGCAGCTCCATCTGCAGGAACCTGAAGTTACTACCACCTTAAACATGCAAGGTGACTTTTTTTTTTTTTTTTTTAGTCCGGTGAGCTTATATACATAATACTGGACATCTGTTCTTCATGCATTTGTCTGTTACACATAATTATAAAGCACACATTCTTGTTTTTTATTGCATCTGCATTTTACAAAATGCTCCAACTTTTCTGAAAGTGAGGTTTGTATATTGTATATATTATAAACTTAAACTTAAAAGTCAGCTTAATGCTCAAAACACACCACTGCTTCTTTGGGTGCTGGCGTGCTAAAGTGACATCATGGAATTGCAACTCTTGCAGAGTTCTTGTAAAATTCAGAGTGGAAATTACAAGTTGGAGAACTGTTCAAATGGATTTTCCCCACTTGGAAGTTGGAAATTTGGTCATGAACGCAGCATAACAGACACAGCCTGCCACTGTCTAGTTCTGTGGTCACCTGTTGTCTGCTATTGCTAAACCTACTAGCGTACTCTCACCTGTTAGTGCTGTACCAGTTGATTTTGACACTTGCTATGCCTCTGATTTTTCTGAGCTGTCTGTTGCTCCTAAAAGACAATAGACACAGAAGCAAATGCCTGGATAGTGATATAGAGGGATGTGTTGTTAAAGAGCCTAACACACCGCAGAAGAACAGAAGTTGACCCTGCATGTTTATAAATAAGCTTTATGTTTGTTTCTTGGTGACCATGTTCTCATGTCTCCCCCTTCTTTCTGAGGGAAGCTAGACAATTAGCATCTAGAAAGAGAACGGTTCAAACCTCCACCCAGCAATTAAAGGAAAGACAGAAGCGTGGTGGGTTTTTTGGTGTGTTTTTAATTGGGCTGGTGTGTCACTGCTTCTTTTTCACCCTCCTCCCTCTGTCTCTCTCTCTCTCTCTCTCTCTCTTTCTCACACACACACCCATGCACACATGCACACTCATGCACACACCAATGCTCAATTAGTCTCGGCCAATCAGTGGCCCAATTAAGTGTCTCAGTGACTGGCTCACCCTCTCGTGTGTGTGTGATTAATCAGGAGTCATCTTCCAATTAGTGCTCCAGTAATTAGGACTGACAAACGC
Source organism: Semaprochilodus insignis (assembly GCA_034552555.1). Lineage (NCBI taxonomy): Eukaryota > Metazoa > Chordata > Actinopteri > Characiformes > Prochilodontidae > Semaprochilodus > Semaprochilodus insignis. Next base: position 33,617,800 of record CM067476.1, on the reverse strand, counting down.
AAGGTGATGACGGCGCTGCCGTTTCACTGACAAAGAAACAAAGAGGAGAAGAACAGAGAGAGCAAAGGAAAGAAGAAGGAAGGGATGTGTGTGTGTGCATGTGTTTTGGTATGTTTTCAGAACAAAACTAGAACATTATGATAATATGCACGGAGGAACATGGAGAGAACAAAGCAACAGAAACTCCACATGAAATACGTATAGGCCACTTTATCAGAAACCAATTCTGTATACACTGTATGGCCAAAGGTATGTGGACAGCCCACCTAATTCAGGTGTACATCCATTGCTAAGAGGTGTATATAATCAAGCTCAAAGCCATGCAATCTGCATAGACAAACACTGACAGCACAATGGGTCATGCTGAAGTGCTCAGTGACTTTAAATGTGGCTTAAATCTGCCATACAATGCCACCTTCACTACAAGTCAGTTTGTGAAATCTCTGCCCTGGTGTCTTCCCTCTTCCCTCATGCTATTAATGTACAATGGAAGCATCTAGGTGCAACAACAGCTCTGAAGTGTCCTATAGTGTGAATAAATCACATATCCACTGTTGCTAGGAGAACAGTACCCACCGAAATTGGCATTGTGCCAATTAGGGTTGCATGATTTCAGTCAATAGTTACACGATGAAAGGCTAGTCAACGTTTACTTGGTGCTGATAATGTCATGAATAAAACCACAGGAGAAGGGAATGGAAAGATCTGCAATAAGCAACTTTCCAAAAAATGGCCGGCTGACGAAGCCAAATTCCACAGGTCAGTAAGGCATGTCATGCCCTTTCCAGCGAGCTCTGAATCACATCGCTAGTTTTCAGGGAAGCAGAGCAACGGACACCAGAATCTCACAAATTTGTATCCAACTCGGGCACACGCTAGGCGACCTTGCCAAAATGATTGCCCGTGGTGGAGGTCTAAAGAACCAGAGAAAGTCGGAACGCCATAACTTGGTGAAAATAAGAGTAACTGTCTTCAAAAGACTTTAAAGGATAATAGGCTGTTATGTCCCCTCTCCCACCACGCATGACTTTACATTGTAGTCGTCAGGAAACCAGAGATAGCAATGTTCACTGTCTGATTCTTTGCTGAGCTTTAGATTGATGAAGGAAAGTTAGAATGCCGAATGGTCAGTAGAAAGAGACGAACCCTTTTCAACAAGCCTTGGTTCACCTTGTGAGCCTTTAGGAAAACAGTACTACGGTCCCCGACATCACCAGGCTCTTCACTTGTCGTCTTCTCTGAGGTGTCCATGTTGACAGTGTCTGAATCACATGATTAGTGACTAGTCTACATCAAGCTTGAATCTTCATCGCAGAGCAGTAAAATCAACAAGTTGAATAGTCTACGTATCCTCTAGTACCAACAGTGAACTCTGAGGGAGAGGAGGCTGTTAGAAATGGCCTAAATGTACAAGGAATACATTCTATTGTATCTAATAAGACAGATGAATTCACATTCTGACACTGTACAAACACAAACCTGTGCAGGGACAGCGGTGGAGAGGCAGCGGTCAGCGTGTTTAAGGTAGTGTGTGTGTGTGTGTGTGTGTGTGTGTGGAAGAAAGAAATCCTGAAGGAATCTAAGAGTGTACAGAGCAGAAGAGCGTGTGCCTTTGTATCTTTTAGTGCTCTTCTTGTGCAAACAGAGGATCCATCTCAGACTGCTCTGCCCAGTGGACTCAGAACACGTACCTACAAACGCATCCTGACTTTTCTTCTCCCAGTGCTCTCCCTCAGTCACACCAGTTACATCACAATCTCTCTCTCTCTTTCACTTGTTCTCTCTCTTTCCCTTTCTCTTTCTTTTCTCTCTCCTCCTGTCTTTCATTCTCTGATTTTTTCTAGTCTTTCTCATTCTCCTTTTCTTTTCTTTCTCTTTACATGTTCTCCCAATTCCTGCCTTCTTCTCACTCTGTACCTATTTTTTCTTTCTTCTTTTGGATCTTTTCTTCACCTTTCTCCACCTTTTTCCTCTTTAAAATTACCATTAGAATTTTGAACCAGTGACCATTTGTGTTTGTCCACACATAGGAGTTTGACCTCCTCATTTAACCCATCGGTGCAGTGAAACACCCACATATACACACTAGTGAATACACACACTAGGGGGCGGTGAGCATTGAAGCGGTGGGCAGCCCTATCCATGGCACCCAGGGAGCAGCAGGGGGTTAGGTCAAGGGTACTTCAGTTGTGTTCTGCGGTTCAGGGGATTGAACCGGCAACCTTCTGGTCACTTGGCTGGTTCCCGAACTTCCAGTCCAAGATGCCCTTTTTCAGTCTGTCTGTCTTTCTCTGTTCTTAACCTTCTCTCTCTCACCTGTTTCTTCTTTCCAACCCTTCTCTTCATCCTTCTCTTTCTGTCACTCCTTCTCTCTCTCCCTCTCTCTCTGTCTCCCTCTTCTTTTCTCTCTATCCTCTCTTTCCTCTGTCCTTCTCTCTCCACACTCCCACATGTTCCACTCTCTTCATTTCTCTTTCCCTCATCTCTCTCTTCCTTCTCTCCCTTTTCTTCTCTCTCTCTCTCTCTCTCTCTCTCTCTCTCTAGTCTGAGCCCTGTTCAATGACTCGAGGAGAGTGTCATTTCTCAGGTTGTTCCCGGCGGCTTGGCGTCAGGCTGTGGAGAACAGAATGAGATGTTTGAAACAGACTGTTCAATTAGGCGCGTGCTGCTGTGAAATTGCCTCCAAACGATAAGCCTTTATTATTTCTGCTGCCTGCCCAGAGCTGTGCATCACACACACACACACACACACACACACACACACACACACACACACACACGTGCACAAGGCCTCCTAGATGTGGCTGTCTGGGTGAAAATATCATCACCTGCTTTAGCCTTCATAGTTTCCCCTACAACAGCTCTTCATACATATTTAATTATTTCTCTTATAAAAATAATAAATAAAAATTCCAGATGCAAATCTCAATCCAAACCTTGTTTGTAGAGGAGATGCTTTAATTATGATATTTATTATGATTATGTAATAAATATGTATGTAATTTATGAATGTAAATTTAATATAACATAATTGATTATGTGAGTGTGTAATCATTTTGTAATTATTATGTAATAACACATGAACAATGTAGAAATGCATTTAAATTAAATATATAGCCAAATAATAACCAGCGGTGTGTAATAACTAGTTCCAATTACTTAGCTCCATTTAATTAAGTAAAGGTTTGATAGGGCTGGACCCGAATATTCAACTATTCAGATATTCGTTCATTGGGAAGGTTTTTGTTTTTTGTTTTTGTTTTTAATTTCAGGATTAATTTCAGGATTATATATATATATATATATATATATATATATGTATGTATATTGGTTAAATATAGGTTGTCAAACCAATGTGGCTATTCTTACAATGGCATCATCCTAAAGGTCCAAAAGAACAAGCTGGTAGATCTGACCTCCCTTTGCAAGCTAGACCAGAGCAGGAGGGAGAGAGTGGGGAGAGTTTCTGCCTCTGGTGTCTACTCTGGGCTTTATAACTCTGCAGACCATTTCCATGCACAAAAAGCTACAGCACTCTAAAGGAAAGGGGGAACCGGAAAGAAATAATATGTTGCCTTTAAACTCTCTTATGGCATCCGGTTTCTGTGAGCGCCATTGTGAACATTTCTGACTCTGTACGTTTCTCAAAAATAAAGCATTTCAAACCAAACCACCTTGAATGATGATGTTTACATCCCATCTATTTAATCATGCAGACATTTGGAAAAATCTGTGGAATTCCAGTTTAACAGACACCCGTGTTGGCTAGCTTTGTGATGGGGAGAGGGAGGACCGTTCTGTCCATCCAGAGAGAGAAAGAGAGGGCAGTTATGCTGTCTTGAACTCCCAGACACAGATGGCTGTGGCATCATTGGGGTTTGAACTCATAAACTCATAATTGTTTGCAGTCAGCAGTCAGAAGAGCAGGCTCCTCTACTCACCCCGATAATAACCTGAGACTCCTATTAGTTAAAACAGCGCTAACCACGTGTGTGTATTTGCCCATTGTTATCATGTAAAAATCAGTCTCTCTATCTGTCTTTTTCTCTCTCTCATTCTCCCTCTCTCTCTCTCTCTTCTTTCTTTTCTTTTCTTTGTTTTTGCCCCCCCCCCTTCCTGTCTCTCTTCCAATCTTTCTCTCTCTCTCTTTGTCTTTGTTTCTCTCTTTCAGTTAATCAGATCAGCTTTGCCAGGTAAAGCTTTTCCAAGCTCAAATAATAACAAATGTCTGTTTGTCTATATGCAACTCTCTTTCTCTCGCTGTCTCTAAGCTGTGTGTGAGCTGTTATGGATGGACAGCGCAGGGGTCATTTGTTTCTGACATGCTTCGTTTGTTAAAGGTTAAAGAAAAGACTAACACTCAGCAAAAGAGAAAGCGAGCCAGGGAAGGAGACGAAGAAAGAAAAAAGTGTGAGAAAGAGAGAGAGAGAGAAAGACAGAGAGAGGAGAGAGAGAGAGAGAAAGACAGAGAGAGGAGAGAGGGAGAGAGAGAGCGAGGGTACATGTGTGCAATTATCCACAGTCTCTCTGCGCTTCACACAATGGAGAGGAACACAGCAATTAGTCAAGAGATCCGGTGTTCGGTTAGAGGGGGTGCGGGGGAGTCTCTGTGTCTCTCTCTCTCCTTCTCTCTCTGATTTCTGTGCAGTCCCCTCCTACTCGTGTGAAGAGGGCAGTGTTCTGTCATTAGAGCGAGGGACAGTAGGTGAGTAGAAAGCTGGACTCAGATGGCCGTTGCTCAATACTACTGTCACCGCTTCATTTCCTCTGTAACGTTATTAAACCAGCCAGTGGCCTGAAGACCTTCTATGTCCAGCACTTGGGAAACGACAAGAGCAACTGGCACCTTCATTCAGCATGCTGTGTATGAGTGTGTGTGTGTGCGTGTGCGTGTGCGTGTGTGTGTGTGTGTGTGTGTGTGTGTGTGTGTGTGTGTGTGTGTGTGTGTGTGTGTGTGTGTGTGTGTATTAAAATCTAATCTGAAAATACTGGTTGAACATTTCATGATGAATGAATGAACGGAAGTTGGGAATATTTCATTCTCCTCTTCCTTTCTTTCCTGTTTCTAAAATGTCATTTTACAACAGCACCATTATACAGTATAATACTGGCTTACAGAGTGCAAATTCAGGTCTATGAAAGCTGTACACTGAAAGGTAAACATCAGCAAAAAAGTCGTTTAGCTAACTTTAATGAAGCAATACAAAGAACTGCACGTGTACGTGTGTAATAATAATGTTTTATGCGCTGTACAGTCCTGTTTAATCTGACTAGCTATCAACAGCTAGGTCAAGAAAGGCTACAAGCTAGCTAACTGATAATCATATTGATAGGCATTATATTGAATACTGGCAAAAACATTGTACTGATAAGTGGTAAGCCCACGTAAATATGTCTGTAAATAGATCTGACATTGAGCTGTGAGGGTTGTCGTTCACATAGATTAGTCCGAACCTTTTTCAGTTTGAGGTATCAAATAAACACCACCTTCAATAACTGCTTTTCACCATTTCTTAGTCTATTGATTCAGACTAATTTACTGACACTGCTGTCACTGTAGATTTGTTTTCAGGAGTTCTGCTGAAGTTCTTCCTTTGCTTCTCTCGCTCTCTCTCTCTCTCTCTGCCTATATATATATATATATATATATATATATATATATATATATATACACACACAATATATACAATATAGACAATATCACTAAGTCATTATAAAAGTATGTCCCACATATACATATACATATATATACTTGAACTTTTGACCATTTTTACTTTTACGCATAGTTTGAACACAGCAGCTGCTGTTTACACGGTGTCAAAATTTCATGATGAATCGACCAACTGGAATGTTCCAAAATCACTTCTTCTTTTGGAGATACAACGATACTAGAGTCAGTTTATACACATATTATCTGGAACCTCATTTGTTTTTATATTATTGAAATCATTTATTCTTTTGAATAACAGTATGTGTGTGCGCGTGTGTGCATGCATGTGTGTGTGTGCAGGGGTCAGCAGCGGCTTTATATATTGTGTATGTGCAAGTGTGATCACTTTATCCTGATCTTGCTGACATCAGCACACTTTGCCCTTCGCTTCTACGGGAGCTTCATCTGACAGTGAAAAATCCCCCTCCTTAAGGCCCAAAGCAAGAGTGTGAGTGTGTGTGCATGTGTACACCAGACAAGAGCTACAGATTCTAGAGCGCTAAGTGTATCAGTGATACTCAAGTGTCCAAACAGGAAGCAGGTATGATTTATATAAAGAGCAGTGTGTGTGTGTGTGTGTGTGTGTGTGTGTGTGTGTGTGTTTGCATGCACTGCACCAGATGCTCCACTCATGCCACTCAAAGCTCCAATTAAGGATTACTGCAAGCGGGCCAGTTTTGAGTACTGCTGAAAAGAGGAGGTGAAAACAACAGGAATAGAACTGAACATGAGCTTATATATAAAATCATCACTCAAAACTCAAGACTTCTGAAATGACAACTTTACTGGAGAAGCAAAACATTTAACTTTAGTATACAATAATTATCATTTATATAATTTCCAGTCAAAACAGCCATTAAATACAGGTTATTTATTTTCCAGCATGTAATATTTAGGGGACCCTATCAGCAGAAACGGAATATACACTCATCATCAAAAGAATAGTTGCATCCAGAAGGAAGTGTCACATTGCAGTGCTATTGGGAAGGAAGATAAAGGTTACCAGGAACAATAAATGATGATAAATTTAGACTGATATGGGCAATATTTATTCAGCTACACATACAGAAGTAGTGTCTCTCAGTATGGCATCAAGCCACCATGTTTGCTAACACAGCATATCAGACGTCTCAGCATGGAGTTGTAGAGGTTCCTAATGGTGTCCTGTGATAATCCATCCCATGCAGCTTGAATATTCTCACACAGTTCCTGCAGATTCTGTGGTAGGGGTGGAGGTGGAGTGACACCAGGTCTCCGTTCATCTTGGTGCTGACCACGGTGCCTCCACACATGGATTTGTTGGTCATCTCAACCAAGACAAAAGCGGGATTGTCACTCAAGATGACCCACTGCCATTCTGCCATCCCACTGCCATCCCACTGCCTGTCACAAAGATGGCCAAGCATGAAACTTGACTCATTAACATGTATCACGGTATCAAACCTACCCACCAAGTTTCATTGCTGTCAGTGGATTACTTCTGGGTGCAACTACTGTTTTATGATGAGTGGATTTTCTCATTCCACTTTAAGTAATAATAATAATAATAATAATAATAATAATAATGTTTATTAATAGAGCACCTTTCATACCGTTGGCAACTCAAAGTGCTTTACAGCTGATATCAGTTAAGGAGGGGATACTAATAATAATATATTTATATAATAAATAAATACATACATACATATACACACATACATACATACATACATATACACACATTTCTACATATAAATACCATGTTAATGTAGTATTTCTTAAACAGGTACATTCTGGTGCAGACATTCAACTTCTTATTTACTGGTTTCTTGTTCGAATTTTCCTGTTCCACGTTAAATGATGCAGCAATTATCATAACTTCTCAGGCACCAGAATGCAACTGCAGCACAGTGAATGAAAAGGAAATAATAAATTAATAAAGTCAGTTAATAATTCATTTTCCAGTTAATAATGAATTCATTTATTCATTCATTATTAATTAATTAATACATTCATAAAAGGAACATTTAGGATATTTGATAAAGTCAGGTTATCATTTTCTGCTTATCACAATCTATGTAATTCCAAACACATTCAGTGATGATGGGGTATGGTCTCTGGGGGTGGGGGGGGGGTTCAGTCCATTGTTCTGATCTCTTTTCTTCTTTTTTGTCCATTTCTTTTTCTCAGTTTAAGTGGAGAGATGGACAGAAACACCTGTGGATGTTTACAGATCTGAACCAAGAGTGGAGCTTGATCTCCTCTTTCTTTGAGATGAAAGTTCTATTTATCTGATGGGGCAGTTTTAGTGGTCTACCAGATCGTGCAATGTTGTTAGGAGCCTAATTTTATTTTTGTAGCTTTTAATCATTTTTGAGCTCCAGTTTCAGAAAACATTTGCTGTTTTGTTTATTTTCCTGTAACTTTCCCCTTCTTTAAGCAAGTGGATTATCATATTCTAATCTCAGAAATATCTCCTGAAAAATGAACAACTTGTACTAAATGGTCGTTTTGACTGGGACTTTAGGAGATGGAGACAGAGTGAGAGAGTGGGAGCAGGTAAAGGATAAACATTGATGAATATGTTTTGAAATTCTTCATCTGTCATTTTTTAACTGCCCGTTTTCCTTCCAAGTCCAGCTGCCTCTCTTCTCTCCTATTCCTGCTGATGCAGCTGAATTTCAGTGTATGTGAGCATGTGTGTAAATGTATGTGTTTGTGGGTGTGTATGTGTGTAAATGTGTGTGTGTGTGTGTGTGTGTGTGTGTGTGTGTCTAAGATTCAATATTCTGATTTAATCTGCTCTTCGAAAAACTGACCTGTGTGTAAAATCAATGGAAACAATTCAGAGTTTTGGTCTTCAGCACATTTTCTTGCCCTACTATGAGTCCACTCTATAAACATATCTATAAACAAACTGTACAGTGCAGGGTGGATTGATTTGTAGTACACAGCTAATAGTTCCTCGGATATACACGGTTGTGGACATTCAGTGAGCAGTGATACCCTCCATGAGTCATCCCGTTAGTGGCAGCACTATTGGCAGATGGCTGCACGACGCGGGACTACATACATGCAGACTGTTACGACGACTGATATTGACGCCACACCAACATCATCAAAGACTGCAATGGTGTCGTGCCAGACTGTCATGGAGTGACTCAGAATGGCAGCAGGTCATCTTCAGTGACGAATCCCCCTTTGTCTTGGTGGGGACAACCAAAGAATCTGTGCGTGGAAGCACTGTGGTCAGTGCCAAGTTGAACAGGTTGTTGTCACATGTCACATGTCCAGAGGACCTGGTGTCACAAGATCTGCAGGAACTGTTTGAGAATATTCAAGCTGCATGGGATGGATCATCACAGAACACCATTAGGATCCTCTAAACTGCATGCCGAGACGTCTTGCATGTTGTGTTAGCAAACATGGCGGCCCGACGCCATACTGAGAGACAATACTTCTGTATGTGTAGCTCAATAAATATTGCCCATATCAGTCTGAATCATCATTTATTGTTCCTGGTAACCTTTATCTTCCTTCCCAACAATGTTGCAATCCAACACTTCCTTCTGGGTGCAACTATTCTTTTGATGATGAAAATAGGTCTGGTTAGGATTGTGGTTGGAACTAGACTCTAGGAAAAGTCTAGGATGGAATGAGGAAAGTATGAAAAAAAGGAATTGGTGTGTGTAAAACGTTTCCTTCTGGGCCATTAGCTTTCCTTTTCATTAAACACACCTGATTCAATGTACCAGCTATTTAGCGAGTTGCACTTGGAGTGGAAAATGGTAATCTCTGCAGGGCTGTGGCCTAGAAAGAATCCAGAATCCTGATCTAAAGCACACCACTTCATCTTGGAAGCATGGAAGGCTTGTATCAACAGTAGTGACCTTTTTTACTGATGATGCTCCTTGCTGACATTTGCAGGAGGATGAATTGGATATTGTAGTGCCCACACCCAACGTGCAAAACACCAGTCCAAAACCCCTAATTAACCTGTGGGACCCCGGAATGTCTCAAAATCAACATTCTAGTGGTCACTGAAAATAACGCTACAATAATGATCAAATACAAATTCTGAGAAAGGTAGTTCAGCTGCTTCGCCCACCGAACAGCAACCTTCTGTCTTTGGTATTCTTAACTAATTAGCAATGCAGCCTTGGTCTACCTCCGGGTGGCGCTGTAGCATATTGGTTCGCCCAATTGCTCCTTCATAGCCTAGCAACTGTAACTACACCCAGGGTATCTCTGAAAAACTTTCCTACATGCTGAAGCATATTCGTCAAACTGAAGACAGAAGAAGAGGTGCATAAGCTCTCAATGAATGTGTGGAATAGCGAATTACCAAACTAGAAAAGAGCATTTCCAGAAATGATTAAATGAATCAGCGCTGGTATAGGGAGTGAGTTGGCAACCCACCAACACTAGAGAACCCAAACAGCATGGGAGCCCCTCCAGTACCAAGGGGTAATTTGCACACTTCTCAGACCCAACTAAATTCCTGAAATGAATCATTGGGTAGTACTCCACCTTGCAGTAGGACATTGAAGCTGTAACATGTTACTAAAGCCACATTGGAAGTCCAAGGGGTTTTTTTTAGGCTCAAAAAGTGTCACCTGATCTGGACCACATTTAGTCTGTATTTGATGAGTCTTTAGACAGTTACTGACTACACATGACAGCTTTATTAATGTCGATTTGTCCACTGTCTTTCAGGTGAACTGTGTATAAAATATACTTAGGGACAAGATGCAAAAGAATTGTATTCTTTGGACCCCTGAATGTCTAAAAATCTAAATTCTTGTGGGGGGGGGGGGGGGGGATAATAAATGTATGATGTTATGTGCAAAGACGCTCAAATACAAATTCAGGGAAAGGTCATTCTACGTCCTGCTTCACCCACAGTCGTTCAGCTTCTGTCTTCGCTATACTTAACTAACTGGAGTTGCAGCACAGATCTGCCTCAGGGTGGTGCTGTAACCTACCTAGTTTGTCCTTTAAAGCCTAGCAAATGCTACTATGCCTCTTATGTGTAAGATCACAATTAATATGGAGGAGCTCATTAGAACAGAGCATTTCAAATGTTACCTACAGGTTCTAATAAAGTTTTACCAATCTAACATTTAAAGAACGTTTTAACATGTTTTGGCTAAGCTGTTCATAACTTCAGATAATGTTCCTTTAAGGTTAAATATTTACTAAGACATAATGTTCTAACTGCAAAGTTTAGAGGATGTTTTAAGGATGTTATCAGGACCATAGATTACGTTATATGATAACAAAAGATGATCATTCTCAGGGCAACATTTGGAAGATGTTTTTTTGATGCTACTGAGACCTGAGATGACAGGAGAACGTTTTTAGAGAACGTTCTCCTACCTTTTGAAAGAACATTCTGGGAACCGAAAGAAAACGTCCCACTGAAAACATTAATGGAACATTGCATTGCATATTCTCAGAACGCTCTTTGGATAAATAATTTCTAACTGGGTAAATGGCATCAACATCTTGAAGTGTGGCTTTAACCCCAAGGTACATGTATTTGGCGTCAAATGTCTACAATTAACAGAACTCAAATCTTGGTTGGTTCTTTGTTGATTTGCTTTGAGCCATTCTTAGTCGACAGTGAGACCCTCTTGCTACAATGATCTTTCATTCTTAAATGTATTTCTTCTTCAACGTACCACATCGCATTTTGACAAGTCACTGTAAAATTGAGAATTTTAACTCTGTGGGTATGGTTGTGTATGTGTGCACGTCTCCCTGCGTGCGTGAGAGAGGGTTTCTGAAGGCTCACACACCGTCACTCAGTAGGACAGTCAGACTGGAAAATGAACTCGAGTCATTTTTTTGTGGGGGTCTGGCTGAGGGAGGTAGCAGTGGCTCATCAGAGAGCGAATTTCACTCGCTGGAGTGGAACGGCTCGGACAGGAGAGCGTGTTTTGTCTCTCTAGATTCGCCCGCAGAGCTGGAATGAGGGAATCTGTGTTTCGTTTCATGTGAGCGCTTCAATAATATACAGCCGAATGCAATTCAGGTCATTCATTTAGAAACATATTGGTTTTTGTAGGGTTTTTTCTCTCTCTCGCAAATTTCTTCAAGTAGTAACTTTTTTTGTGGGTTCTTTTTTGAACAAGTGAAGAAACGAATATCATGTTTGCGAAATACAGATGCCTCTTCGTGCATGTGTTTTGTTAGAAGCATGTGTTTTGTGTGTGCCTGTGTCCACTGCTGCGGCTCTGGAGAGCAGTGGATATGGCTGAATAATGCAGAAGGTGCGCGTGTGAGTAAATTTTGGGGTGGAGATGGGGTTGAGTCTCCTGCAGTGTGCCTGTAATAGCTTTGCCTCTGTTCTTTCACTCCTCCACTCCTCCTGTCTCGTCTCCACTGATTTCTATCCTTCAACAGACGACAGAAACAAAAGAAACAGACCTTTGCTCTGTCATTCATCACAGGCACACCTTTTTATTCAATGTCAAGACATTCATATATCCCATGTGTGTATAGTACATACACACACACACACACACACACACGCACACACACACATATATATATATATATATATATATATATATATATATATGTGTGTGTGTGTGTGTGTGTGAATAAGCTCACCTTGCGTGTTTAAGGTGGTAGTAACTTCAGGCTCCTGCAGATGGTGTTGCATGTGAATGATCAATCTATAAATACCTTCGGGGTGTGAGTGACGGGATTCATAGATTGAGAAGAGGTGGTACAGTGCAGTGAATGTCTCATTGGATGTGTGGAAAATGGGTCTAAAGCAGATGTCAATGATGGCTGAAAGTAGTGATTGCATTTGGGTGTGCAAAAGGCCATAGTGTGAAGGAAGTAGCTGAATGTGCAGGTGCATGGAAGCGTACAGTCATACACGTCTACCAGCAGTGGCTAAAATCCCAGCTTACAGGAAATTCTCCTCAGAAGTGTGCCAGGGAAGGCATCCACCAAATCTGGCCCAACTGCTCAATTCTTTGATGTAACAGTGTCTGAACATTGATGTGGCCTACATCCAGAAATTTGAATCGCAGCTATTCGTGCTTGTTTAGGTATCACATGCTATTAGGTATGTTTCAGTCACAGGCGACTCATTTCTTATCTGTTGAACTTATATACAAGCGCTTTTTCCAGAAAAGTTGAGACATTTAGGAAAATATGATTACAAATACATCATATTTCCTTTTAGTTAGACCTCTTAATGTTTTGGGAACTATGGATACTAATTGCTGCAGTTTTGGAAGTTGAATCTTTACCCATTCCTGCTTAATACAAGACTTCATCTGCTAAGCAGTTTGTGGTTGTGATGATCTGACTCTCCTATTCATGATGCACTATACACTTTCAATAGGAGACAGATCTGGACTGCAGGCAGGCCAGTCAAGCACACACACTCTGTGTATAACAAAGCAAAACTGCTGTAGCACATGCAGAATAGAATGAGGACTGGCACTGTCTTGATGAAATGACCATGGACTTCCCGAGAAAAGACATCATCTTGATGACAGCCTATGTCTCTCTAAAATCCAGTATGTCACATTACATGTCGGCATTCATGGTTCCCTCAATGAATTGTAGCTTCCCACAGCCAGCAGCACTCATGCAGCCCCAAACCATTACACTCCCACTACCATGCTTGACTGTAGGCAAGACACACTTGTCTTTGTACTCCTCACCTGGTTGCCGCCACACACGCTTGACACCATCTGAACCAAATAAGTTTATCTAGGTCTCATCAGACCACAGGACACGGTTCCAGCAATCCATGTCCTTAGTCTGCTTGTCTTCACCAAACTGGTTGCGGGCTTTCTTGTGCATCATAGAAGAGGCTTCCTTCTGGGATGACAGCCATGCAGACCAATTTGATTCAGTGTGTGGCGTATGGTCTGAGCACTAACAGGCTGACCCCCCACCCCTTTAACCTCTGCAGCAGTGCTGGCAGCACTCCTACGTCTATTTTCAAAAGGCAACCTCTGGATATGACGCTGAGCACGTGCACTCAACTTCTTTGGTTGACGATGGCGAGACCTGTTCTGAGTGGAACCTTTCCTGTTAGCTGCAGCTCAGTTTCAGGGTGTGGGCAATCTGCTTATAGCCTAGGGGATCTTTATGTAGACCAACAATTCTTTTTTTTTCAGATCCTCAGAGAGTTCTTTGCCATGAGGTGCCATGTTGAACTTCCAGTGACCAGTATAAGAGAGCGTGAGAGCGATAACACCAAATTTAACACACCTGCTTCCCATTCACACCTGAGACCTTGTGACATTACCGAGTCACATGACACAGGGGAGGCAAAATGGCTAATTGAGCACAATTTGGCCATTTTCACTTAGGGCTGTACTCACTTTTGCTGCCAGCGGTTTAGACATTAATGGCTGTGTGTTGAGTTATTTTGAGGGCACAGCAAATTTACACTGTTATACAAGCTGTACACTGACTACTTTACATTGCATCAAAGTGTCATATCTTCAGTGTTATGCCATGAAAAGATATAATAAAATATTAACAAAAACGTGAGGGGTGTACTCACTTTTGTGAGATACTGTATGACTTTCTCTTTGTGTGAAAGTTACAGGTTGCATTTCCTGATGCAGTGGCGAACTGTGTTGAGTAATAATGATTTTCTGAAGTCCTCCTGAGCCCATGTGGCTATATTTAACACAGTAGCATAGTTTCTCATGCAATGGCGTTTGAGGGCATTTGAAGGTCATGCATAATTTAGCAGTGTTTTTGGCCTTGTCCTACACAAACAGAGATTTCTCTAACTACCGTGAACTTTTTCACAGTATCATGTACATTAGAAAGACCCAAATTCTTTGCAACACTGCACTGAAAATGTTATTTTTGAATTGTTGGACAATTCTCTCACAAAGTTTGGCACAAACTGGTGAGCTGTGATCCATCTGAGCCCTATGTAGATGCTCAATTCGTGATCCCCTAATGCACCTGCTTAATGTGGAAGGTTTCAGATTGGGGTGCTTTAAATATTCAATAAACTCTTCACTCTTATTTTGACTCTTATTATGTCTCACAAACACTAACACATTTCGGGTATCAAATTCAGATTTGTTTATATTTACAAAATTCAATAAAGCTTTTTTTTCCCTAAATTCATATTTGAGCCTCTGTTTTTCCCCAATAGACAGCATAACACATTACATAACATACTGTAGCCACAATTATCTTAGAGGGTATTTTAGTAACCCTTCCAGATTTTATATTTTGAGGCTTTTACGGGGGTCTGGTAATCAGGGGCCCTACCCTACACCGCGGTTGCAGTCTGTCACACACTTACTGAACCAGAATACATGGGAAAAGAAGTAAACATTGTGCTGTGCCCCTCTAAAGGAGGAGGAACACATTTAAAAGAATGTGCTAAACTTTGTGTTGTACAGTGTTGTTCCTGACTACTTTAGATCAGAACTTTTATTGAAGCAGGAAAGTTAAGCAGGCTGAAATTATATACTGTAACAGTGACCTTTTCCTGAATTCATATTTGACCATCTGTTTTTTCCCCAAAACTCATAACACTTTCTCAAAGTTTATTTAGGGACACTGCCTTTGCCCAACACTGTCTCAAAGTTTATTTAGAGACACTATTTTGGCCAACACTGCTGATGGTTCTAGATTTATTCTGCATGATTAAGGGTACACTTGTAACAGCAATATGTAATACTAACATTGGTGCCTTAAACAAACATCAGTGCTTTAAATGAACATGGACACACATGCAGAGCTAATTTTCAGATCATTGTGTCTCATTACTACATGAATTTGACACTCACAGTCATTCATTTCTGTGAACGTGCTCCTCTAAGGTCTGCTACGTTCCCACATCAGTCTCTCTCTCTCACTCTCTCTCTCTCTCTCTCTCTCTCTCTCTCTCTCTCTCTAGGCTGTGGACACCATCCCTCACTTTATCCTTCTCTTTATTCATTCCGTCCATCACTCTCTCTCAATCTCACACTTTATTTCTTTCCTCTTATTCTTCTGGGACAGAAGACCCTCTCTCTCTCCAGTCTGCTCTGAAAATACATCATTAAGCTCCCCAGGATATAGAGAGTGTGTATTCAGAAATCTGCAAGTGTGTGTAAAAGAAAAGAGAGAGAAAGAGAGAGAGAGGGGGAGAGAGAGGGAGAGAGAGAGGGGGGAATGGAGCCCTGTCTACAGCAGTAAAAGTGTGTAATGAATAAAATATGTTGGTTTCTCTGGCTGACTGACGCGTGGTAGAAGTACAGTAGGCCGGTCGGCCGTGCAGCAGGACAGGAGCAGAGTATTTACACACCTACTGTCCATCATTAGCTGTATAGGGATATGCTCTCTCTCTCTCTCCCTCCCTCTCTCGTCCTCTCCTGTCTCAGGCCTCATTACTGTACACATTCCCTCTCTGGCATGCTAGAGTCTAGCTGCTATGTCAACACTGTGTTTGCATGCAGAGAACTGAGTCGAGACAGCTGCAAAGCACACACATAAAATTATCACATTACAGAGCCCATATCAAAGAAAAGCCTGCCTTTCCTAATCATGGAGTTTGATGTCATTTTCCTACATAACAACCATCCCAGCGTCATGCAATCCATATACTGAAACCAACTGTGAAAAAATCCCTTTTGAATTTGTCTTTGTTGTGATGTCACAACCATGGACATACAGTTGGTCAAATTGCAAGTTGTGTTGATTGACAATGAAGGAACACATCCTCTACAGAGAACACATTTGAATATGGCATTTTGTGAGAACGTTAGAACACAATTTACCTGCCAATTTACCTTATTCGGCCAAAAAAAGCTTTGCACAGGCACCTTTTGCGGAGTTCTCAGTGTATTCTCTGTAGATGATGTGTTAACTTAATTTCACTTAGAGGAATCAGTGTAATATAGACCAGGGATGCCCAAACACTGTATTTACATATGACCGTTCATTTACATTCATCATTGAAAAGAATAGCTGCACCCGGAAGGAGGTGCATAAATGTGTATATTAATGTTATAATGGAGCGTTGTAGTTTGTAGCCCACCAGAAATAAACGGGTCTTGCTGCCAGCCCACTCAGCATGGTGACATTCTTTCATTTAGGACCTTTAGGACGAGCTAGCTAGCCAATAAATGTTACCATGGAAGCTATTTGAACGGCTCTTTGTATTAGCATTCTACATTGTGATCTCTGTAGTCAGGTTATTAGTGATTGCACAACACTATAATGCCCAACACTGTTATTATCTAATGGTATATACTTCTACATTCTAGACTTTCTAGACATTCTATGTACTTTCTACATTTTTTGTCTGCTAATGTAATTCCACGGTTTAAGATATTGACATTGTTCCAATTCCAGAATATTCTGTCTGACCAGGAATGTTGTGCTTGTATACAGCTTTTTCACTATGTTTACTAGCTAGATCAGTGTACAAAGAGGCGCTGTTCTCTTTCCCCTCTGCTGCTGCTCCTAGAACTAACTGTGTGGGTTTTACAGGTTAGCTGCTGGGCTAAGGCTGAACTTTGCTGGGTTAGGGTCACAAAAACACCTGTCTGTTACATGAACTAATGATAAAATACTTACTAGCAGTGAGTGCTGTACTACCCATGACCGGTCTTGAGACCATAAACTATAGGCCTTTATTTGGACTTGGTCTTAACTCAGTCTTAGGGTAAGGTGGACTGGTGTCATTTCCAGCTAGCATGAATACATACGCTATCTGATTCAGCCTATCAGTGTGCACAAACCACACTGTTGTCTTTAATTACGTATGCATTATGGATGCTTTCAGCGAGGGTGCTGTATCATAGTATGCTGCACGCTCCAGGTTGGGCCCTCAACACTGATGTGAGTGGAATAAACACAGCACCTCTGAGGCGCATCTGCAGCCAAATAACTCTGGAATCTCGCGCTCCGGTAACGAATGAATCAGCCAAGTGTCCCTCACTCTCTGCCTGCTCAACCACTGGATCCTACATTACTGCAGGCAACAGCAAATTGATATTAAATGTCTGTTTGTCAAAGCGTCCTCTCAGGAGTCGAGCTGATACAAATGAAAATACAGCACACTCACACGCAGTGAGAGAGAATAATTTAACACACCTTCTACCGGGAATAGCCTGAAATTTGCCATTTTCCTCTCCTTTTACTGCACAATTTCTGTTTAGTTTTTCCTGAGCACAGGCCACACTGTAGGCTTTACTTTGCCCGGTATGTTAAATTTACAGTAACAGTGACAGTAATGGTACAGAAGTGAGTTCTCCGTTCTCTTCATATAGCTGTGAGTGCAGTGTGGCTCTGTCCATTTTCTAACTGTATATATTTAAATTTTAAATATTTTACTATAACATGTGGTAAAATATATATAGTTTATAAAATTAAATAATAAACTATAATTATTTTTTATAGCAATTTCTTGACAAACAAGTAAGAATATATCGGAGTTTGGCAAGATTTGGCCACCACTTTTTGCAAAGGAGGCATTCTGGACATGTATTTATTTGTTTGTTTGTTGATTGACGGACTTATTGATTAATTGACACACACACATGATTTGGGTCTTTTTTTAAATTTTGTATAACCTTCCTAACCCTGGCCCTCATCTAGGAGTTTAGATGTATAGTGTCACCACAGATACCATTTGTCTATAGTCATATGGAAAACGTTTGGTCAAATTCATGCTTTGCTGCTGAACTATGTAAGTTTTTCTTCATTAAAACTTAAAGTTGTAAAAATAAAAGTTGTATCACTGAGCCAGTAGGAAGAACCATGCCAAGATATGGTATCTGTCCAAAAGAAATGCTTTTTTAAAGGTTTTTTTCTGAACATTAATGGACAAAAACACATGAATTTTACAAGTTAATAAATACAAGTGGTTTCTGCACACGTCACATAATTACTTTTTTCACATACGTGTGAAAATAAACATATGATCACATGTGCTGTTACATATGATCAAGCATTATTCACATGTGTTCACTTGTAAATAAGTTCTGTAATGGAATGACTCCCCAACAAGTAGCTCTCAATTAGAACTTTATGTGAAAATGAGAGTTGGCACCTGTTGATCACAGTCATTACATCATCCTAATTAGTTTGTGTGCCTCATTAAAAGTCAATCTTGTGGAATATCTCTCCTTGTTAATGCTTTGAGGCCAGTCAGGTGCATTTCAGGCTGTAGCTAATTCCATGTATGTTATTTCAAAGTTTTTATATCTTCATTATTTAAATATGATATAAATATGGAAATAATACAAATAAATCAAACTTTATATAGAGAACTAGGACTGTCAATATTATCTAATGCTACGTCTGTGATTAGCATTACGATATGGTGTATATAATTAGTATACAGTTGGACAAATAGCTGCACCCAGAAGGAATCAAGTTTCATGCTCGGCCACGCATGTACCTGCACGAGTCTTGTCACTGTACCTGACTGACACAACAACCATGACTGCAGACATTCAGTGAGCAGTGATACCTTCCATGTATCATCCTATTAGTGTCAGCACCATTAGCAGATGTCTGCATGACGGAGGACTACATGCATACAGACCGTTACAACAACTGCCCTAATTACATCAACATCACCAAAGATTGCAATGGTGTCATGCCAGACTGTCATGGAGTGACTCAGAATGGCAGCACCTTCAGTGACGAGTCCCACTTTTGTCTTGGTGGAGACGACCAACGAATCTTTGTGTGGAGGCACCGTGGTCAACACCAAGATGAACAGTTTGTTATCAAGCATCACACCAGAAGGCTTGGTGTCACTCCACCTCCACCCCTACCGCAAAATCTGCAGGAACTCAGTGAGAATATTCAAGCTGCATGGGATGGATTTTCACAAGACACCATTAGGAACCTCTACAGCTTCATGCCGAGACATCTGGCATGTTATGTTAGCAAACATGGTGGCCCGATGCCATACTTCTGTATGTGTAGCTCAAACCGTGATGACGTTCATGGGCATTCGTCAGTTGAGGACAGAGAAGGCAACAATGGCAACACTCAGTGGTCTGCTGAACTCTTCTACATCTTCTTATCTCCAGTAGTTGATCTGTGCTTACTTTCTGGATAAACATACACAGTGGTAGTAAACTGCTGTGCAACTCCCTTTGTTGCAGTTGATGTTGCATCCTTAGATGTTCCTTGATTCCAGTAAAAACTTGTTCAAACACGGGTCGGTTCCTTAAAAAGCACCAAGGTTCTAAGAAGCCTGAACGGAACCAATTCAAGAACCAGGGTTAGTATAATATACCAGTAATATATGCCAAGCGATTCCAAGCTATTGTAATGCATATGGTAGATTGCTATTGTTGATCACTGCAGGTGTGACTCCATTTTTTCTCTTTAAAGAGTATTTTGAAAGTACCTGTTCGTGATGAACAGACCAACAGAAAACTACTGAAAGTCTGGTTCCACTGACTTACATTTAAAGTACAGTACATTTTTCCCCTCTCCTGTTATCACTTTGGAGATCCGAGGTTTTGTTCCAAAGCAAGCGATATGCTAGTTTCTCAAATGGCCAATTAACATACTTACAGCGTAGGTGTCTTTATTAAACTATGAATAATAGTTGTAATGCTTAATAAGAAGAAGCCACAGTTTCTGAACCTCTTCAGTGTTAGCATTGTGCTTTGTCTTTCTCTATCTCTCTCTTTTGCCATACAGGATTGTATATTCAGTGAACACAGTATGAATGATGATGAAGTCCTAATCTGAATGTGTGTGTGTGAGTGTGAGACAGGCTCTGTAATAATCAGAGGTGATGGGAGGAGCAGACGTTTTAACTAAAATGCTTTATAACGAGCTCCCTGGCTGTTTGACGACTGAAGCAGTCACTGCGGTGCTCATTAACTTTGACACAGCCTTGCTTACCTGTGTACAAACACAGCTGGGCCTTCAGTTCAGGTGAATAATGTCAAAACATGGGAAAAAAATACACCCCTATGGGGTTCTATGGATACGTTAGTATTACGCTAAAGGCAGAACACATGAACATTTTTGGCAGTTCTACATTAAATGCTGTTATTTAAAGCCTGTAGTGGTTTTATAGTGGCCCCTTCAGAGCTGCCACTGTTTTCCATTTCTAACAACGAATGGAAACACATCAGGGTACCACTCTTACTCGCGGTCAATGGCATACTGAGAAATGGAAGCTTTAGCCAAAGTTCTGCCAAGAAGATTGTAATCCTACAACATTCACTGATTAATCCCGAACAGTCCCTGGTGTACACCTGTCTTTAAAATGACAGGTCTATCCCTTCTGTTGCTATCTGGTGCTGACGTTTTGGCGCGCCCCTCCTCCCCACCAACTCCAGATTGGCCCTGTTAGGTTGACCAGAGCATGGGCTCCACCCCTGGCATCCAAATTTATCAGGATTTGCAAGGGTCTCAGTGCTATAAGACCTGGAACGAGGCCTACACCAAAGGCTCTTTAATGTCCAAATAATTATTATCCTTCAAATAATAATGAGTCTTTATGGTAGAACTAAAGTATCATTTCTCTAACAAAACTGGTTAATTAACTGTCGCAAATTATTAGACTGGTTGATTTCACAGTCAGTCCCTAATTATGTCATGACATATTAGGCTATCAGTTCAGCTCCTGAAGTCCTAACCAACGCATAAGCTTCCCTCACTGTATCTACTGGTATGCTAACAGAATAAACTCCTGATTGGTTCATTTTCCAGTTTGTGATTATCCCTTTTGTTTGCAACCGAAACACTCTTACCACAGATTTGAATTCTAGTTGGGATGTCCAGGGTCCATTCTGTGTAAACTTTGCATGTTCTCCCCGTGTCTGTGTGGGTTTTCTCCGGGTGCTCTGGATTCCGCCAACAGTTCAAAAACATGCAGCCAGGTGAACTGGAGATGGTAGATTGCCCCCCTAGGTATGAATGCATGTGTGTGTGTGTGTGTGTGTGTGTGTGTGTGTGAGAGAGAGAGAGTGTATGTCTGTGTTTCTACCCTCTGATGGACTTGCGGCCTGTCTACGGTGCTTCCTGCCTTCCGCCCAATTAGTGCTGGGATAGACTCCAGTACCCTCAACCAAGAAGGATAAGCAGCTCAACAGATGAATGAATGGACTTTTTCCAACCTCTCTTTATCTCCTTGAATTAAACAGGCTTTTCTTCTGTGCCTTTAAAACCGATATAAGATAAATGAGCTCAGTTTTGATTGGCTGACCTGTATTGTGTTGTTCAAAAACCACGCAGCGCTGAAACACTCCTTAGAACTTCAATATGAGTGGGCGGAGCTAAACGGCTGAAAGCCTAATGTATGTAAATGTGTTGGCTTTTGTGACCTCTGGCTTGTGTGTTGCAGAAACAGTGAATTCCACATGGGCTGTTTCTGTGACATAGTTCTTATGTGGAGTATGAGTATGTAGTTTTGAATCTGCAGCAGCATTTGCAAATTACTTCAAACACATTTATATCGAAAAAAGCAAAAGATTTCATGATATGGACCCTTCAAATACAGCAAGAATGATGATTATCCTAAATAAGCATGAACTATAAATTACAGAAAAGTTTCTTGGGGATCTTTAAGTCTTCTCTGAAGGCCTAGAAGGCCATGAGAGCAAGGTGCGAAATGTTGGTAATTAAGCTCTCAGACGCCCTGAATGTTTAAAATCTATATTCTGGGGAGCCCTGAAAAGAAGCTGCTACACCTACAATTAGGGAGCTTTGTCTTTGGTATTCATAGCCAACTAGAACTCCAGCACTGGCCTCCCTTAGGATGGCACTGTAGCAGACTGGTTTACCCAGTTGACCCCCAGTTGTCACTGTAACTTTACCCAGGATACCTTGCCCAATTTCCCACAGGACTGGTGGACAGAGTGAACTGCTACTGAAGCCTGAAGACAAGAGAGGAGATGTAAGATCTCTGTTAACATGTGGAAGAGCACTTTTCCAAACTAGTGAAACCAGTGAATGCCATGTCAGTGCTGCTATGGCGAGTGAGTTAGCAGCCACCCAACATGTGACCCGTCCCCAAAAACTGGGGGGTATTTCACATACCGTGTTGCTTTCATGTAACCTGTATACTTGTCCTCTACAAACACACACTGCATTTATTTTTACTACTCTACATCTGTATGTGCTAACGCAGTGTCGCTGATGTGTACACTCTTTTTATCACCTACATTTTCTGTACCCATTTCCTCCTCACATGCTAATCTAAGTGTTACCTCTCCAGCACACGTAAACTCTCTCTGGTGGTGACAGCGTGCTAATTCTCTACACAAATGCAGTGGAGTGGCTATGGTAGGGGGAGGGGTGTGTATTAGGAGGCAATGATGAAAGGAGCTCAGGGAATAATAAAAAAAAAAACACAACCTTTTAACTTGAAGGAAATGTGTCTATTAAAACTAACAGTCTCAGAATCAAAAATGCCTTTTTTCTGCCTGTTTAGTTAAACACAATTCAGAAATTCAGCTTTCGTTTCTATCACAGCAGCTCTACTAATCTGGACAGGCAAAGGCTGCACACGGCTTGTTGCCTGCCACTACATATGTTAAACTACCAGACTGTCAAGAGCCACTCAGGACACCCAGATGAGATCAACGTATAACCTGTAGCCAGAGGTCTGGTGTAACACACTGAGTGCATGTACACACATAATAATTATACGATCATTATCATATTCTTATATATCATATTGTTCAGCCAAAGTGATCATACAAACAGCACAACCTAAAATTAAACAGGCTGTTTATGTTACTATGCCTTTATGAGATCTATGAGCTCTGCTCTGATTGGCTTGTCTTTAATGGTGCCTCATTCAAAAAGCACTCAGAGCTTCCTAGAACTTCAGCATGAATGAGCAGACCTGAACTGCTGTATGGAGTTCTATACAATCAAGTCACATTATTATGACCACCAGCTAATATCAAGAGTAACTGCCATGTGCAGCATAGATAGCAGCTAGACAGGTGACTCAATAAGGTCCTGATAGGTTGTCACAGGCATCTGGAGCCATGCTGACTGCAGTGCATACCACACCTGCTGGAGGGTGCATGAGGGAGGATCCAGACAGCGAATACGACGATTGAGGTGGTTCCATTTCAGATGTTGACTTTAAGTCTGGGGAATAAGGGGGCCAGGGAAGCACTTGGAAGTCTTGGCCATGCTCTTCCAACAAATATCAGACATTTCTAGTCATGTGACATGTCGCATCGTATTGTTTTGCTGGAAGATCCCATCCATCCCAGGAAGGAGACTCAGCATGTATGGGTGTACATGATCTGCAGGGATGGATTCAGGGATGGTAAGTGCCTTACACATGGATGAGTGGACCCTTCAGGAGCTACATGGTGCTGCTGTCGAAAGTAGGAAGTGATCATAATAATGACTCAACTGTGTAGCTGATAAATGCAGTAAATGAGTTTCTTCTCCTGACATCACAAACCAGGGTTGCATTCAACAGGCAAAATATCAGTAGAAGTAATTGTGAAGTGAAGTCATGTTCATTCCATTCACTACAGTTACGTGAAGAAGCTTTAGACTGACATGATTACGGGTTGGACTGAAACAAGCAGGACGGAGAGATTTAACTCAATGTTTGCTTTAAGTTGAATTATCTTTACAGACATTTGCCATCTTTTTATTTCATTGCTGTTTGCAGCTCAGAGACCCCAGGCAGAATGAGCAATGGCCCTCCTAACGAGGGCTGAAATCTCTGTGCCACACCAGCAATGTCCAAGTTGCATCTGGGAACGCCGATGCACCAGACAATTCTGGGAGCACACTGTGCAGAGCCATTTTTCAAACTAACTTTAGATTAGACATTTCAGAATGTTGAAAGCAACCCTCTTAAAGCTGTGGGCCATGATCAGACCATCAGTAGAGCCAATATCTTCCAGTCCGTGCCAACTGGTATGAGAATTGCCATCGTGTTATACATGCTGCCCACTAGGGTGGAGTATAGGGAGGGTTATGGGTGAAACGTTTGGCTTAACCATAAGAGCAGTTTACCGTTCTGTATAAGCTATATGTCAAGAAATAAGATCAAGTGGAATGGAATCATGCAACTTACGGCTTAAAATATTATCATGCATTGTAAAAACCCTTTTCCATATTTCAGCTTTACCAGTTTACTAATTTTTCCACCTCGTCCAAGCGTAATAACTCCTCTTGCGATATTTGGGTGATTATTATCTTTTCCATTCACTCATTCATCTTCTAAACTGCTTTATCCTGTTGGGAAATGGGGAGTGCTGGAGCCAATCCTAGCAGTCAATGGGCAGAAGGAAGGAAACACCCTGGACAGGCCACCAGTCACTCAAAAAGCAGACAGACAGATATATACATTCACACACACATCTAGGGGCAATTTCGCATCTCCAGTTCTTTGGACTGTGGGAGGAAACCAGGACACCTGGAAGAAACCCACATGGACACTGGGAGAACATGCAAACTCCACAAAGAAGAAACACGAGCCGGGAATCAATCCCAGGCCCTCCTTGCTGTGAGCTGACAGCGCTACTCGCCGCACCACCATGCCACCTTTTTGTCATTTTTTAGGTAAAAATTGTTTAAAAATTGTTTTTGTAAAACCTGCTACAGAAATAATGAACTCACAACAGTCTGTTTTTGCAGCTTGGCTTCCATATAGGGATTTATGTTTTGAAAAAAACAATTAACTCTGACAGTGTTTACATATGACTTTATTTCCCTTATTTAAAAAAGCAAGGGCAATTTTTTTTCCATGATGCTAGCATTATATGGAAGCTAACAAGAGCTAAGCATGGGAATCACTCTGTTGTTGGCTGCACCTGAGTGAATAAAGTTTATGTATATCTGGCTGCAGTCGGCAAAATACTGTACGTATGTGCTGACCACTTTGCATTTGACACAAAGCTGAAGTCAGCATGTCAGTCACCAGCTTCTTAAGCAGTGCAGTGATTCCATTCTGCACCTCAGGCTACCTTTCCAACTTCTTGCTCGAACCATTTCCACCTTAAATGGTCCAGCAATTACTTTCTGGAGCCTCCGCAGTGCCATTAAACAAGAAACCAACTTCAGCCTCATATGGTCAATCGCAGTGTGCCACCTGTTTTTAAAATGATCCAACTTAGGTTCCTGTTCTTCTGCTTTCAGATGCAGACGTTCTCCTTCTCCTTCCAAGTATTTTAAAAATACTTATGTTCTGTCTTTCAATCGCCTTTAAGCAGTTGCTAATGCTAACAGCTGTAGTAACATATTAACAGAGATGTTCTAGATAGTTCTTGGTGTTACACACTGCAGGGTCCACAATACTGCAAATGATATTAGATTGTTGAATGTCTGTATTGGTAGAGATATACTTGCTGTTTGGTCATGCTGTCACTGTGTCGGGGACATAACTGTTCATACTTGCCTGTTTGCTATGTGTGTTACAGGAGGCTTCCTCTAGAGGGCAGACCACTCAGTTCATCCAGCATTTTCCACCATGCATGGCCATAGCGGATTTGTCTCGGATTTGTTTTCATATCTACTTTTAAAGTAACACTGATCTCTCGCCAAATGTTCTGGCGAGCATATTTGTCACTGTGCAGCAGCAGGAACACATCATACAGATGATTGCAGTAATTGTGAAGTTGGTCACACTGCCCCTAGCGTATTTAGGTGTACTGCACATTACGTAAGCATAGCATTCATTTCTGAGGACGTGCACAAATAACACACCAAACAGACGCAGGATACGTGAGACATCCAGCATGCGCACATGAACGCATACTTAACAACAGCAAGTACCCTAGGATGAACTTCATCTGATCAATACATGGATAACGTGAGAGTAAAATTAATAAAGTAAGAATAAAATAAATTAAATGAGTTAAATGACAATGTATATTGGTGTTGGGACACGGCCCATGGACGAGGGGGTGGAGTGAGCAGTGGCTGATTATCATTTAAAGGAACACAGGCACTCAAACCGGCCCTGTACATGGCTGTTTACACTGGGAGGGAAGGGAGCTGTGGTGCTTCATACTTTTGGCATGTCAGTCAAAGCATGTCACAGACATTTCAATAGGCTCCCAGGGAGCTGTGCTAACTTGTGGCAAAGGGCTATAATATCTCACCTTTGAACCAGGAGCGACGCAGCACAAGCACCAAGCCGGCGTCTCTCCCAAGTCCCGCATGTTCTATTAAAACAGGGCTCTATCAAGATGAACGGCAAAGATGCATGGCCTACATATGTGTTTTCTTGCAAAGGACATCAATAAACAGGCGTTGCTACAAAGAATTCTATAGAAATACATTTCTGATAGAAGGAGAGTAATGCATTGTGGTGTTGCTGACAGATGACAAGCAGACAGAGTTAAATTAGGCAGGACTTGGAGCGCGTCAGAGGCCGAGCTGAGAAACTCAGCATGTGTTATGCTTATGGGATGGAACCCCAGCGGTCCAGCTTTAAGCTCCTCACTGCACTCCACTCTGTTCACATCTGTACATGCTAGTGACACAGAAAAGGCGGAGCTGCAGGATATACTGCCAACGTCTCCTCGAAGGTTTACAATAAGGCGACTGGGTGTCAGCATGCAGAAAGAATAAAAATAGTCGCTTGCATGTTTGTTCAGGTTGGCTGGCCAACCTGAGATTTCTTTGCACAGCGTGAGAGCTTGAGAAAATTGTGAGTCTCATGCCAAAACCACAAGAGCTGGCAACCCTACAACTCTAAGCTGTTTGAACCAGGGAAGCTTTAAAACCTAAATGCACAAAAAATATTAAACAGAATAAATATGATTAGTGAAAAGAGGCTGTCAGATAGGAAGTAGAACATACAATATCTGCAAGATAAAGCTGAAATGGTTCCTTGTTTTCTTTGGGAGGCTTGCCGTTTGCCTGACTAGTTCTCAGCTGTTTACATGCTTCAAAGCAGTCTGGAAAAGAGTGAACTCCACTGGTCAAATTCCTTGGTTCTCTAAGAGAAACTGGTTGATACATCCTCTACAGTAAGCAAGCTAAAATATGGCATTTTCTGCAAACTGTGCTGTACAATTTCTGTTATTCGCTGAGTTTAACTTTCATCCATTCTTCTTCTAAGCCGCTTGTCCTTCGCAGGGGCTCACTGGACGAAAGGCAGGAAACACCCTGGACAGGCTGCCTGCCCTTCACAGAGCAGCCACACAGCCATACACGTTCACACACACATTCACACCTAGGGGGCAACTTAGCATCTCCAGCTCACCTGACTGCATGTCTTTGGACTGTGGGATGAAAACCATAGCACCTGGAGGAAACACCCAGATACAAGAAGAACATGCAAACTCCACACAGAAAGGAACACGGTCACCTGGCTGGGGAATCAAACCCCGGCCATTCTTGCTGCTCCACCATGCCACCCTAAAATCTAACATATTAGAAAAGAAAATACAGCAAATCATACATAAATTACATACACAATACATAAAAAAAAAAGTCACTGTGTGTGTTTAAGGTGATAGTAACTTCAGGCTCCAGCAGATGGTGCTGCACAAGAATGATGGGACTATAAATACTTGTTGGGTGTGCAATGGGATTCATAGATTGAGAAGAGGTACAGGGCATGAATGTCTCGTTCCATGTGTGGAAAATGGGTCCCAAGAAGAAACAAGAAGCGTGCAGAGAAGATCACTGATCCATCACACCCTGGCCATCACTGGTTCCAGCATCTTCCCTCAGGCAGGCGCTTTAGCCAAATGAGGATCACTCTACATCCGGACTGCACTCAGCACTGTAATATACATATACAACTCCACATAATGTAAGATTTACAAGTATGCAAGGTACTGTGTGTGTGCGTGTGTGTGTGTGTGTGCGTGTGTGTGTATGCGTGTGTTAGGAATATGTA
Source organism: Semaprochilodus insignis (assembly GCA_034552555.1). Taxonomy (NCBI): domain Eukaryota; kingdom Metazoa; phylum Chordata; class Actinopteri; order Characiformes; family Prochilodontidae; genus Semaprochilodus; species Semaprochilodus insignis. The sequence goes on along the minus strand of CM067476.1, from coordinate 33,589,295 downwards.
GTTTTGTACTGTGTGAAATGTTGCTACTCTCTGTGCATTGTGAGCTAGTGTAACCAAAGACAAATTCCTTGTATGTGTGACCAACTTGGCCAATAAAGCTTGATTCTGATTCTGATGTTGATGATTGGCAAAAAGGAGTGATTGCATTTAGGCGGGCCAGAGGACATAGTGTGAAGGAAGTAGCTGACTCTGCAGGCGTATGGAAGCATATGGTCATACGGGTCTACCAGCAGTGGCTAAAATCCCAGTCTACAGCAGATTCTCCTCGGAATTGTGCCAGGGAAGTCATCCACCCAATCTGGACCAACTGCGCAATTCTTTGATGCAGGAGTGGCTGAACATTGATGCTGCCTACATCCAGAAACTTGTCCAGTCCAAGCCAAATCGAATCACAACTATTATTTGTGTTTGTGGAGGTGTTACATGCTATTAGGTACATTTCAGTCAGAGGTGACTCATTTTATGTCTGGTGAGCTTACTTAACTACAAAAATATCCATGATATATTTCAACCTATGTTTGGTTCTGCCCTGCTCTCCCCTTCACTGCGGGTATGTTACAGAAATCATCTTATTGACTCACTAGTTCCTGTTATTAGATTAAGTGGATGTGAATGAGTTGCATGAACACAAATCAGATTTCTTTGCAGTCCTCAGACTGTTCTGTTTACATAAAAAATAACCACTGGGACATGAGAAAATATCATTCAATCTGGGTGTGTGGCACTGAGGAGAGTGCAGTCCAACTTATAGACTAAGTGTAAAGTATTTCTATAGACAGTGGGATAAAATCGTTTAGTAAACCTTCTGATAGGATTATAGCTCAGGTAATATTAATCATTTATTAAACATGTACTACTAACTTTGCTCTTCCCTTTGTGCAGTATGACTCTGGTGGAGATTTGAATTGTAAGGGCTGAATTTCACAGCTCCTATTGCTAATTGCTGGGATGTGCTGACGTAGTAAGAAGTATTTAAAAATCCTCACTCACTAAGAGCTGAACCAGCACTATGGCCTAATGTTGAAGTTTTTGCAGTTTTGTATTCTCCTGCAGCTCATCCTGGGAGAGGCTATGGCTAAAGGTGGATGTCACTATGGAGTACTTGTGCAACAATCTCTCTCTGACTCTATGACTTTATTTCAAGTTCTTTCCACTGTATTCTTACATGGAGGCCGGGGACTCAAAAATCTTGTCCGTGATGCGGCTTTACATAGAACTCTGTACAGCAAACAGGTTACAGAAGGAGAAAGACGCCCTCAGCCTTGCTCTTACTGCTAGCACTCACTCTAGCTCTCTCTGTGAAGCTTGCTACTGTAATGCACAGCCTTGGAGGTCATAGCCCTGCCCTTCACAACAAAGGTCTACAAGAAAGTAATGCCAGTGAATACATACAGAGAACTAACGACCCACAATAAACCTGCAACTCACTGCTCTGCTCTGATGCCACTACATCATAATTTTACATTTACATTTACATCATTTAGCAGATGCTCTAATCCAGAGCGACTTACAAAAGCACAGAAAAGTGCAGAATGTATTCTAGCTAGCACAAACAGGTTAGAGTCCAAACTCCCCTTCAGCTCAGACACTGCCAGAACAAGGGCCAGTACTGATACCTAGAAAGATAAATACAGAGTTAAAGGCAACATAAGCATAACACCTAGCAATACCTGGCCTGTGCTTGTACCTAAGGGAGGTGCAGCATAAGTCCAATACAATGCATTTTAATAAATACCTTAAATCACTTTTGTGGTTCATAAAGAGATGGTCAGTCTGCGTTTGAAAACCGTGAGAGAGTCTGCTCTTCAGACCTCCAGTGGAAGTTCATTCCATCGTTTGATCGGGCTACAGAAATACCTGCAGGTTTGCAACAGGATTCATAAATTGAGAAGAGATGGTACAGTGCAGTGAATGTCTCATTCAATGTGTGGAAAATAGTGTGAAGGAAATAGCTGAATTTGCAAATGTATGGACATGTACGGTCGTACGGGTCTACCAGCAGTGGTAAAAATCCCAGTCTAAAGGAATTATTGCCAGAATTGTGCCAGGGAAGACATCCACCAAATCAGGCTGAACTGTGATGTGGCCTAAATCCAGAAACTTGTCCAGTTCATGCCAAATCCAGTCACAGCTGTTATTCATGCTTGTCGAGGTATTCACAGTCAGGTGACTCATTTTTTGGTTGACTCATACATTGGTTGAACTTTTCATGAGGAAGGGGCCAATGGAGCTGGCCCGAAATACTTACATATACTTACTTATATTATTATATAATATATTTATTATAATAATATAATCATATAATTCCTATATATATATATATATATATATATATATTCCGGTCTTGTGAGCAACCAAGATAAGAAACAGAGAGGTCAGAAAGCCACTGTGGTGGTTTAGAAGTGCATGAACGTCCTCACATCGCTGGAGCTCCAGTGAGGGACCAGATGACCCTTGGGCTGATGATGCTGGTGAGTTTCACGGTTAATCGCTCTGATCACTTCCGACTCTCTGGTCAGCGCTGTGGATAAAGCTCCTCCCCAGCCTCGCTCTCTCATGCTCCTCTTTCTGCTTCTCCTTGTTCTTCTCCAAATCAGCAACTTCTTGCTGTAATTAGCAGCTTTTGCTACAGTGGCTCACTTTCACATTTTAATTGCTTTTGCCAGCTGATGTCTGGGGCTCCACTTGGGGTGTGTGAAAAGGTTGGGGAAAAAAAATTGCTCGTTCGGAGGCGGCTTTTTTTGGACAGCAGCGTTCCACATATCACAACATTATTAATCACGGAGCATTTATGCTGTTTATTTATGCAGATTTATGAGATACTACAAACTCCAGAGCTATTAGCTGTTTAGTAAGTTAACTGCACTGGGGAAACTTTCAAAAGTGCATAGGTATGTGAAAGTAGTGGCAGGTGAGATGATAGGAAAGGCTGGGAATATATTCCGAAGTGAAGGATGCATAGTATTGCGAATACTTCAGAGACTTCTGCTGTATAGGAGAGAGAGAGATGGTTAATCGAGCATTGGAATAAGTGTTTACTTTCCAAACCCGCTGCACTCCTGAATCCACTCCACACTGAACTCCCATGATGTCTTCCAATCTTTTAGAGAATGACTGAAACCTGGTTACTGAATGGCCTTTCTTCATCTCTCTCTCTCTCTCTACGTTTCTCTTTCTCTCCCTCTCTCCCCATAATGAGCGGTAGTCTAGTGGAGCTCCATGGGGCATCTCTCACTAATCATGTGGGTGTGAGAAGTGTCTCTTCGTGCTGCATTATTAGGCTACTCACCTAATGACCACAGTCTCACTCAGACAGTCACAAGAGCCTGAAAGGCCCATCAAGAGGGCCTTTCCACATCTGTTACATTACACTTTATGGAATCCATTCATTCCTAACAATAAAAAGGCACTGAAGTCGTTTTTATCCTGTTTGGAGGGCAAAACATAAAGTGTTTGACTCAGCTGGAGGCAAACAGCTAAAATATAAGCAAAACGTTTCCGTTTTTAAATGATGGCTTTTATAAAAAAAAATCAGCCTAATGAGAAACAGTGTCAGATCACAATATTAGTCAATATGTTCATTCATTAAAGCAAACATTAATTTTAATTGATATATTTTATATGCATGTGAAAGGTCACCCTGGATAGATTGGCTGTAGTATTTTGGGTGTGTAACGGAACCACAATAGCATGGTGAAAAATCTGTTTTTATGTCCAACCTGCCTAAACTCTTAAAAAGATGGTTCTTCAAGGGTAAGAGCAATGAATTCTATATGCACTCTTCATCGACAGAATAGCTACACCCAGAAGGAAGTGTCGGACTGCAATGCTATTGGGAAGGAAGATACAGGTTACCAGGAACAATAAATTATGATAAATTTAGACTGATGGGGCAATATTGCTACACATACAGAAGTAATGTCTTTTAGTATGAAGTCGGCCCACCATGTTTGTTAACGCAACATGCCAGATGTCTCGGCACAGAATGTAGAGGTTCCTAATGGTGTCCTGCGATAATCCATCCCATGCAGCCTGTTCACTGTTCCTGCAGGTTTTGCAGTAGGGGTGGACGTCATGGTTGTTGGGTCAGTGATACCTGTATCACAATGTCAAACAAATGTCAAAACTACCCACCAAGTTTAATTCCTGTGGGTTGATTTCTTCTGGGTGCGACTATTTGTGCAACTACTTATGATGGTGAGTGTAGAAGCAATTCATGCATAAATGTTTGTTTTATCTGTCCTTCAGAATAATGTGTTGCGTTCAGTGTGAAGAGAACCTTTTTGAAAAGAGATGTACACAGAACCAAGAAGGTTTCTGCTGTTGTTATGATCTCAAGCTTATAACAGAACCCTTTCTGGTGTCTGTAAAGCAGAGGGCAGAAGGAGAGGTAGTTCCTATTTTACACATTTACTTGCTATGATTTTTTTTTCAAGATTTTTCCATCAGTTTAATAATACTGATGTAAATTAATTGTACTGCTTAAAGGAGCAATATGTAAGTTTTTTAGTTTCAAATTCCATTTAAAAAAAAAAAAAAATTAACTAAATTTATCAACAGAATTTGAAGAAATAACACTTTTGCCTTTATCTCAAAGACGTCTGTGTTGTGTTGCAGAAATATCTACAAAGTTACCATGATAACCATCTAGCCCTGGGGCGCCCTGTCTCAGCAACGATAGCTGAAGTTCTTGGCAAGCAGCCATTATTGTTGCTCTTGGCAGGAATCCACATTCAACAGCAAATAAAAGAAGTGAAATTAGTAGAATCAAAACAAGTGTAAACACGATCCTGGAGAGTAAAGGAATGAAGTTTGGTGCTGAACTCACAATGTTTCTTCTAGATTTTTAGACCTCTAATGCTAACAGTGAGGAGGAAAACACACACAACTGTGTCTTTTTATGATAGGGTTGGACACCACAACTTTCTGGTGATATGTTGCCCCCTATTGTTTGGAGTGTGAATTCAACAGGTTGTGTATTATTACACATTGCTCCTTTTAAACGTAGCATCGATATTGTCGATATGAGGACTGATTCTAAAAAGATTGGAAAAATTAGTATCATGGTATCGATTTCAAAACATCACTGGTGAAGCAAAATACATAAAAGTATTAGCTAACGAAAACCTATGAAATTATGAATATGTGTCATTCAAATGAGCTAATGTAGTGTAGTGTAGATTTGTCTTGACCATTCACAGTTGGATCAAAACTCATCTTTTCGTCTCTCATTCCATCTCAAAAATTTTTGACAATTGTTTTACTGTAATAAAACTTCCCCGCAGGCTCAGCTGTGATTTTAATGTTGGAAAACATTGTTAGCAGTTTCATTAAGCAAAATGAATAGGATGTTAAGGTTCAGTTTTGGTCAGCTTCCACTCACCTGTCTGCTTATTAAATTAGCCAATCACAGAGAGGTATGCCCATTACTGAGTAAGGCCATGTTTGACTAGTATAACCGATTATTATAACTGATAATCATCCTTTCTTGATGGCATTTACCATAAAACATTACCTTTCACATGGGGTACAACAAATTGCTTCATTCATGATGACCAACTGTCTCACTTTGCACATTACCCGAGGGAGATACTGGCCACCCTTGCACTGCAAAAATCATCAAGAGAAAACATCTACAACAAATCTAGACAGTATACAGTTGTATGGAAAGGTTTTGGCACTCTGGTCATATTCTAAATTATATGTTGATTTTCTAAAATGGAATAAGTTGACTTATTATGCTTTTCTGTTTTTTCCCTTTTCTTTAGTGTGTCATAAGTAAAATGATCTTATAGCTAATTGATATATCTTAAAATTCTCATTTTAACAGATTATTTAACATATTTATTTTTTATTTGTTTTAAATGATTATCGTAAGTCAAATTTTCTCACTCTATTATCTAAATTTGACTCTGTTATCTGCCAATACAGTGAAAAACAATTGCCTTATTAAAATAATTTAAAACAAGTAAAACCACCTGGAAATAAGTTACATCATCTTAAATCTTTCGTAACATTATATTACATATCTTAAATGAGAATTTTAATATATATCAACTGGATATAAGATCATTTTATTTGACAAGATACCTTTTTTTGCAGGGGAGCTTTTTGTGCATGTAGACAGGGAGTTTCAGACAGAGGGTGAATACAGATGTACAGTATGAGCAAATATTGTGTTTTGGGAAAACTGAAGCATGTAAATCTATTCTAATACACCCCAAACATTAAATGATGGATACTGAAAATGAGCATAATAGGTCCTCTTTTAACACATCCTCCACAAAGAACACACTTCTACACATTGTAAAGAACAATTACTGTTCTGTTGCTGAATTAAACAAATGAAATTTTATGGCACATTTTATTCTTTATTTTTTCTCTCATTAGTTATAATCAAATAAATAGGAATTGCAAATTGTGCACTAGAATTCTCACAAAAATGCCATATTTAGTTTTTTGCCCTGCTGAAGATGCCATAACATTTCTTCATTTTCAGATTATTTCAAGACATTTTTACTTGATTTTTTTGTCTTTCTAAAACTGTAAAATCTAATAAAATCTTCTGCTATTATAGTAAGATAATTTCACTTGATACAGATTCTTAAAGCAACTAAAACATTACATAACCCCTTAATATTTTTACAATAATCTAAAAATAAAAACCATTTGATACATTATGTAGATCTATGGTGATTGTTTGCAGTGTGGCCCCCCTCAGGTTTGGCCCCTGTGCATGATATATAAGTGTGCTATTCCTCTGAGCCTGGCCCAGCCTGTGGTGCTTCCATGCCATTGTCGAGCGGATTTGAAGCTGTGATTGTAAAGCTGAGTGTAGAGCCGTGCTCCATGGCCCTGTATGAAGCCCTCAGGGAGGAGAGGGACTGGCGTGTAACTGAGCGGCAGTGGAGTGGTCTGAGGGAGACTTAGGAGAAGGAAGGTTCCAGATGATGAGAGGGAGCGTACACACACACCACGGAGGAGAAGAGGCTGGAGTGGAGGAGAGAGAGCGAGAACACATGGCGGAGTATGCAGACAGGGTCTGATGATGAGAGGGAGAGAGAGAGAAAATCACACTCGGTAATCTCGCTCATCCTCCTGAGGGAGCTGGTATCTGCAGGGGGCATCTTTGACTTGATGATCCCACTCATCACCTACCGCCATGCTCTCCCTCTCCCTCTCTCTCTCCCTCTCTCTCTCTCTCCCCAGCCCCCTGGGAGCTCACTGCTACCTGTCAGTGTTTCTGCCTGCGGGCGGCTGAAGCAGGGAAGGCAGTATGTGTGTGGTGGATGGCGGGGAGGGGGGGCAGGCTGTCACTGTGCCCCGCTAGAGGAGTCACCTTTCTGGGATACGAATCCTAATGAGGTTGGGGGGGGTACTGGGGGAGACAGATGGGGAGGAGTGCAGGTCTGACAGGCCAGCATGCAGCAGCGCTGCCACATTATTTTTGGTCATTTATTGCTATAGATGCTTAAAGAGGCCACGTCGGGGAAAAAAGCCCTTGACTTTAATGCCTTAAAGCCTGAGGGTCTGCATGAGGATCCCCAACCCAGCCTCCCACCCTCAAAATCATATATGGTTGTAAGTTTGGGCGCCCCTGATTAAACGACGTGTTTTGCTGGTGAAGTGAAGAACACGTCTGCACATTTAATGTTTATTTACTGGAATTTACATATTGGAAAAAAAACCGACAACATTAAAAAGTGGCCTGGGCAAAAGTTATGGCACATATTTTATTTCATGTTTATTTTTTCCCCAGTATGTTAAAACCAAGTAAATAGAAATTTGTGCTCTAATTTTTGAAATTTGAGAAAATAATTTTTGAAGTATTTCCAGAATTTGCTGAATTACATGTACTTAGGTGAAATTTAGATTCATTTATAGTATTTTTATAATATGTTTACTTCTACACATACACTACACATATTTTTGTGAGGAAAAGAATCTACTTTGATGTAATTCATTCACATTTAGACACTAATTGCTTGTTTGAGTTAAACATATTTGGTTTATTAAACTCTCATTTTTACTTCCTTAGCATTTTATTTTAGACCAAATGAAAAAAGGGATAGCACCTAACAATTGTGATGTTTATGCAGTTAGATGCTGGATGTGCTAAGAAGTTTTACTGCAGTTACATAAGTTGCTCAGTACTAAGTATTTTTTGAACAGGTATTTTGTTATTGTAGTTATTTGGGGTATTGTTATTATTATTTAACAGTACTAGTTGTTGAATATAAGTTCAGGCTACTCCATGCATGTCTGCCTATTAATAATGACCTTTGACCCTCAGCTTCATCTTAGCACCATGCAATCTATATATGTGATAAAATGTTTACCTTAATTGTTCTTTTAAATTACACGCAGCTATAAATGTAGTACACTTAAATGATGCAAAACAACTTATTCAGACTGATCTGGATTTAAGTCTTGCAAATCTAAACATGAATATATTGAATAAATGTAGTCTAGTCTAAACTAGTTTAGTGTAGTTTATTCTTGTGTAGTCCAGTCTACGTTAGTGTAGTCTAGTTTAGTTTAATTTGGTCTAGCCTAGTTTAGTTTAGTTTAGCTTAGTTTTGTTTAATTTAGCCCAGTTTAGTTTAATTTAGTCTAGCCTGGTCTAGTATAGCTTATTTTAATGTAGTCTAGCCTAGTCTTGTCTAGTCTAGTTTTGTGTAATTTAGTCTAGCTGAGTCTAGTTTAGTTTAGTAAAGTAGATTAAGGCGAGAACAGTTGCTAAAGTGTTGCCAGGTGGATATTAGGATGTTGCTAAGTAGTTGCAATGATTTCCAAGATGGTTGCTAGGGTCTGACTAGGTGGTTGTTATGGTATCCATGGTGGTTGATAGTGTGTTGCTAAGTGGTTGCTATGGTATTCCAAGTGATTGCTAAGGTGTTGCTTGGCAGTTGGTATAAGATTGCAGGTGGCTCGTAGTGGGCTACTAAGTGGTTGCTGGTGGTGGCATTGATGTCCCACATGGTTAATAAGGTGCTGCTAATGGATTTGCATCACTGTGGTGTCAGCTGGGTGCAGACACATTCTCATCTCATTCATTCCTATGAGGAAAAAAACATCATTTAATGGTAATTGTGCAAAAATTACAAATGTCCGTATCCAAGCACTTCCTGATCAGATTCCAGAGTTGTAATGGTGCTAATATCTCGAAAACTGTGGAATGAGATGTCACTAATAACAGTTAGTGTTCTCCTCCAAGCATATTGAGCTGTCCAATGATGGTGCATTAGTAGCAGTTTTAAAGCATTTATCTGTGTTGGAGGAAGCTTGTGCCAGCCTGCACCTTCCCAGCTCAGATTCCAGAGTTGGAATGGTGCCGATATCTCAAAAACTGTGGGGTGGGAGGACATAGAAAAATCTAGCAGAAAAATGCTTCAGTCACTAATAACAAAAGAGAGATTAAAGAAATTTGAGTGGTGATCTCACACGCATGTTTACAATCACTTTAGACAGTCTTTTACTGAAAGCGCATTTCTTGATCCAGTAGACTGAGCTCTGAGCCCACTTATGGCTGAGATAGAGGGAGACAGAGAGAGAGACAGAGAGAGAGTATGTGTCTCCATGTTTTTAAAAATGTATTTTAAACACCACTGATCATCTCCAAAAAGTCCAGCTCATTTCCATCCGTTCACGCATGTGTCTCACCATTTGGCATTAAGCATACATTCGGCATCTTCCCTATCAATAAAAAAATCTAATAATAAATAATATAATTTCATTCCTCCTCCTCTACCTGCCTCCTGTCTGTCTCTCGTCCTGAATTGCATCCCGAGCATCATCCCGAATCGCATTAAAATGACAAAGACACAATCATAACTCCCCTAAACATCTCAATGCCGTGTCGCTCTCCACGCCTGGCTCTCGTGAATCCATCAGAATAACATAAGCAGATGACAGCCTCTTCGGTCGTAGCGGTGTGTGTGCTCAGTGGGGGGAAATCAAGATTTTTACACATGCATACACACACTGGAAGGGAAATGAGCATTTTACACATACAAAATTCCTCATTAAAAATGTGATCGGAGTTACAAGCCATGCAGAGGGGGCTGGAATACGTATATATGTGCACTGCACTCCTGAAAAATGATAGTATGTAAATCAAAACCAGCAGGAAAATGCCTTTCTTTTTTCATTATTACAGGAGACCAACTGAACAAAGTGCGCTGCTCGATAATGCTGATGCTCTATATTATCATAAGCTTATGGTCAGCAGGATGCTAATGCACATTTGCCATTCAGACTTATCCAGAGTCAAACACTACAGCCCACACAGAGGACGTTATATAGCTGGTGTAGCATATACAGTACTACACATATAACTCAATGAAGCATGTAATGGCTGTCAAATGTCCCCCAACCAAACTATCCAATCAACAGCATCCTGAGGGCAGCATCCTATGACCACTGATGAAGGACTAGAGGATGACCAACACAAAATGTGCAGCAGCAGATGAGCTGTTGTCTCTGACTTTACATCTATGAGGTAGACCAGCAAGGTGGGAGTGTCTAACAGAGTGGACAGTGAGTGGACACAGTGTTTAAACACTCCAGCAGCACTGCTGTGTCTGATCCACTCACACCAGCACAACACACACTAACACACCACCACCACATCAGCGTCACTGCAGGGCTGAGTATGATCCACCTTCCACATTATACCTGCTCTGTGGTGGTCCTGGGGGGGTTCTGATCTTTGAAGAACAGGGTAAAAAGGGACAAACAATGTATGTAATTGTAGATACAAAAGTACAAGATACATCTATACGGTAAGTGGCGCAGATAAAATGGATAATGAGTGTAAAAACAAGGAGGTAGTTTTAATGTTATGGCTGATCTGTGCATATATATATATATATACTCTCAAAGGTTCCAACTCGTCTGTGAGTGTAGATTGTTACTCTCGCTCTCATTCATACAGCTTGTGGGTTATTGTTACAGTGGAGGTTCTAGAGGTTAATTTAAATGTTCACCTGCTGCTTCTGCTGCATTTTGTTAGCTTGCTGCTCATTGATTTATCCGTAATCTCCTTTGGCTTTGTCCAACGCTGTCTACCAAAAGACATCTGGAAGTTTCACTCATTCTTCAAATGTCTGGATAATTTGATAGTTAAACGTGTAATGTGATTTCTATACATGCTCATTTGATGTGAAATGATCCGTTCTAAAGAATTTTACCAAGTCAGAACTTTCACTACAAAATATGATATCTTGGCAAGTAAAATGACCTTATATCTAGTTGATACAGCTTAAGATTCTAATTTTGAGATTGTTATTAGCTAATTCTAAGATTAGTTATCTAACTTTCACATATTTTTACTTAATTTTATTAAGCCAATTATTCTCACTATATTATCAGATAATTTTGCTTATTTAAGTAACTTGCTTGAAACAGCCCAAATTATCAGCCAATGTATGGCTTACTAAAATCACTTAAATATAATAAGTACCATCATCTTAAAATTACAATTTTCACATATATCTACTAAATATAAGATTTTTTTTCTAGAGATATTAAGATATCAATTTTTGCAGTGTACCCTGAATACCTGCAACATGGTTTTACCATAGTTTTGTGATAAGAATTTGGCATGAAACAAATAATCTTTATATAATCCATTATTTATGGATTGTGGAGTGGCAGAAGCAAGATCTATTTTATCATTTTGAACAAGAGAATCAGAAGATGTGTGTAGGTTTACTGGTGGTTTTAAATAGTAGCTAAAATGGCTATAGTTGTGTTATTGGCTTTATGATCCTGGTTTCTATCAGCACCAATGTAAAGAAATGTAAAGCACTAAGTTTCGATATAATGAACGACCCTAAATGACTTTGTTTCCGTCTAAATGAATTATGCAGAAATTCTCAAAAATCAATACAATAGCTTTTAAAATGTATATTTGAATGAAAGGGCTTTATCATAGATTTTGTGAACAGCAGGGCTTCAGTCTGTACTACTGAAGATGATTTGAAGGGTCAAACCTTGGAAAAGCCAAACAACCAGATGACCAAAACTGCTCCAGAAAGTGAGTGAAAACTCAAGCGGTATACTGAGATTTGTGTTAAAGATTCAGCCGATGTTCGGTGGCAACTAAAGCAGCCCTGAATGAAATTCACTTTTGTGTCACATAAAGCAGTAAACTCCAACACTGACGCAAAGATAGCTCAGGGACAGCTCGCTGGAGACCCTGACCTTCTGTTTAGAGTGGACGGGCTGATCTGCACTACTTACAGCCAGATATAACCAGACGTTAATATTTGATATGTCCCCCTGGTTTCTCGGGGCGCGATCAGGCCTGCTCGGTGTGAGCTGTGCTCTTGCGCTGTCCTCAGATTGTGCTGATGTAATTGGGGATTTAGCGCTGTCAGTGTGATTTACTGTTTGTTTCCCTGTTCTCTGCTGGCGACAGTGGAAGTCCAAACTAAGAATCTTTAACACGGCACAATTTTCCATTAACTGAAGTGCGACTCCGGCAGTCCGGCATTAATGAGAAAGGGATCTATACGGATCAGGATGTCCGTTGGCAAAGTGAAAGCATTAGTGTTTTTGTAATAAATCACATTATGTCATGTCTGTGTCATGAAGTCTTTCATTTAATTATTCCACTGGATAATAAATCTATATAAATCTACAGTAGAATATAAATCTACTGGCATGGGTACATGTACATTATGTATATGCAGTATCTAGAGCATCACACCAACATCACATACACAGTCACTTCTGTCATCACTACATTTACATTCACAGCATTTAGCAGACTTTTAATCACAGCAATTTACAGACGTGCCACTCGGTAATTTGGAATGTAGCTAGTACAAATACAAACTGTGCAAAAGCCAGAGATTCTCTCATTTTCAATCAAAACAGCCATTCAAGATTTCAGATTCAAGAGTTTATAGTTACATGCACAGAGAAACACGCATTTTCACTGTACAGTAACTAGATAAGAAGTACTATGTAAAGAAGCACAAAAAGAAGAAGGGAAACTATATATATATATATATATATATATATATATATATATACATTTTGCTCCATTTTTCTCCAGCATATATATATGCAAATAACAGTACTGTGCAAAGTACGAAGTACATATATAGTCACATAGTATATATACAGGGGTTGGACAATGAAACTGAAACACCTGTCGTTTTAGTGTGGGAGGTTTCATGGCTAAATTGGACCAGCCTGGTGGCCAATCTTCATTAATTGCACATTGCACCAGTAAGAGCAGAGTGTAAAGGTTCAATTAGCAGGTAAGAGCACAGTTTTACAGTTTTGCTCAAAATATTGCAATGCACACAACATTATGGGTGACATACCAGAGTTCAAAAGAGGACAAATTGTTGGTGCACGTCTTGCTGGCGCATCTGTGACCAAGACAGCAAGTCTTTGTGATGTATCAAGAGCCACGGTATCCAGGGTAATGTCAGCATACCACCAAGAAGGACGTTTTCCTCCACCAGCATCACGTAGTGACCTGGCCCTAATCCTGCAAGAAGAATGGCTTAAAATCCCTCTGACCACTGTGCAGGACTTGTATATGTCATTCCCAAGACGAACTGACGCTGTATTGGCCGCAAAAGGAGGCCCTACACCATACTAATAAATGATTGTGGTCTAAAACCAGGTGTTTCAGTTTCATTGTCCAACCCCTGTATATAGTATATATATAAATTGTTGGCACATGGCACATATATATATATATATATATGTGCCAACAATTTTGAGATTGTTTTAAGATAATTTTAAGACAATTTAAGTTATTCCAAATGTGTTTTACTTGTTTTAAGTGATTATAGCAAGCCAAATTTTCCCACTAATTTGGCTTATTATAAGAAACCTGCTGGAACGAGCCAAATTATCTGCCAGTATTGTGAGAAAATTTGGCTTACTAAAATCACTTAGAACAAGTAAAAAGTCAGATATTAAGTTATATAATATTATGATTCACACAGAACAACCAAGAAAAATGGAAAACATTAATTTAAAAGAAATTTACACAGAAGAAAAGAAAGTTAACGTGATTTTTTTCCCCAGTTTTTTATCGTGTCCACCTTTATTACAGCTTCCATTCTTTTCAGGAGACTCTGCAGGGATATTTTCCACACCTTTAAAGTTCAGTTTTAGAAGTTGGTTGCTTTTTCTGCTGCTCAAAAAACAAAAGGCATCCAAAACACATTCAGTAATGCCGGACACTGGCATGGTCAGTCCACTGTTCTGAGAACACTAGCAGCTTCTATTTCCTTTTCTCAGTAAGGGCGTCCAGACAACTGCACATCCTTTCAGACCCATAGTGTTGAGTTGTCTTCTCTTGGTGGAGGGACAGAAACACTGGTGGATTTTTTCAGATCTCAAGTATTTGCTGCTCTGAGAGCTTTAAGTACTGTTTATCTGAGGGGAACAGTTTTGCTGATCTACCAGGTCTTGCATAGCTGATAAGAGTCTCTCCAGAGTCTGCAGCTTGCAATAGTTTTTGGAATAGATTTCCCACTATGCAAGTGAATCACCTTATATAATCTCCTCAGAAATATCTTCTGAAAAATGAATAATGTGAGCTCAAAGTTATATGTATAAGCACAGTAATATATATTATGAGAGACTACTCATCAGATCTGCTCCAGAAACTTATTACAATGAATATTAGGCTCCATTCATCAGTTTGACTGATACTAAAAGAATTCTGCCTCAGAATCACGTCCCTGCAGCATGATCACCCAGTCAATGAAACTGAATCTCTTTGGGTTTCCTCAGACGATCTTTACCGGGTCCTGAGTTCAGAGGAAATTGTAGCAGTTGTTTTAAGAGGAGAGTGATTTTGTTGGATGGTTGAAAAGCTAGTGCTAACCTTGCCCCAAGCTTTAACCTTAGCCTTTCTGAAATGTTAATACCAGCTCTCAATCACAGGCCAAACCTTTAATACCTGCTCCAGGTGAGTGAGATTGGACTGACTCTGAGCTGAGGAAAATAAACAAACTAACAAAGAAAAAACTATACTTTATCTGGACACAGGGAACAAAGTAAACTCACTAAACTCTCAGCATGTCTACCTATCTATCTATCTATCTATCTATCTATCTGTCTATCTGTCTGTCTATCTGTCTATCTGTCTATCATGTGCATGCAATATATTGGTTTTAATATATGATTGTTGTTTATTGGTTTTAATGGATGAAAATTAGCTGATACTAAAATTAGCTGACAAATGCCATATTTAAGTAAGTTCACTGTAGAGGACTAAATCCACTTAGAAAATGGTGCTTTTGCATATGACTTTAGATGGATGGATTCTTTCTTTCCTTCTCAATCAATCAATCAATCAGTCAATCAATCAATCAATCAATCAGTCAGTCAGTCAGTCAGTCAGTCAGTCAGACAGTCAGTCAATCTATCTATCTAGCTACAGTCATATGCGAAGGTCCTCTGGTGAAATTATGTTTTGTTAACATTTTAATGGACAATTATTTTTAATTAGCTAAATTTAACATAAATGGAGAAAACACTTGTAGCCTGTGCAAAAAATGATGACACGTTTTATATTCTATGATTTATTTTTTCTAATATGTTAAACTCATACTCATATACTAAAGTTAGCTGGTGTCATATTTCATGTAATTTACGGTACATTTCATGGTGCTCAAACTTTTGCATATGACTGTTGATCTATCTATCTATGGACTGGTGAAAGAGAGATTGTGGTTATTTGTTTAGTGGGTTTGTTGCTTTCAGCTATCTTTGTAAGGAATTGTCTTGGCAGAATATACATGCGAATGATTCTTCTGAACAAAGCATTTCTCTCGGCAGTGAAGGAAAACTTGGACCACTCTGAATGCATTCTGAGTTTAGTTCATTGTAAGTCTGCTCTGTTCTTCTCACTGGTGCATAAACAAAGCTCTCCCGTTTCAACTGTTTCCCGAACCTTTTCAGCCCAACCTTGACCCTCAGCATTTCTTACACAGTCTGCTGTGGACTTCCAAAATACTAAGCAGTAAAAATAAAGGCTTGTGAGGTCTGAGGTCTAGGTCCGCTAACACCTAAACACCTAACCACAGACGACTTCTTTCATTGTGAAGAAAAGCAAGCCAGACCATGTCAATCAGCATGATGCACAGTTCTGTACATCCAGATTATATGATTGTTGTTCAACAAGCTTGCATGGTTCTTAATTAGCAGTGGTGCTCGTGACTAATTGCATTTATTCATTTATGTGACGTATTTGGCAAATAATTGTAGAAAAAAAGGGACTTTTTGTTCCCTAAAGAAAGCTTAAACGGATCTACTACTTTTGTAAACGAGATATTAAGTTTTTAGTTTAGAGAACGTCCACATAATGTAAAGGTTTTATAGGTTTTATCCTAGAATTATATATCCAAACCCGAGAACTATTAAGAGTGCAATTCTTAAAAAAATTGATGGGTTTGTGATAATACTCTAATAATGACAATACTTACACTCAAGTATATTTAGGGAAAAAAAAGAAAGACCCCTACCTTTACTCATTCCTTCATTTCTGTGTGCCCACTTTTCGTATTTTGGCCTTCATTTCATTATATTCTCCTTTGCTGTGGTTCACATCTTTGTAGCTTTGTTATTTTATTGTGTGATGCCAAATAGCCTATCTGTGAGACCCATCCAAGACGTATGACAGTGCCATGACCAGCCCAGTCACTTAGACGTTCCAGCGCGCTTGAAAGAACATTAACATAAAGACAGTGGTGCCTTTAAAAAATGACCCCAAATGAAAATGTGCATGCATAAACAGGGATCCAATTTATCCAAAAGGGGGTTCTGTCGGGTTCTGTTTGTGTAAAATCAAGCTGGATGTGCTAATAGAAGCAGTACTGTTCAACAAAGACCAACTTAATGCTGATTAAACTGATACGCTCAGACACAGGGAAACGGCCTACTGGGGCTGCAGTCAAGAACACCTTTGTCGAGTCTAAGACAAGTCCGAGACCATGACCAGTCGATACCAAGTCAAGTGGCCCAAGTCCAAGTCAAGACCAAGCCCAAATTAGAGCGAGACCTGGTCAAAACAAAAACCCCAAAAACGTCCAAAGTCCATAAGAGTAGGCCTTAATCAGTCTTTCTCTCCTTCCAGTACAAATTCGTGGAAAAATAAAAGTGAATTCAAATGAATTCAAATAATAAAATATTTCCTTTTCTACAGAAATGCCATATGTATGAATCCACTTATTGCTCTTTCTGAAAGGATTCACTCAAATCATCCTCTGAATGAATGCAACTAGTCCACACTCTGAATGAATCCAACCAGTGCCTGCTCTGAGTAATTCCAAAAAATGCCCACTCTGATGTAGTGCAAAAGGCCCTTCGCCCTAACCCCAAAGCAGTCACACCACTGACCAAAACAGAAGAACAACGCCTCACAAACTTCAATTTCTGTGCTGATAGATGCCAAGTGCACTAGGTTAAGTCCCAGTTTATTTGTTTAGCTCCCTTTAGATTCAGTACAGACGTTCAGATTATCAACAAACTATCTGGAGAATTAGTACCAGGATGAGGTTTAGGACCAGGGTTATGGTTAGTTTATTAGTGCCAGGGTGAGGTTTAGCACCAGGGTTATGGTTAGTTTCTTAGTGCCAGGGTGAGGTTTAGGATCAGGGTTATGGTTAGTTTCTTAGTGCCAGGGTGAGGTTTAGGACCAGGGTTATAGTTAGTTTCTTAGTGCCAGGATGAGGTTTAGGACCAGGGTTATGGTTAGTTTATTAGTGCCAGGGTGAGGTTTAGGACCAGGGTTATGGTTAGTTTATTAGTGCCAGGATGGGGTTTAGGACCAGGGTTATAGTTAGTTTATTAGTGAAAGGATGAGGTTTAGGACCAGGGTTATGGTTAGTTTATTAGTGCCAGGATGAGGTTTAGGACCAGGGTTATGGTTAGTTTATTAGTGCCAGGATGAGGTTTAGGACCAGGGTTATAGTTAGTTTCTTAGTGCCAGGGTGAGGTTTAGGACCAGGGTTATGGTTAGTTTATTAGTGCCAGGATGAGGTTTAGGACCAGGGTTATGGTTAGTTTCTTAGTGCCAGGATGAGGTTTAGGACCAGGGTTATGGTTAGTTTATTAGTGCCAGTGTGAGGTTTAGGACCAGGGTTATAGTTAGTTTCTTAGTGCCAGGATGAGGTTTAGGACCAGGGTTATAGTTGGTTTATGGTTTTTAGTTGAAGTCAAAGTCAGCCTGAAATGAAACAAAATTTCACTTCATGCTCCTGATCATGTTAAGCTTTATTCATCAAAGCAAATCAATGTAAATACATTCTTGATTTCTTGTCATTTTCAAAATCATAAAACAATGCAAGTACTTTTGAGTCAACTTTGAATCAAATCAAAGTTTATTTGTCACATACTTAGATAATAAATAGCAATACTTTCACTTGAGAATGATTGTAAGTTATCATTCTACCATTCTATCACATCACTCATGATGCCATGAATGAAAGCACTGAACTGTTTTGAAACAGCTACAGTTAACATGTGGCACCAGAAGCTTAGCAGTTTCTTCTTAGCTTAGAGTTAATGTAGTTGCCAGATTCTCACTAAACACTGTCTTGTTATTTTCAACCCATTTTTATGTTTTTTTTTCTTTTCTTTTTCTGGACTCCACACAGTTTCCTGACAGAGTATTTGAATGAGTGTGCACTTGCTCGGAAAGTAAGGGTGGGGGAGAGTGGTGCCATGATGCGTACATGTGGGAGAAAATTGGGCTCATTTGTTCCAGCCATGTTGATTCATTTGTGCTAAAGCGCCTGGCAGAGCTC
This sequence comes from Semaprochilodus insignis, assembly GCA_034552555.1. Classification (NCBI taxonomy): domain Eukaryota; kingdom Metazoa; phylum Chordata; class Actinopteri; order Characiformes; family Prochilodontidae; genus Semaprochilodus; species Semaprochilodus insignis. The sequence goes on along the minus strand of CM067476.1, from coordinate 33,570,504 downwards.
CTCTGAAATAAAAGACCAAGCTCACCTGCCACCTTCAATACAGAGTGAGGCAAAGCCTCAGTGAGACAGAGCTGGAGCCAACACAGCTTTTACAATTACACAGCTAAATATGCAGTGCCAACTGTGGTCTCGGGTCATGGGGCTGAGACACAGGGAAGAGGATAAAGCTCTATTTTCCTTTTAGCTCCATGAAAATGAACTCATGTTCTTGAAGTATGTGTGATGATCGCTCAATCATCCATTTTTCTCCAGTTATTGCCTCATGAATCGTGTTGGGGAGAGAGTGGGGCGCAAAACTAACACTGGCTGTTAAATGTGCAGTTAAAGAGGTCCAGGTAGACCGTGCATTCCCAAAAACAGCGGGACTCTGGATTTTGTCTGTAATCAGATGGTTATTTCTCGAGATTCAGCCTGAAGACTTTTTTATTGTACATTGTTCAAATTTCATTTCGAGTCGTGTGTGTGCAGAGGCCTTGTTTGTGAATGATTTAGGATGGGAGTCAATCCAGAAGCAGACAGCATCTTTGTTGGTAGCTAAATCTACACGTTTTCCACAACGACAAATGCCACAGCAGTTCAGTTTCTCTTTCAGAAATCGGAAAGCTGTCTCCTAAGTTGTGATCTGCTGATATGGCCTTACTGAAAAGATTGGTGTCTGGTTGTGGTGTGTTCTTTCGTGCAGACAGCATTAGCGCTGCTCTTCATGCAGTTTCCTTGACAAACACAAATATCACTTTTAATAGAATATTCCATCACATTCAATGTGCTACCTATCACAGGAACTACTGGTTTGCTGCACAAAGGACTGCTGTCACCTAGCATTAACTCACGTTATTTAAAAAAAAAAACACCATCAGAACTTGGACCTCTGCAAGAGTGTGTTAGAATGTATCCGCTGTCTCTTCTCAGGCATCAAGGAGTCAATCAGATTCAGATTTTGGCTGTGGTTTTTACATACACTGCAAAAACTGATAGCATGGCAACTAAAATTCTCATTTTGAGATTTTTGTAAACTCATTATAAGATTATTTTTGACAGGAGTGAAACTTGTTGGGTAGGTTTCATATCATGGGACATGCTAATGATTCAAGTTTAACGATTGGTAGACGGCCACACGACGCAGGACTACATGCAAGCAGACCGCTAAAGACTGCAATGGTGTCGTGCCAGACTGTCATGGAGTGACTCAAAATGGCAGCGGGTCATCTTCAGTGACGAGTCCCGCTTTTGTCTTAATGGAGACGACCAACGAATTCGTGTGTGGAGGCACCGTGGTCTTTTTTTTTTTTTTTTTTTTTTTGTCACGTGTCACACGTCCAGAAGGCTTGGTACCACTTCACTTCCACCCCTACCGCAACATCTGCAGGAACTGTATGAGAATGTTCAAGCTGCATGGGATGGATTATCACAGGACACCATTAGGAACCTCTACAACTCCATGCCGAGACATCTAGTATGTTGCATTAGGAAACATGGCTGCCTGAGAGACACTACTTCTGTATGTGTAGCTCGATAAATATTGCCCATATCAGTCTAAAATTATCATCATTTATTGTTCCTGGTAACCGTTATCTTCCTTCCCAATAGCATTGCAATCCAACACTTTGATGAGTGTATTCTCATCGCATTGTTTCATGCTAATTTCTTAAAATAAGTTACATTATCTGCCAATATAGTGAAAATATATTTGGATTACTAAAATAACTTAAAACAAGTAAAAGTGTATAAGTCAAAGTGTAAGTAACATCTTGTCGCATCCTGTCTTGTCTTGCCCCTGTTTATCTCCATTTTCTCTGATTTTCAGTTTTTTGTCTTTTTCTCTTGTCACTTCCATGTACCTTTTGTTGTCCTGTTCCATGTGCTTCTGTTTGTTTTAGTTTATAGCTCCTCCTGTCTCTGCCCTCTTGTCAGGCCCCTCACCTGTCCTTAGTTTGTAGCTCCGCCCCTTCCCAGGTGTTCCTTGTTAGTCCTTGTTCATTTATACTCCATTGTTCCCTTTATTCTTGCTTGGTGTTTGTCTCCATGTTGGTTATTGTGTATCCCTGTTTTTTGGTCTTCGTAGTGTTTTGTTTTCCTAGTGCCTTTGGTTTTTGTTTTATCTTATTTGTTCTTCATTAAAGACTTGCACTTACATCCTGCCTCCTTGTCTTGTCCCCACATGACACATCTAAAGTATTAAAAACAGGCACCAGCATGTTTCAATCAGTGCCTTCGAGGTACTGATTTCCAGTACCCAGCCCTAGTTGTATGTATATCTCACAGAAATCATGCTGATGTTATTTGTTTTGCCTTGATCTGCCTTCTTGGTGACTGTAATGGGGCACCATTTTGAATGTTGACGTATAGTCTCCACAAATCACGGGTGATTTGTAAAAGGTTACAAAGCCTCCCAGTATAATCAATGAGTGAAGTCCATACCCCCATAAATCAATTTGATTCATTACTCACAGATTAATCAAAAATGTACTGCATACATTTGCAGAGCACGTCTCTGTTCTATGTAGTTCAAGAACAAATGTCTACATGCTAATTTTAGGTACATCCAGCACAGGTCAGTCACCGATGGTCAGTTCCTCCTGAAAGAGAGGGAAAGTATCCCTTGGTCATCCTGAAGGGGCTGAGTCAAAGGCACTAGTTTTGGCTGGCTTAGCATAAATTCTCTTGTGGCAGCCAAGCCATGCTTGACCTCAAGAAGAGACCTCAAGAAGACACTGGGCTTGAAGATGGGACAAGTGAGGCTGGTTGCAGTACATGTGGTAGTACTGAGGCAGAGAGTCAGGGCGCCAGTGGATGTAGGCAACACCTCTGCCAATGTTAGCTATCAGGAGAAACTGGAACTATGTATGGGAGTTTCAGCCAGTGCCAAGTCGGGGTGCTTACTCTCCCAAGCAGGACCACCTGGCTCTGTATCTGGTGGATCAGAAAGAGTGCCCCAGTTGTTGGGGCCCTCTGGAAGGATGCCCCGCAGGACCCAGACCATGCTCACCAGATGTACAGAGAAGCCCACTAAGTTCCTTGGCGGCACCAGAGTCCAGTCACAAACCCCTGGTTGCTTTAGAATCTCCTCCACATCTTTCAGTGACCCAGGATGACCGCAGCACACTGACTACCCAGAGGCTGAGCCCCCTGGCTGGGTCCCCTCAAGGAGGAGGCAACGGACTCCTAGACATTTCAAAGACCTCGTCTGGTGGGAATGGGACTAGTAAGCAGCAGGATGGGTGAAAAGGGGAACAATGTGGCATCAGATCACAGAAGAAATGGATGAAATGAATGTTCCACAGTTTGCATGTTCTCCTCGTGTCTCTGTGGGTTTTCTCCGGATGCTCCGGTTTCCTTCCACAGTCCAAAGAGATGCAGTCAGGTGAATTGGAGATGCCCCCTTAGGCGTGACCGTGTGTCTGCCCTGTGATGGACTGGCAGCCTGTCCAAGGTGTTTCCTGCCCTCCGCTCAGTGAGTGCTGGGATAAGCTCCAGCACCCCCCACAAGCCAGAAGTATAAGCAGTTAAGAAGATGAGTGAATGAGAGTGAATAGCTCATTTGTGCCTTACAGGGCATAAAAAGCAGTCTTACAGGGACTCTTATTCTGAAGGGTAGGGCTAGGAATCAGCAGGCTGTGTTTTGTTGTAGCCAGCTTCAGATTGGAGTTCTAGGAGGAGTAGTCATTAGGTGGCCTCAGGGAGAGGCTGTATTTCCATTCTGTATTTTTATTGCCGCACTGAGTCACGGAGCAGATCTTGAACTTGTCTTGACCCCCACATCTCTATATTGGGTGTACTGTAGAGTGAGTCACAGTAGAAGCCATGATCTGCTGTGGGAATTAAACACCGGCAGAAAGGTGCATACATGAACTCATGGGGGACACCACCTTCAACCACAGGCATTATGAGACCCACCCCTTTAAACACACAAACACCCCTAACTAAACTCACCCCCTGACCCAAGATACCTCAGCAGACATGCATACATGACTTAAAACGATAAACTGTCCCTTTACCTGACGGGCGCACGCCTCCCGTGAGCCTCCTGTGCTCATGGCCGCGCCCCACGAGCCTCTAGAGCACCAGACAGTAGTGGTGTTGCTACAATATAATACTTCTCTCTTTGCTCATTTCTACTTAGATGAATATGTGTTCATGTATTTGGGTTGGGAAGATTGTGTGGATCAAACAGTGTAAAGTCATTGTGAATTAATTGTGCTTGTTTTTTGTGTAAACTAATTCACGTCCGTACACTGTTTAGCAGGAAGCCTGTGACTGTAGGCTCTGTTTCCCACTGTGCTGGATAAGAGATTATCTCCTGCCTGTTGTCCGCTAGGGGGCGATGAAGAGCTGTCCTGTCTGCGCGTTATGGAAATGAAAACGCTGAAAAAGTTTTTTTTGGTGTGTTTTTTTCGGTGGTCTTACAGCGGCCGTGTTACCTGCGTGACAGCATTACTTCTCTGGAGTAAGTAGACCCATTCACCCTCCCCCTCACTCTCACTCTCTCTCCCTCTTTCTCTGTCTCTCTCACCATCTCTCTCCCTCAGTGTAAGCAGCTAATAGCAGCTGCACTGTTCGCTGCAGGTTCCGGATCTGCGCTCATTATAGATTATTTACAGATATAAAGCCGCGTGTTTACCTGAACAGGTGTTTATGTGTGCGCCTCTGTTTACTCTGGACTCAGGACGAGGCTCAGCTGAAACTTTATGTCCTGATAGAACAAACACAAACTGGCAGACCTGCCTCTCTTCTCTCTGTTCCCGCGCCCGTTCCCCCCTCATGATGCGAACGTGAGAGCCGAGTGAGTGGCGCGAGCGAGGAAAAGACAAGGAAGCGGGATATGAGTAGAGGAAGTACTAAAAGAGTACTGAGAGAGAGAGAGAGAGAGAGAGAGAAAGAGAGAATAGAAAACAGAAAAAGATGGGAAAGAAGAGGAAAATACTATAAAAAAAGAAAAACAGACAGAGAGAAAGTGAGAGGGGATAAACAGAGAGAGCATGGAGGGAAGGAAAAGAGGAAGAAATAAACAGAGAGAAAGAGGAGAGGCTAAGAAGGGGAGAGAAAGAGAAGACAGAGTGAGAAAGAAGAGGACAGGCAGAAGAGGACAAAGAATGAGAAGAGGAAGGTAAAAAGAGAGAAGTGGAGAAAAGGAAAGGAGAAAAAGAAACAAAGAAGGAGAAGAAAAAGAGCAGAGGAGGTAGAGAGGTGGAGAGAAGGAAAAAAGAACAGATAAAGAGAAAGGATAATAAACAGTGAAAAAGAAGGAGAGGAGAGGAGGATAAAGAAAGAGAGACAAAAAGAGATGGAAAAGGAAGAGAGTAGGAGAACGGAGAAGAAAAAGAGTGAGAAAGAAAGAGAAGAGGTGGGTAAAGAGAAAGAGACAGGAGGAGAAGGGGAGAAGGAAGAGAGAAAGAAAGGTACGGAAAAAGAGTGAGAAGGAAAGAGGAAGGTAAAGAGACAGAGAGGAGGAAGAGAAAGNAGTTTTCCACAAGTTGCCGCCGCTCGCGCGCGAACTTTTCCCCGCTCCTCAGACCGGCAGCACAACTATGGATGTGTATGACAGCCGCTTCCAGGACTTCAGAAGCTGAACCTCGGCGGTTCTCCTGACTCTGTAACTTCACTCCGGCGCGCTTATTTACCGGAGAGCTCCCACAAACCGAGCAGCAGCGCCTCTGTATTCTCCTCCTTCTCCTTCGTTCCTTTGGCCGGAGTGTGTTTGTTGGCGAGCGTGCTCGGTGTATGTTCACTCTACGGGACTAATACTCAGTGGGAGGTCGCTCTCAGAAGGTGCCATGAGGCTGCTCTGGTGGAGCTTGCTCATCCTGAACCAGTGGATTCTGCGAAAGGTAGGAGGCTTCTGTCTTCTGACCCCGTGAAAGTGGACCGAGAGAGCTCCACACAGTCAGACCAGTTTAATGAAGGGCTGTGTGGGCGCTCTTTCCTTTTAGCACTCCAACTTTTCTCACTCCTAGTTGAAGCGTGATTTCCTCCATATAGCCTGTGAGATACCGGAGTGGGATAGTGTTATAGTGTAGTGAGTTCAGGGGCTCGTACAGCGAGCGCACTCAGCACATCTCTGAAGGGACAGAAAAGCACTGTCCTTTTTCTGCTCCTTTAAACCGGCTCACTTCTTTTTTTTTTCGTTCCTCTTCTTCTTGCCTGCGATTTTCCCTCCTCACAGCTGGCACATTCCGCTATCATCTTATCAAACAGGCCCCCAGCAACTGCCTTTAATGTTCCTCTGAAGTTGGGGATACACTTGCCCCAAGCTTGTTTTATCTTCTCATCGCCATTTACACAGAAGAGAGTTCGCTCAGTGAAGTGCTGTAACAGATTCCAGCCAAATGAAACGCATTTGACTTCATTATCTACGGCCTTTTTGCCTGGATGTAAATAGGGTTCCTCTGTCTTTCTCTCTCTCTCTCTTTCTTTCCTATGGTTATGCTGTACTGTATACCTGAAGCTCTTTCTCAGGTGATGACCTGTGTTATAAGGTCTTCAGTGTGTTAGGTGCTTGACCACTAAGCTCTTTATAGGGCTTCTGACTACCTAGCCAACCCCCACACCCACCTACCCGGTATCTGAGAAAACAGGTACGGTCTCAAATGGACAGAAATTCTTATTTAATGCATTAGAGTAGGCAATAGACACTTTGTGTCACCATTGTAGTTAGCTTACCTGCTGAATTAAGTTATGCAAAGTGTAGGATTGCAGGAATGACTGAAATCACGTCATAGCACAACTGTGACATCAAGAGCTTTAATAATTATTTTGCTCTAGAACTAAAGCGATTGATAGTCTTATATGCTGATGAGGCATGAAGAAATAGAGAGGAAAAGAAATTTGTCACCTGAAGCTTTGTGTGCCGGTTTGCGGCTGTCTGGGGACCGTGCTACTCCAAAAGCGTTTTCATCTTTAAAAGGCTTTATTTTCATCTTTGTCATGCCGTCTAAGAACCATCTGACGCTGAACAAACAGCAGCTCCTGTCTGCATACCAACCCCTCTTTCCCCCGCCCCCCCCGCCCAAAAGTTACTGAGAATTCTTTCCCTCCTTTCTCACAAAAGCATGCTGGCCCTCCGCTCGGCCGCCTCCGTTTTAAGACCTTTTTTGAGAATTTCATGGGAGAATTCACAACCCTGTTTTCTAAATTAGACGGACGCTGTGCTATTTTTACACCCCCCCATCCACCCACCCCTCCACAAACCCTCCTCAGATATTGCAGCTTATTGATGATCCTATTACCTCCCAATGCGACTGTGATCATTTCGTCATGACCTGCCCGTAAATCTGCAGCCTTGTGTCGCAACCTTGTGCTGCCATCCAGGCAGCGGGCAGAAATATGTCCCGGACCACCAGCGCCGTGGCCCGGCGTATTAATGCCTTTATTCTGTCTTCACAGACGTGCCGTTATGTGCTGAAGGAAATCCAGTGTTGAGGAATTTGGAATGTTTAGATTTTCTTCTGTGCTTGGGTGGGGGGAGGACAGAAGATAGACGTATCCACCAACACCACCCTTTGTGCATGTCAGTTCATTTCTGCAGTCAGTTAAAAGCCTGCCCGTTAAGGGCATCTGTTATTTGTCTTTATAAATGGCTCCAAAATGAACAGCACTCAGAATGTACTTAGGGTACCAGCGGGGGTGGGGGGGGTTCCCCCACCCTTTGCGCCCAAATATAATAATGCATCCCGTTAATGACGGAGGTATATTACTACGTCTGACCTTTTGCTTCCTATAATTAGATGTGTATTTGATTAACAGGGTTAGTTCAGAAGGAACAAATCTAAATGTGGTATAAAACTACGTGCTGGTTATTTATCCAGTGTTGTGAATCAGTCAAATTTTAGATGTTATTTTAGTTGCATGTTAATAATGTAGATTTATCTCCAGTGTGCTCTCACGGCCGTGGCCACGTATCTCTGACTGCTGATGCATAAAGTGATGGCATGAGGGTATCAGGTGACGGGGCTGCAGTAATTATTAATAGAAAGATAATAATATGGCAGCATTATAATTATGACGTGCGCCATGACATCATTCTTTATTGGTATTGAGCGTTTTGAAGGCTCTTAGAAACAAATGGAAACAGGTAATCCTGTAGTATCTGCAGCACTGTACTGGAACAGAATAGCAGAAGGCGCATTGATAATGCCGGTCTGTATATTGTTGCGTGGATGTTAACAGCTTCTCGGCTGTGCTCATTTCAGGTCCTCAATTTAATCCTCTTTAATTTTAAACCATTTGCGCTGTAAGAATTGCTCGTTTGTGAATTGCCAGTTGATGGACTTAAGGCTAATGAATAATAATGAATTGAGCAGGTCTCTATGGTAACAGATAATAGCCCCTGCCACGCGCCAACCCCAAATCCTGTGATCATATGCAAAATTATTTATAATCAAACTCGGTTAGGTATTTGATGGAAATTGCTTTAAAGCGGTGAGGAAACGATGGATTCCATTCCATCTCGTTAGTGTTAGTCAGGGCTCCGTCTCGGCGTAGCCGACGCTACGAGCTCCTGTCCTCGTCTCTCAGAAATGTGATGTCAAAGAACTGACTACTTCAGCCATAAGAGATTTCTCTTTCTAGGCCAGCGATGCATTGGCTGCACAGCTCTCGACAGAAGTGAGAAAGTTTTCACGCGATCGCAGCACGCCAGAAAAAGAAGCGAGACCGCGCTGAGGATTGCGAGATGATGGCCGTTGAGTGGCTCTCGGCTGGACCGTAAGCTGGCAATTAGTGCAGTTTTTGCACAACTAGGATGTACCGTGCTAATGTTTGTTGTTATTGGATGGGGAGAAAATGACTACAGTGGGAGCAGGCTATGAAAACTATGTTATCTAACCTATTGATATGGGGGGAATCATTAGTTCAGTTGGAAAATGATAAGGCTGGGACATGACCCAACACAAATGTTCAGGTTCCGTTTGATTTTCAATTCTGAAGTCGAGATTTAATCAAAACAATGACCCTCGAAAGTCACAAAGAGTGCCCATTTGTTTGCGCCTGGATGGATCCATAGTATAAGGAAGCATTAGGAAGCACCCAGATGCCACATATTAATGGAACCTTAAATATTTCTCATTTTTTAACGCTGTGCTGAAATCATTACACCCATATGGCACAGTAAACAATCACAGAAAAGAATGAGGACTTTCAGGTATATGTCAAAAAGCAAGCATTCCAGAAAACAGCACACATTTATAAGACACACTTATGGCTGTCGGCCAGGTAAAGCTGGTCCAAGGTTTCTGCCTTGAGCAGGTGTATTTATCAAGCTCACTGTTGGTATGAGTGATGCTGACAGAACCAATATCAGCGCTGAGCTGCCAGTAAGCACCCAGTCAAACCCAGCGGCCCTCCGGCCCACCAATCAGATCCTTTAATCTACACTAACTGCCCAATCAGGTGTGACAATTACCCCCAGCCCTCCCACCAGCTGCCGGGGCGAACAGATGTGTCTAATTTTTCAGTAGAAGTAGACCAGACCTCCCCGGGCATTCAGGGAGAGACAGAGAGAAAGAGAGAGAGAGAAAACTGGGCTTGAAATCAGACCCTCCTGGAGGTGCCAGGAATGCCTGTGGCCAGCTGCTGCCTGGCCCAGGGAGAGCGAGCCCCTGCAAGGGCCAGAGGCTGTGCCCACTGCCCAGATCAGTGCCAAGGCCAGTGGGCGTGCTGAGGTGTGGACACATAAAACACGGATTTAGCCTGATAACTCTTCTTTGACAACGGGACTGTCTGAAATCAAGGATTTGTGTGTGTGTGTGTGTGTGTGTGTGTGTGTGTGTGTGTGTGTGTAAAACGGTCTTGGCATTTGTACACTTTCTTTGTAGCACCAAATGTTAAAATATTCGAGCCGGGGGGTTTAAAAATGCGATGATGCATCATGATGCGTTGATCTCATGCTGGCTATCCAGCTGCAGTTATTATGTTATGACAATTATAGTTAGCAATAAACAGTGATTGAAATCATATTGGTATCAATAGATAATGGTTATAATACAGTATATCAGCATCAGAGAGATGCTTAGATTTGACTAATATTTTATACAGATATTTGATGATGGATTTATTATACCCTGGAAGAACAAAAGGTTTAAGTGACCTGGGCTCACTTCAGTAAAATGTCTTTATTTGATTAATTTTACTGATTTGAAAAGTATATCAACATTATATGTTTGTAATGCAAATCCATGTGCACTTAATCTCTATAATATATGTATATAATTATAATATATAATATATTATTTATATGTGTGTGTGTGTGTGTGTGTGTGTGTGTGTGTGTGCCTGTGTGTGTAGACTCATCATCAGAAAAATAGTTGCACCCAGAAGGAATTAACTGACAGGAATGAAAACTTGGTGGGTAGGTTTGACATTGTGAGACATACGAGTGATACAGGTTTCATGCTCAGCCGTGCATGTGACGTAAGCAAGGACAGGCCTTATCACTGTACCTGGCTGACTTTATAAGGTGGCCCGGTTGTGCGTGCTGCTCATTCTGACTCTCATTCTGTGCTGTTCTGTTGGTAGCATCCTTTGCAAACGAAGTATGCCACAGAGAAGAGTTTGAAAGTAATTTGAGCAGTTGGAAGAGTTGGAGAGGGGTCGCATCGTAGGCCTTCGGAGAGCAGGATGGTATTATTGATGTATTGCATGCCATACCTGTCATGCGCATATTACCATGACACAATGCGTGTTTTGTTGCCCGCTGAGCTGCACGTCACCAAGCGGAAAACACGGACCCCCCTCGACCTTCTGTATTACTCAGTCCCCTCTATATCACGCCTCACTTCAATTACACCTTCCAGACGCAGCGAGAGGGAACCCTAATAGATTACAAAGTCTAAAAAGGAATCTGAAATTATTCCTTGCCACGCAACTCGTCCCACGCAGCATGATCAGAAATGCCTACACCCGTGTGTACATCACCCCATGAGGACAGGACGGGGGACAGGATTACCCCTCTCTAAGAATGAGTGAATGAAGGAATGAAAGGGTGAAGAAGTGATCCATATAGAGGCTGCTGCACTGACTGTGGTGGTAGAAAGGGGACAAATGGGCTCATTCATTACCACACAATTAGTACCAGTGAGGTATTCCTGCAGTAATGGTGGGAGGGAAAATGAAACACTTGATAGGGGAACAGATAAAGGGGCATCGCGGTTGCGTTTGTCAAACTAACCCACCACCCCATTTGTCACCAGTACAAAAAAAGAGAGAGGGAGAGGGAAGTATGGAGGTAGAAAGGTGTCGGTGGTCCACCTCCTTTTGTGATGTGTATCTTTGTCATGTGCTGTTTTGCATGCGATAATGAAGCCACAGGGAGAGAGAGGTGGAGGGCAGCTGGGAGGAGGGAGGAAGGTGGAGCAAAGGAAGGGAGGAGAGCTGGTGGAAGAAAAGAGAAGGTGTGGAGGGATAGCGCAATGAATAGGATAGAAAGATATACAAGAGAGAAGTGATCACTTGAAGTGAAATGAAGACAGAGAGAGAAAGAGAGAACAGTAGGACTTAATATGCTAATGCACATGGTCTCCACTGTCTGTCTTTCTGTCAAGCCAGAATTTCATTTTAGGAACGCTGGTTGCAGATTGAGGCGGCCAAGCATTAAGGCTGGCAGCCACCGACTAGCCAAATTCAGTATAGCTGTTTCGTTAGAAAGTAATCCACTGTCACTATAATCGGAGGAGTTATGAATATTAAATACCGCTTCCTTCATATTGAACAGGCCGACGTTCAGAGCAGGCAGCAGGTAAAGGCTAACTAACATCTACCGGGAGTAGATGTTCAGACTGCATGGCTGAAGGAGACAGTGTTCTTGTTGCTTGTTCACAGTATTGAGCTTTCTTTACTATTATCATGGTCACCTACTACTACTCACCAGCTAGGTAACTAGCCAATGAGCGCTAGCCTATCTCAGGTGAAACAGTGGAGCAGGCTAAACTGGCTAATGCTGTGTTTACATGTAGGCCTGAAAAAACATATTTCCGTGCCTTTTAACGTGAATGATGGCTCCGTGCAGCTATGCAAGATTTCATCTGTTGAAAAATTTGTGATGATCAAAGGAGAGTTTTGTCTGTGTCTTATTCATTCATTTAAAGGAGCAATATGTAAGATGTTGCAATCGGTATGTAAGATTTTTGGATTAAAACTTCAAAAACTAAAATTATCAACAGAACGTGAAGAAATAACCACTTTGTATGTCAAAGATGCTTGTGTGTCATTAGTTAAGTTAGCATGCTGTGAAGTTAGCATGCTAACAGCTAGCCCATCCAGTCTTAGCAGTTTGCCCTTCTATCTTATAATACCACTTTGTACCTGAAGAGGTGATAGTGACTCACTGTAGGGATGAGTCTGCCTTCAGTCCCCACATGAGCAGATAAAGAAGAATCATGTCTCCTCTTGGTAGACGAACATGTTTGAAAACAAAGAAAATATGGTGGTGACAAAAATAGCAGCAAAAATAGCAGAGTAAAGGGATGAAGCTTGATGTTGACTGGTGAGTAGGGCTGGTGAGGAGGGTGGAGGAGCTGTGTAGAGTATGAATTTGAGTACACCATCTGACATACTGCTACTTTAAAGTGGAAACACAATCATCTTGTATCTTGTAATATTGTCATTGGTATCAGAACTTTTTGTTCAATGGTTACAAGTCTGGTGGGGGGCTGACTTCCAAGTGGGAGTATGTAGGCTCCTCCCATAGTGCCCCCCTGATATCTAGTACGTAACACAAGGTGAAAACAAGTCATTCTGATGATAAAACCATAATCTGATACAAAAATTAAATGATCATGTGTCAGGACTAAAATTCATATATTGTTCTAAACCCATTATACCTTTAATATTGTTCTTTACCCGTTATACCTGGCTTCTTTTGTCCCCTATGATAGTTACATTTTGGGAGTATGTACTGTATCAGTTTACTGTTTGGACACACATAAAATGCCTTTCAGTTTTAAAATAATTTAGAAGAACCGCATATATTTAGTTATGCAGTGATCGGAATGTGTTAAATAAGCATTAAATGATATTTAAAATCTTCAAAGTGGGCCATGTTTGTCTTGATGCAGTTTTACACACTTTTGACTTTTGCTCAAGTGGCTTCACGAGGAGCCACCTGGGATTCTTTTCTAGCATGTACTGTTTGCGGGGATGATTCATCACTCATTATATTTGTTATAAAAAACTGCAAGCAGTGGATCAGAAACCTTTCAATGTGTCCAAATATTTGACTAGTATTGTAGTCAGTGTATGAATGTGGGGCAGATGAGCAGTCAGTGTTTCTGAGTTTCTTTTGAGAAATTTTCCTGGAACTTGTACAGTCAGGATCTCAGCCTACTTGAGAATGGTCAAATGCCGGTAGCGCCTCTATTGCTATTGTGATAGTAAGATGTGATGAGAAGAGAGACAAAGAAGCGGATTGATAAAAGAGTTATAACTGAGAGCAATAGGAAGCAGAAGTGGTCTGTCCCAGTTAAGATTGGGTTAGTCCCCTGGTTAGTGTCTCTGCAGTCATCAGAGATTTACAAGAAGCACATATGTATGTTTTACCTCCTAGCACACACACACGATTCATATCCATGAGGATACACTGCAAACTGTGCTGTATTTGTATATGTGTATTATATGGCCAAAAGTTTGTAGACACCTGGTAATTTAACACTTCTTCTGAAATCAAAGACATTAATAGACAGTTTGCCCCTATTTGCTGCAGTAACAGTTTCTACGCAACTGCACTAGAACATTGGAACTTTGCTGTGAGGATTTGATTGCTTTTAGCCAAGAGCATTAGCGAGGTTAGGTACTGATGTTTGATGATAGTTCTGGATTACACATGCCACTCCAGCTCATCCAGGAGGTATTGGATGGAGCTGCGTCACTCCAGATAACGCAGCCGGGCTTCAGACCCCTATAGTCGACGTTTGACACTATGTACAGTGACTTTGTGCTCCAGAGAGCCCGTTCTATTAGTCAGTGCTTTTCTGTTGAGATTAAATGAGCTTGTTGTCAAACTGAACGTCTGTGTATTGGAATGTATTGGAAGTAGGTGAGTTCACTTTTCCTGAGTGTCTAGAAACATTTGGATCTACAATGTAGATAAGTTGATAGAAATAGAGATGGACAGAGTTTTGACTAATGCATGGGTTTTAATGAAAGTACTTATTTTTCTTTGTTCATACAGTATTATGCAAAAGCCAGAAGCAAAGTCAAGACCATTAAGTCCAAGGTATTCATTTTTCAACATCAGAAAAAACCCAGAAAACATTTAACAGAATGTAACAGCAGTGTAGTATCAGTTTCTGTTCAGCTGCCATTCTTTTTGTGGAACTTGGTTTCAGTATTTTTAAAGAAATCCCCCAGCATATTCTTCCATACCTCTGAAGTTCATTCTTAGAAGCTTCTTGTATTTTCTGGTTTTCATGGTCCACGTAATCCAAACACATTCAGCATGCAAAGCTCCTCAGTGAGGAGCTTCTTGACAACTACGCATCCTTTCAGACCCACAACATTGTGTTGTCTTCTCACAGTGTAAGGATGGACAGAAACACCTGTCAGTGTTCTCAGATCTGAAGTAAGAGTGGAGCTCGATTTTCTCTCAAAGATAAAAGCTTTAAATATCAGATGAGGATAGTTTTGGTGGTCTATCAGGTCTTGTACATTTCCTCTGTATGTTGTAATCCTTTTTTTGGATTCTAGGAATGCACTGATATGGGAATTCTAGGCTGATGCCGATATTCAGTATTTTACATCTTGAGCATGCAAAACAGCATGCAATAAATGTGCCACTAAATAGCAGTTTGAAATATCAGTCAGATCTAAGCGCTGACCTGATGGCGATGTTTTTTAAAAAAGTGATTGTCAATATGAATCTGATATTACTGTGTACCCCTGCTGGAAACGCTTGTCTTTTATTCTCCTTGTACTTACTGACCATTATGAATAGAATTTAAATAAATGAAGCATGGTCTCTGACTTTTGCACAGGACTGTATGTATTGTATGCAAGTAAATCTAGTGGCCTGCTGTCTGTGTGTATGTGTGTATGAGTTTCTGTTTGCTCTTGTGTGTGTGTGTGTGTTTGTTTTTTCGGTGTGTAGTCTGGCTGAGTGGACAGCCTTGGTTTTCCTCCGTGTAGAGTGTGATTAATAGTGACACACCTGCAGTAGATATATGACCGTGGATTTTCATGCAATGAAATATTAAGGAGTAATCCGAGAGATGCCGAATGCCATAACTCAACCGTGCTCAGGGTCGGGACACACACACACACAGGACACACACTCAAGGATTAGTTTTTATCATTTTTTTAAATCACTATGAGGGCTTGTAAAGCATTAATTTAGACATGCATTTAATTTATTGAACAGGAAAGGAGAGGGAGGGTGGACAGAGAGGGAGAAGGCAGTTGCTTTTGACCTGGTGTAAGCCAGGTGGTATTTCTAGAAATATAATAGCAGTGCTAAAAAAAAGAAAGAAAATAAAAGAAAGAAAATCCCACCGAAATCCTGGATCTCAGCCTAGCGGACATACAACAAGGGTACAAGGGCTTGTAATAAAGTATAAACATACATTAAAGCACTTGTACCTCACAGAATTAAGTCCTGAATCAAAGCAGGTCAGAACAGGGTGGAACACAGGAAAAAATCTATTGACATCTTTTCATGTCTGATGTTATTGAGGCTGTGGCTTCGTACTGAGTGTTGGGCTTCAGGCTTTGTCCAGTAGAGGGTAATATATTCTTTATTTTAATGAGGGCATTCAGTGAGGGAAAGTGTTGGTGGGAGCTACAGTACCTGTCACTGTTTTCACTAACATGAAATATAGGTGGGGTATATGACAGTATTTATCACCATTGAGATTCTCATATAATCAGTACTTCAAGAACATGACCAACTGCATGTTTTGTTAAAAAGGGTACAAATTAGTCCAGTTTAATTCGATTTAGTGCAGTGCAGTGTGTAAAATGCTGAACTACTGGCAGGGTTTTGGCACTACTGGTGCTTTTTGGTTGACTTTTCGAACTTGTGACATCATGTTGTTATGAAAATGATATCAGCTCATGTGATATAGGCATGGATAATATGACAGTATATATATTGTTATATTAATAAATTAGGTCATATTAGTCCACAATAGGCTAGGTATTGTCTTAAGGGGCATATACCTTTAAGAATGGGGCGGCCAGGTAAGACTCTTAAGATTTCTTTGGGGTGGCACACTGCTAAGAGAACAATACAATAATAATATAGCTTTACTGTATTAAAATGACATATAAATTGATGCATTCTTTTTTTTGTCTGTACATGATTAAGGTTGCCCAGCATTTCCAAATGGATAAACTATTCCATCAGTATGAAAGTACTGCTGAAAGTAAACTAAAACACAAAACTGTGCTGGTATAAGATATATTTCGATAATTCATGTGGAAATTATGTGTTTGAATCAGGTAAATTAAATGTGTCTCCTTTTTCAGTGCACAACATTAACCTTAAGAAAAACATTCCTTGCAGACAGACATTATTCATTGAGTCTGTCCTCTCCACAGGTCATACATGAGCCTTATTATTAGAATGCTCAGCATTGTGTAACCTACAACACATGCATGTATTCAACTGTAAAAAGTAATTAGTTAACATGGCATAATAATTGATTATAGCTGAATCACTTTTGATAGTTTACTTATCCTGCCATTAATAGCCTACTTCATAATGTGGCTCACAGAGCAACACTGCTGAAGTATGATTGGTACCCTGATGGTAGATTTTCACCATAAAGCATAATTGATGCTTTATTAATAATGGTTGGCTGTTTCACTTTCAATAACTGGGCTATGCCTCTGAAAAAACTTCCAGATTGGACTTTTGTTCATAAAGAGAGCATAATTGATCTTCTTTAATTAAATGAATGTAGCAGTGTATGTGAAATGTTCAATATAAATACTTGCATTCATAGGATTTGATTATATTTTTAAAATGTGGCACTACTTTGGCACTAGAAGAATAAATCAGATTTATTATATATCATGAAACAGATGACACATGGCATAACCCTCACTATTATAATGGAACCAATTTTGTTGCAAAAAGATATAAAATTATTATGATGCTACTAGAAGTACAAAAGGATTTTGTTATGATGCTAAAATGCTGCAAAAAAGTTTTTTTTTATGTGAACCCATCTAACTAATAATATCTAATATTTGTCATTTTAAATATTGTTTTGAAGGTAGGTGAATACAGTTTGTTTGTGTCATTGATACTTAGCTAGCTAGCTAAGTGAACTTAGAAGATACAAGTTAGCAGGTAAAACCAAATTGCCAAACACAGCGGTGTAGCAAGGAATCTCGCTCTGCCATACTACATGTGAACACTCACACTTGTATTTGCTCTGTCTCAGCACCGAGAAAATTACACTGAAGAACCTCCGCTCCAAAATGTTGATCATTAATGCAGTTT
Organism: Semaprochilodus insignis; assembly: GCA_034552555.1. Classification (NCBI taxonomy): domain Eukaryota; kingdom Metazoa; phylum Chordata; class Actinopteri; order Characiformes; family Prochilodontidae; genus Semaprochilodus; species Semaprochilodus insignis. Next base: position 33,553,073 of record CM067476.1, on the reverse strand, counting down.
TCATACCTGTCTGTCTTTTGGGTAGCAGCCAGAAGGAATCAAACAGGAATGAAACTTGGTGGGTAGGTTTGACATCATGAGACAATCGAATGATTCAAGTTTCATGCTCAGCCGTGCATGTAAAGTAAGCAAAGATTATTATCGTACCTGACTGACGCAACAGCCATGACTGCAGACATTCAGCAAGCAGTGATGCCCTCCAAGAGTCATCCTGTTAGTGCCAGCACCATTGGCAGATGGCTGCATGACGCAGGACTACATACATGCAGACTGCAATGGTGATGTGGCAGACTGTCACGGAGTGACTCAGAATGGCATGAGTCCCGCTTGTGTGGACTATAATATGTTTGTTGTCATGCTTCAGATGTCCAGAAGGTCTGATGTCACTCCATCTCCACCCCTACCGCAAAATCTGCAGGAACTATGTACCTCTACAACTCCATGCCGAAATGTCTGGCATGTTGCAGCCTGACGCCATACTGAGAGGCGGTACTTTATGTGTAGCTGTATGTATATTTAACAGTATTGGCCTACCTAATTTCATCATACTGCTGTGTGTCACACTTTCACTCTAAAAACTTTGATGAAATAGTTGTCTGTCTTTTCGATTGAGGGTGTTGTTGTTTGTCTTGTCGGTTGATATTTTACTTTGTTGTATTTGTGTTATTGTCCTATTCAAAAGTAGTCTAGAACACAGTTTTTAGCTGCACACTGTATTCTTTACTAGGCCTGCTTGGCGGAGCCAGTAACCTGTTGTGCTTTCATGTGTAAAAACATTACTCAAATTGATTGAAAAACCCAATTACAGTTCACTGTATTTAACTTGTAGCATTGGTCGAACTGTCCATTAGTCAGTTAAAAGTTAAACGGTTAATAATTAAAATCACTAATGAAAGATTTTTCAAGGCGTCTAAACAGTGATATACTTCAAGTGCCTGTATTGTTTATCAATGATTTCTAATATGCAGTTTTATGTGTTTTCTGTTTCATGGACCTCGGATGAACCTGCCCCAACTTCTCTCTCTCTACCTCTCTCACACACACACACACACACGTAAACACACACAGTACCTCACCTCAGTCTCTCCTATCCTTCCTTTTCCTCTTCCTCTTCCCCCTCTTGGCTTTGATGCTAGTGCTTTTCTCGGGGCCGGAGGTTCTTGATTAGAATGTAGCCCAGGTTGGAATAATATATTTGAGACGAGTTCTGTATGCCATATGCCTCCTTTGTACCGCTGCCCATGTGGAGAGAGACAGCGAGAGCAGGGTGTGCATGTGTGTGTGTGTTGGACATGAATCTGCGGGCAGTGCATCCACAACTTCAGTGGTAGTGGTTGGAATGACTGTGTGTGTTTAGGTCCTTGGTGTATGTAGTTGGAAGGGAGATGGCAGCTTTCAGTGTTGAATAATATACACTCTCAGCTTGGGTTATTCTTAATTAGACCAAGCAGAGGAAGGGAGGTGGGGGGGGTTCAGTCCCAGGCCTTCAAGTGAGTCCAAGTCTGCCCAGAGGAGACTCAGAGCTGGGGTCAGAGACAGAAAGAGAGAGAGAGATGGTGAGAGAGGGAGGCAAATAAAGAGGGCTTGCCTCGGATTTCACATCATGACATAGCTCAAACACTCAAATGTACACTGCGCTTTGTCAGAGATCAGAGCTCTTTATAATTGCTCTTTACAAGATCTCTTAAGTTCTCACGCCTCCCTTTAGGGGTGTGAATCTATGACCTTATCATATGGGTGGGTAATATGAAGGATTATTATTAATTATTAAGAAATTGTGATAACGTATGTACACTTACAGTAATAAGCCAAAGTTAAAATACAGTGATCTCCTGTATTTGTACATAAATGTAAAAGTAACCAATTAGCCAGTAATTTATTGTAGATTTACCATATTTTGTACTGTTGATGCACAGATGATATATATTTTAAGATGCCAGTACACATTTTACAAATCTTTATAATTTCTACAAACATGGCAGAAACCTCACATATATGCAATATCAATGAACACTATAATTTCGTCGACACTACAGTGTTGCAGGGTTTAAACAATAATAAATGAATAAATAAATACAATAGGAAAAATATAATAGAATGATGACAACAAACAATGACAATAAAATTATGTATACAGTATTTGATTTAGTTATGTTATGTTAAAACAGCAGTTTGACCCATCTAAGATCAAATGATGTTATTTAAATTAAGAGTTTGGCTTGTGGAAAGCACTGGAAATGTGCTGTTGAGTTTCATGTGTTTATTTAGCCTGAACAATGTGATATTATATATCAATATAGCTAATTAAATATAGTTTAAAATATTTACATAAATCTCAAAATAAAATAGTCTAAAAATGACCATTGATTTTTTTTTGTTGTTGTTGTTCATAGAAAGTTATGCTCAGTGTGTCACTAGTGTCCTCAGTGTGTCACTGCTTTTTATTAGCTGAAGTTACCTCAAACAACATACATACCACTCTTTTCTCTTTAGTGGCCAAAACTTTTTTTTTATTTCTTAATTTAATTTAATTTCTTTAATTTCCTAAAAGTTTTAATTTCTTAAATGAAAAATCATTTGCCTGTTTATATGACCTGACTTATAAAAGCTACTTTTAAAAGCTAAGAGTTAAAAATATTAACTTTAAATAAATTTAAAAAAAAAAACCTCTTGCATAAGACTAGAACATTTTGGTACAGGTGGAACAGCAACAAAGATTAATCACAATCATAACACCAACTTGTTTGCTATGTATATTTATAATCAAAATTCCACAGCTTGAGCTTCCTCTATTAGAGATATTCTTCTTGATGTCTAATGATTGCGATTTTTTCCTTCCTGCCATCTTGGCCACCTGAAAGTCGATCATGCGTCCATAAGCGCTGAATTGAGTGCAGCCGCTCAAGTGTGTCCATCTCCTCCCACACAGAAGCTCATCTGGACTGTCTTTACCACGCTGCATCTCCATATGCTGTCTCCAGCGCTCAGCTTGTGTTAGACATGTCCCCCAGGATATGTGTGTGTGTGCTCATATAGCCATTGTATATGATAATAGTAGCAGTAAAAATATTCCATTATAGACAGCTCCTTGGCATGATGGGGCTTACAGTGGTAACATCGTTCCACATGCCACTCAAAGTCAGCTCATGATGGAAAACATCTGACGCAGAATTGGTCACACATTCAAAAACATACTTTCAAAAGTTTGTATCCACTTTGGAATGATGCATAATATATCCTAATACCTGTGTATATGACAGGGTGTTTCCTGCCATCTGCCGAGTGAGCACTGGGATAGGCTCCAGCACCCTCCGAGAGCCAGAAGGATAAATGGCTTAGAAGATGAGTTCACGAATGAATGAATGAATATGATAATTTCACCCTTCATAGGTTTTAGCTATTGGCCAGTGCAGGCCTAGTGACACCGTGTTAACTGAATAATAATTAGAGACAATTTAACCTTTAAATGCATACCTGAGCATGGAGTGTTAAGCAGTTGCTAGTTACTCATTACCTCGTTCCCTCTGTTTTGTCCTTTCATCCATTTATCCATAAGAAATGACAGTCAAAATTTCGAATGCCATATTGTGTTGTATGGTTGTATAGGACTAGCATGTTAGCAGTGTGTGTTATGCTCTGGTTAGACCATTAGATCAGGATGCTTCATAGCACAGCTGTAGTTTCACATGTTATACTTTTGTAGCACTAAATTCTAAATAAACTAAAAATGGAAATATTAACGTATTAAATGGGATTTGTTATGCTTTCCTGTTTTCCCCTCTCCTTTAGTGTGTTCTAGCTTGTTGAACATGTAAACAGTCTCCAGAGTTACAAAAGCCCATAGTACACACCACAGGGAGAAACTCTCTCCTACAGAAACCACTTTTCTCAGCTGCCTGAAACACCTTGTTGTAAGCGCTTTTCTCTGTTACAAGGTGACATCATCTCTTACCATAAGCCTTATTTCCCACCTAACAGCAAGCCCTTCAAGCAATGCTACTGCTTTAAACCACTCTGGCAGTTGATCAGTCAGGAGGAACTGACCAATCAGAGTACACTGGGCTCATCGGTAGGGTTGAAGGAAAAAATCAGTACAGCATACTACTACTACTACTACAACTAATAATAATACTAAAATTAGTTATAAGCAGAACTGTTATAACATTTCAAGCATAATACTTTATATATTTTCAGAACATGTAGTAGCTTTACACTGTTGATGTTAATGCTAGAGCTGAACAATTTGAGCAAAATATATGATTGCGTTTTTTCTGATCAATATTGTTGATCAGAACACAAGCAGGTCCAGTGGGAAACCACCAGTAACAGTAACTAAGGAGAGCAAGATAATCTGCATGCACAATGCACAAATTTGTGGTCTCCTTTTTGTCTGTCAGATGGTCTGCCCTGTCAAAGTTGAGGTGACATCTCTCAAGTTGAAACTCCCGTTCCTATCTATGTTAGAGCTCCAATTTGTGTGTTAATGTTAGTCATATTCACGTGGTTCAATACAAATGCTTTTCCCACTTCTGTGGATGGCTAGCAAGCATGCTCGCCGCTTCATTTATTTCAGAGAATAAACAACAGTGTGCAGGTTAGTGAGGTGGCCGTCCAGAACAGAAAGAACCTAATCAAAAATGCCCCGGTGATAAAGACGTATGCAGTTCAGCACAGGCTGGGGTGTGAAGTGGTTTTTGAATGGCATCTAAAACTTGGTCAGCCCCTCACTCACTGATGAGTTAACCAGAAACCTGTTTTCAAACGACAGGCTCAGCAACCTGGGTAGGGTTGCCAGATTGGGCAGGAATCCCCCGGAACAGCATTTTATGCAACTTGCTATAATAAATGTTTATCAGTGACGCCTCCCCTCCATTACCTTTACCCCTCATTAGTAGTATTTCATGCTCCTTTAATAAATAATAATAGGTGGTTCACTTCTCTGATCATTGAGAGAAAATGCTCAGCTAGCGCAGAGACCCTCTCTGATACTCAGAAATACATTGCAGCATGGAAAGGGCATGTGCTATGACTTCTGATTCAAAAATTGACTCCAAATTCACAATTGATTCACAATTTTGTTAGACAATGCAGAGTTTGGCATTCCTGAATTATTAAATCATTAAATCATTTTTATTGTTTATTGTTATTATTATTTAGATTATTTATTTAGGATTATTTATAGTCAAAATAATCTGTAAAATACTCAACTACTAATAAAATCAATACTGGCTGCCCTAAGTATATGCGCTGAGGTATGTAACACCCATGTATTTAAGAGATATACAATAAACATCATTATGTCTCCATGCACAGATGGTTGTTTTCCATATAACATGAAAGCTGAAGATGAGCAGATCAGTAACGTGTTCATTAATGGCACACTGGAAGCAGTGTTCTTCTGTTTTGTGTGAAAGAAAAGCCTGCAGCGGATTCTGTCTATCGGAAGTGCTGGATAAGCCCTGAGATGAACACCCATGGCATCAGACATCACTGCTGCAGGATTTGACTCGAGGCTGTTGATAGGTGAGGCACTCTCAGGATGTACTGGTTGTGTAGCAGTGTAGCAGCTTCAGCAGCATTACATATACTGCAATAAGAATCTGCCAGCATTTCAAACATGAATGTGGAGTCTGTATAAATGAGTTTGATGAGAATGAGTTGGCATGCTAGCTATCTGAAGGAAAGGTGTCGTTTGTATGGCAGTGTTATACGAATACCAAGTACCAAGTCTGTAGTACCGACCATGCATGTGGGTTGTCAGGGTTGCAGGATGCAGTAAAGCTGGTCTGTATTGCCTGTTACAGACACATAAATCACACAGAGAGATAAACATCAGAACACTGTGAGATTAACTGTCAAGTCCCCTTGTAAATCGTAATTAGACAAAAAAAAAAGAAAAGAAAAAGAAAGAAACGCGGTCCTGCTGTCTGTACTCTGTCACCACAGATGACCTTAAAGAAGCAACAAGCAGCTGCAGTGCATCTACAGCGAGTACATTTATCTACAGGATGGTGGTTATGGAACAGCTGTTAGGGGCCTGTCACTGAAAGCTACTGGCAGTGGAATCACAGAAACCCATACAGAAGCGTAAACCATAAACCTGTTCCTCTTTGCAGTGTCTGAGCAAAGCTCTGTGATCTCTATTTGTAGATTGAACTAGCTGTAACCTTTGTTAATGGCATCAATACCAAAGTTCATATAAGTGATTATTTCAGCTAATATAAATGTATTCATTCATTCATTCATCTTCTGAGCCACTTGTCCTTCTGGGTCCCAGGGGATGCAAGAGTATACTGTAATATACTACTTTACATACACTGTAAAATGCACTGTAAAATACACTGTAAAATGCACTCATACTGCAAGTTTGAGTTCTCCATTGTGTACAGACAAAGCCTCCAATTTATAGGCTGTGGACCATTTCCAATAAAGGTGTTTCTTCAAAACAACATGCTGCACACATGTGCCAAGTAAGTTGTGAAACTACACAACAGCAGCTTTGCTAACCTGTGCCACACTGTGCACTGAAACTAAATGAGGCGGTGATGTACACTGGTAGGTCATGCGCTCTCTCTTCATCCTAAAAATAAAAAAGTCATGTGTTCACAATTCTATTCAGGCAAACAGAGCAAACTTGGCAGATATAGACTTTTGGTACTGAAAACACTGACTGTTTTTGCCTTCATTGTGTTTGCCTATGAGAGTTCACATGTGTTGCTGCAGTCTGTGTGTACATGTGGTCTGTGTAGAACTTCGAGAAGTCAGTTTGCAAGACTACACTGTGATATGTAGCCAAAATTTCTGAGATCTGTCCATTCATCTGAACACACAATGGGAGCTCCTTTGGGCAATTAAGTGGTCATCGCTTCCCTTCTCACATTGCATGGCAAACGGTTTCAGATGAAGCTAAAATCGCACAGTCTATGCCTGGCTTAGCATGATTGTATGTTTCAACTGTCACACTTATAAATATCAGAAATCTCACAATCTTCATACATTATATACATTTTGTAGCACTGGGGGTTTGGCTGTCCAGAATCTCTGTGGTTTTCCTCTAAACCTTTGCACTCATCTACAAGGATTAGTCAGAGACTTCGAGCGAGGACAACTGCTGCTCAATAACCTCTTCCAGGTTTAACTACTTCATGTAGAGCTTTCGTGCAAAATCATAGTTTTGTAAATGCTTATTTTCTACAAATTTCTACATATTTCATCGCAGAACAGCATAAAACATGTTTTCTTTTTGTGTGTTTTTGAACTTCAGTTATAGGACTTTCTATCAGTGCCTCATGTCTGCTCATAACATCAGTGAGTTTGAACCTTCACTCCCAGCTTGCAAATCTGCACTTAAAAGCGGTGATGCTGAATGTCCTACTTGCTTGCTGTAGAAAATCAGAAAGGTAATGATAAGCTTTCATTGATTTTTTTAATGTAATACATTTTCAGATTAAATGTAGTTTCTGCATGAATGGCTAGAAATATTTACTGTTTTGTTTTTTAGCCATTTTGAGCTCTTTCCCCTCGTTCACTCACTCACAGGCACCCTGTATCATTTTGCAGTCATTTTGTAATGTACTGGGAGGAATATAATGTGACCAGGCTCCCTATAAACTAGCTTAGGGTCTGCCACCTCTTTTTATCTTTAGCTTTAACTTCCAGCTGTCTTCATGAGTAGCCCAGCTGTTGCGCCTCTGCTTCTCTCAATTGCCTGCTTTGTGGTTTTGGTTTACCCTGCTTTTCTTATTTTTCATTAATGAATTATTATGTTATGTTTTTCTTATGCTACATTTGCTATATGTTTTCCATGAGTACAAGCGTTTCTATGACAGTAATTTAGTAAGAACGCTAAGTTATTTTTTTAAATGACTTTTATTTTTGTGAATAAAAGTATGGTTCATCATTATCAGCTGATATTATTAGTCAACACTTGGCGCTGACCACAGTGCCTCCACACATGGATTCGTCGGGACTTTTCACTGAAGGTGACTCGCTGCCATTCTGAGTCACTCCATGACAGTCTGGCATTACATCATTGCAGTCTTTGGTGATGTTGACGTGGTGTTAAGGGCGTCGTCGTAATGGTCTGCGTGCATGTAGTCCTGCGTTGTGCAGCCGTCTGCCAATGGTGCTGCCACTAACAGGATGACTCACGGAGGGCATCACTGCTCGCATCACTGGTCGGTCAATTACAGTGATAAGGCCCATCCTTGCTTAACGTCACATGCACGGCTGAGCGTGAAACTTTAATCATTAGCATGTCTCATGATGTCAAACCTACCCACCAAGTTTCTATCTGGGTGCAACTATTTGTACAACTATTCTTTTGACGATAAATGTATATTGGATGGGTTCTAACATGTCTACATAGTATAAAAGTACAATTTTCATGTTTAAAAGAAGAGGTTTATTGTTTTTGATCCAGTTATGTATATATATATATATATATATATATATATATATATATATATATATATATATATATATATTACACTCATACCTGCGACCAAACAGAGCAAGAATCAAGAAGTAACCATTCTTTGTAGTCGCCTCGAAGAAATAATTCCAGCATTTTTCCACATAGTGTCTATATGCTGCATCTGTGTTGTATTTTGATTAGCACTGACAGTATATTGTATAAACCTGTTGTTTTAGACTGTCCTAACGACAGAAGGCAACGTGCAGATATTAGGGTGAAAATGCTACAGTATTCCTAAAAGAGTTGTTGTCTTGACTAGTCTCTATTGTGTGAATTTCAGTCTTCATTTGTCAGTTGCCTCAGTGGAGTCTGAACATTTGCATATTGAGTTTGTATAATGTTTACCTGACAGCGGTTAATGTAACGCGAGTGTACGTGTTGGCTTTTGAGCGATCAGCAACAGTAGCTTCAGCTAATTCTTATGTATCTTTGTGGAACTGGTTGTCAAGAAAATTAGAGGTTTGAAAGTGTCAACATCTAAGCTTTCAAGGTGCTAGGCCTTAAAATGCTTACATGAGCACTACTAAGTGATAATCAGAACCATTGTGTATGTGTGTGTGTGTGCGTATGTGTGCGTTCATGTTCATGACAGTAATTCCTCTGTAATCCTGGATTACACTGTAGTCTTGCAACAATGTCGATCACAGAGCAGAACACGTCTCCAACCTGGCATTTACAGAGGCTCAGCTTTGGTACCAATAACTGAACTAAAATCTAAGCCTCTAAGCCTTGTAGGGTGGGGTGTGGAGGGGGTGTAAAAGAGACCAGAACATCTTTTGAGAAGTCTGCTTTGCTGGGTGGGGGTTTTGGTGGGACACACTGCTCCTGGTAGATAACCAGTGATTTAGACTTTTTTTTTGCTGCTCCTAGATTCATAGCTAGTGAAACTCATTCACATTACATGACTTACAGACTCAACTTGCACGCTGCTGGCCTTGCTGTGATATTTTTAAATAGCATCCACACAATGCCCCGTATTGTGCAGCTACATTAAAGAGGACCTATTATGTTAATTTTCCATATTGATCATTTTATATTTGGGACCTACTAGAACACAATAGTTTCTCTTTCTGGGCATCTGTGTTCACCTTCTGTCTGAAACTCCTGCTAGAGCCTCTAGTTTCTATGCCCCGCCCCCCGATGAACCCAGTATGCTCTGATTGGTCAGCTTGCCCAATCTGTTCTGATTAGTCAACTGCCAGAGTGGCATCCTGCTACAAGTTCTGCCCACCACACCACACCAGTGGTGTCAGTTCTGATGTATCAGTTTGAGTCCAATTCCTCTTTAAGGCTTACTAAATTGCTGGCATATGTGTTTAGTTGTGCACACAAAGCTCGTATAATCTACACAGAAAAAATAAATTGCTAATAGACTTCTAAAGTGATGTTGTCATGCTGTATTCTGAGTAATAGCCATTTTAAAAACTCTCTGTGTCTAGGCTGATTTCTTAATGGGGATAATAAATGGCACTTTGAAAAAATGATCGTGCTTTGTGGTAAAGCAAAAGTGTTCCACACCCGGTATGTTTTTCCCTATGTCCATTTGACAGCTGTAGGCCACAGTTTGAGAAACTGATGATGACATATAGTAGTGCTAAAGTTTAATAATACACTCATCATCAAAAAAAAATAGTTGCACAAATAGTAGGAATCAACCGACGCCATGTCAACATCACCGAAGATTGCAATGGTGTCATGCTTGCCCGCGCATGTGACGTTCAGCTAGGACTGGCCTTACCGCTGTGCCTGACTGACCCAACAACCATGATTGCAGACATTCAGCAAGCAGTGATGACCTCCATGAGTCATTGTTTGTCCACCCCTACTACAAATCTGCAGGAACTGCGTGATAATATTCAAGCTGCATGGAATGCATCATTCCCAGGACACCATTAGGAACATCTACAACTTCATGCTGAGACGTCTGGCATGCTGCGTTAGCAAATATGGTGGCCTGACGCCATACTGAGAGACACTACTTCTGTATGTGTAGCTCAACAAATATATCAGTCTAAATTTATCATCATTTATTGTTCCTGGTAACCTTCATCTTCCTTCCCAATAGCACTGCAATCCAACACTTCCTTCTGGGTACAACAGTTGATGATGACTGTACACCGTCTTTTGTGAAATGTCATATCTGTGCTTAGGAGTGTTAGCTTGTTCGTAGCATGTGTGTAGCATTATTCATATTTCAACTGCAAACAATTTCGTAATTCAGAGCATACTATGATGTTCCGGAGAAGAATGTATATAGGACAGTTTGGGACTGTGTAGTTTACCTTGGATCATGATAGTGGTGATTTCTGAAAAACACTTTTATTTCTTCTGTAGAGAATTTGTTTAAATTCAGAGTGAGACAGTGAGACGCTTTGGAATAGCCACACAGGAGCCTAAGGTCACCAAGTGTTGGCTAGATGGATATAAGACCCCGAGAGGTTGAACTTTGGAGAGGTGGAGATAGTATCTTTGGGAACTAATCATCCAACCTGACCTCACTAAGCTTGCATTCACACCAGTAGCAAAACAGTGCAGCAGTGGGGCCGGGAATACTTCATTTTCAATGATCTGGCAATTTGCTGCGACAGGAGGCTGTGTGAGCATTGGCGACATGACAAAGTTGAACAAGAGATTGCAAATTCCAAACACTGTTGTCTTCACACACTATACAGACAGTGATACACTGCACAGGGATTACATTTATAGACAAGCAATGTCTATAAGATTTTTATTTTTGAGAGCACATCTGATTTGTGCTTGGCATCAGAGAAACCAAGGGTTGACTTGAGTTCAGAAACACCCACAGGCGATGATCGACCAATGACTTGGGCGATGAGAGATGAGAAGTCACTGCTGGTCTGAATGCAGGGTAGTGCTCTTGTGCCTGAATGCAGTCAAATCCTCACAGCGATGTTCCAGCTGTTTTTTCATTAAGAAATTTCATATTCCTTCGCAAAAAAACATTGGTCATCCTGTATACACTTCTTACACAGAATCATACACCCACTGACCACTATTAGGTACACCTTGCATCTACACTTATCATCCATTTTGTCAGCTTCACTTACCATATATCTTAACTCACTTTGTAGTTCTACACTTCTAGACTGTAATCCATCTGTTTCTTTGTGTACTATGTTAATCCCCTTTCAGCCTGTTCTTCAATGGTCAAGACCCTCACAGTACCATCCCAGAGCAGGTATTATTTCTGTGGTAGACCATTCTCAGCACTGCAGTAACACTGACATGGTGGTGGTGTGTTAGTGTATGTTGCGCTGGTGTGATAGGACACAGACACAGCAGTGCTGTTGGAGTGTTTAAACACCTCAGTGTCACTCCTGAACTGAGAACAGTCCACCAACCAAACCTACCCTGCCTACAAGGTTCTGTGGGCAGCGTCCTGTGACCACTGATGAAGGGCTAGAGGATGACCAACACAAACTGTGCAGCAGCAGATGAGATAACGTCTCTGACTTTACATCTACAAGGTGGAGCAGCAAAGTAGTAGTGTCAGAGTGTTAGAGTGGACAGCGAGTGGACACAGTGTTTAAACACTCCAGAAGCACTGCTGTCTCTGATCCACTCACACCAGCACAACACACACTATCATAGCACCACCACGTCAGTGTCACTGCAAGGCTGAGAATAATCCACCATAATCTACTTGCTCTGTGGTGGTCCTGAGGGGGTCTTGACCATTGATGCACAGAGTGAAAGGGTATTAACAAAGTATGCAGAGAAACAGATGGACTAGATGGACTAGTTGAACTACAAAGTGCACCTATATGGTATGTGGAGTTGATAAAATGGACAGTGAATGCAGATACACAGAGGTGGTTTTAATATTGTGATATGGCTGCACATAATAGTGTAATATTTTATGTACGTAGTTTTTTCTGTGTTGCATGTGCAACGACTGGCAGATTGTCAAAGTCTCTGGTTAAACTAATTGCCGAATGCATGGCAAGTTTATTTCAAACTGGAGAAAAGATTTTCCCCTTGCTAATATCTTTGCAAGTCTTCACTCTGCTTGATGCGCTCATATCCATTTTTCATCATCGACCATTAGCATTTAATGAAAATCCTACATATTTTAGCTGTATGTTGGAAAAATAGCCACATTGTTCATTAATGATGCTGCATTTCAATAAGTAGCTTTAAATAAGAATGCAGTTGATATGTGCTGTTTTGTGTGTTCACAGAGCCACCCTCATCTTGATAGGAACTTTATTCAGCAGACCCAGTTCCAGGGGGGGTGATTAAGGCGTTACTTTAATTAGGGAGGGTTCAGAAGGTCTAGGAACAGGGGAGCAAGGCAGCAAACAAACAAGTAAACAAAGAGCTGGTGGGGTGTAATGGAGGGGACCTAAAGAGTTTGAATCATTCTGGGTTAACGTGCCTCTTGAGAAAAAAGGAGAGAGTGAAAGAGAGAGAGAATGAGAGAGGAGAGAGAGGGGAACTCAATAAACGAATAAACGAAAAGAATTTTAAAAGCTTTTGTGGTGGTTTTGAGTGCGTGTGCACTACAATTTTTAGGAGACAAAAAGTCCTTTGTAAAAAAAAAAGTACTGGCAAACAAGGTAATCCTACAAAGTAGTCCTAAATTAGTAAAGTGTTGTGGTTACTGAGTGTGTTTGACGTAGGTTGACCATATTTTGGTTTTTAAAAAAGGGCAAACCTGGGGAAGGAACAACAGGGTGTTGGGTTGGGGTGGATACAAGGGAAGTTGGTGGCACTGTGTGGGGTGGAGGTAGAGATATAAATGGACAAATGCATTCTGAGCCGTAATACATAAATAGCTGCTCCTTAACAGGACAAATAACAAATGTCGTCATTTACAAAATGTAGTCAGTCAAATGTGGTCCCTCTAGTTTGACGGCCAGATAAGGTTGTGCGCTATATCACTAATATTAGGTTGTACCATTAGCCTTTAGATCAGTGGCAGTGACATTTGGCTTCCCTGCAATTCTGCACTACAGAATACTACTTAACATTAGAAATAATATATTTAATGCTAGTTTTAGGCCAGAATGCCCCTTACACGTAGGTTTAAGCTTAGAACATTGTTTTTACATATAGATACTTAACATTATATTAGTACATATTATACTTGTAGGACATACACTATATGTCCAAAAGTATCCAGATACATATCTAATTAGTGGTTTCAGCTTAAGTCCCAACAGAATTCATCTTGTCTGTTTATGTCCCTGCTCATATTAAGCTCAGTGAGAAGTTTTTTTGGTTCTCAAAATGATGTTCCTAAAGGCAGGAGAATGTTCTCTAAACCATCACCGTGTAACATAATCTGTGGCTCTGACAAAATCCCCCAAACATCTTCAGAATATTGCAATTAAAATTTATCCTTTTAGCAACATTGTTTGAAAATGTTCCTCAAAATGTTCTTTGGATTAGACTAAAAGGTTTTCTTTAGAACATTATTAATTTTAGAACAATAGAATGGGATCATCTGGAGCAGCCACACATGAGTCTGAGGCCACTATGCCCAGTGATAAAGCTTTTTCTAGACTAGTATAAACCCCCAGCTTTGGACTGTGGAGCTGTGGAACTCTCCAGAGTGATAGAGCTTCATCCAATACCTTGAGTTGGATGAGTTGAAGTGGCATGTGTGATCCAGAAGCAAACATGCAACATCAGTACCTGATCTCATTAATGGTTGAATGGAATTAAATGTTACAGAAATTCTCCAACATCTAGCACACTGTGAAAAAAAGATATCTTGGCAAAATTATCCTATATCTAGTTGATATATCTTAAAGTGATTTTAGTAAGCCAAATTTTCTCACAGTCTTGGCAGATAATATTGGTTATTTTAAGAAACATGCTTGAAACAAACCAGAAGATCTGACAATACAGTGAGTATTTGGCTTACTAAAACAAGTACAACATTTAATAAGTTCTGTGACATTACAATGAGAATTTCAAGATATATCAATGAGATAAGACATTTTAACATGATCGTACTTTTTCATGTTTGTAAGGCTTTCTCCTAAGAGTAGAGACAGTTACATTGTTGTTACAAGTTGAATGAACTTCCTGTTAATATCCAGAGAAAGCAATGAGTGTGCGGGTGTCTACAAACCTTTGGACATATTATGTACTGTATAAAACACATTACTGTTTGTGGGTGATTGCTTTTCCTCATGCTAGATGTTCTGTACACTAAACCAACCTGGAATTATGCAATTAGTGTATTGTTTAGTCTACACTGAATCAGCAAGTAAGTAGAAACCCTCTAAACACACCCTGAACAGTATTCATATGAAGTGAAGAACACACATACACACAGATGCACAATACAAGGTCTGGATCATAGATTGTTCTTAGAGAACAATAGCCCTGCTCATAAAAGAATAAAATTGCAATGATCATGCAATTTCAGCCCAGGTGCTGTTTATGGGGAGACATAAAGAAGGATAGAGGCAGGTTGGAGGAAAAAGGAGAAAGAGAGAGAGAGAGAGAATAATAATCTCAGTTGAAATTAAAAACATCCAAAAATGAAATAAAGATGAGTGCTGTGTTGAGGTCTGGCTGGTGGAATATAAAAGACAGAGTATTAAATATATATATAGCGCAGGAGACAAACTGAATGCTAAGCCAGGTCTACCTGCTCAGAGGCCTCCACGGTCGCTTCATTACTGGGGGAGATAGTGTAGGATCAAGCCCTGTTCTTCTCCTCCATGCTCGCTCTCTCCCTCTTCCTCTCTCAGGCAGCAACAGAGGGAGAGGGAGTGAAACTGACAGCCATTTTTAATAAGATTCTGTGTTATTTTCCCACTCCTGTAATGCTTTTATTATTGCAGATTCACTCACAGGTGAACTGTATTGATCACAAGACCGGGAGAGGAGCGAGCGAGCGAGAAAGAAGGGAAAAATACAAAGGAGTTTCTTATGTGTACAGTGTTCCTCCTAGAAAGCTTTTTAGTCTCCTGAGTTCTTTAATCCCAAACAAGCCAGGTGTCCAGATAAATGAAATTTGCAGCTCAGTTCCTGGTAACCTGCTTACGGTTTATTGTAGAGTAGCACGCATGTCTGACGTGCTTTTCAAGGTAGCCTCTAGTGGAATCCTGAGGGCTTTGCTTGGTGTAGATTTATTTCATGTTATTATCAGCCAATCTAGCAGTAGATTACAGTTCATGATAAACTGTCATAAAACTGAGACGCTAACAAAGTCAGCAACAAGTTATAAGGACCATTTCCAGACACATACATGATGTGAACTTTTTTCAGTGTCCAAATTTCCTATGGGACACGGTATATGGATCCCGTATCACATGTACATGATTCGATCACAGTGAGACAAGATGAAAACTGGAGTCTGGAGAGGAACGTTAGTGCAAAGAAACCATTTGTGGAGTAAGAGGTCTATTATTGGATGTAGAAAGGAGAGAGAGAGAGAGCAAAGGAACGAGAGGGAAGTAAGTAATGATGTTACCTCCTGCCTAGTCCTGAAGGTCAGCAGTCTGCAGCGGTGCATTGTGGGAGAGTTGCCCCAGTCAGAATGGATGTCTTGTTTGCCTTTGACTTTGGCCCAGAATTTATTGCCCTCCTCTACTGGCTGAGGAACAGCAGGCCTTGGGAACGCTCTCTCTCTCTATCTCTCTCTCTCTCTTTCTCTCTCTCATACACACTCTTTTACTGTCTTCTCATCATAGGTCTGAATCCGACCCTATTCAGTCGTCTTGTCAGTCATGTGACTCACTTTAATTCTATATAGACAGGGATGCGCAAGAATGGCAGAATCAGCCAAGATTGGAATCTGCACATTCCAATCATGCAATTGGAAATCGACAGATGTATTGTTTTGTTTGATCTGTGTTGCATTTTATGATGTAAATGTTGAGTCAGGTAAGTACACCTTCACTAAACTTGTGTGCCGTTGCTACATCTATGGGAAAATGTCATAGCGTAATTTATGAAGCATAGAATGTAACAAGTTACAACTTTGGCTAATAGAAAGCACTGGAAATGTGTATTAATTTAACATTAATTTTTACATTAAAAAGCATTGTCAGCTTTGGGTTAAAGAAAACAAAGGCTAACAATAATCAGCCTTTTTGTCTGTAAATAAATCTAAATCAGAATTAGTCATAATAATTCCTGATCAGTTCATGATCGGTGCATCCCTATATATAATACGGATGCACACTGGTACTACTGAAATTAGGCTGGTTACATAATCGCAATTATTTGAGCCGATCCCAGTTATTTAAGCTGACTGCAGTCACCGTCATTAGATTTTACAATGATATTAAGCCGCAACACGCGAAATGTGACTGGGGTGCATCGGCCTGAAGCAGAAAAACATAAACCAAAAAAAGGCATAAATATGTTCAAATGAAACACATCATGGGCCTTATGAAGACAGCAGTGTTCTAACTTCTAACGTGGTTTAACCACCTCGTCTTCTTCCTGTTCCTCAGTCATGTCACAGTCCTACCACAGTTACAAGGGAAGCCCAATCTTCTACCCTCAGTCAAAAGCCACCTAGAACTCCAGCCCTTGTTCTCTGAGTCCCCCGCCCCTCAATCAGTCTTCCCTCATACTACAACTAAAAGCTCAGTCCAAACTTGCAACATGAGACATAAATGCCTGACTGTGAGTGTGTTGCCAAGGACGTGTCCTGGAAGGCTGTGGTAGCAAGGCTTTATCTCTAACTACTGTAGCTGATGTTAGAGAAACAGTGGAAATATATTTCTCTGGCATGTTGGTACATCGTCTGTAAAAAGTTAGAATGCACTTCCTGAGGCTTTCAGCCGCAATCAGACGGTACATTTCAAATCCATCTTGGTTTGTTTGTCAAATATTCAGGTCTATTCACATTTTAAATGCATTATTGTTCTAGATTTAGACAACATACAGAGAATACACAACTGAAGTAGATGCCATACTGAATAAATATGAAGGCTCCTCAAAAGCTCTCACTGTTGTAAACCAGTGATTCTCAACTTGGGGTCCAAAAAGAGGTACATAAGAGAATGACTATTCCATCAAATCTTCAGCACTAATGCTATGCTGTTGTCATTGCAAGCTAAAGCTGAGTGGTTGTGAAAGGGAAAGCACATGAAAAACATGAAAAGTGTAACAAACTAAATAGCATGTAACAGGTGCACATGGCTGTTTAGGAACTTAGAGTGTTTCACTGAAAATGGCCCGTACTATTCAATGTACATTACTTACATTCTAATGTATATTTTTCCTTTGAATCCGTCAAATATTCCAGTCTGGAATGAACCTACAAAGTAAATGCAAAGGCGTTTATGGTGATGGAGAGTATGAGAGCGTCTGGTGGCTTTGCATCATTAGGTTGTGATCTAATTAACAGAGGTGTGTGCGTGTGTGTCAGAATGAAGAGTGAATGTGTCCTGTGATGCTGACCTGTCTGCCTCAACACCTCAGAGCTTGTTAGCAATGACAGATCCACTGCATTTCCCAGGATACGCACGCTCATTGATCTGTGCTCACAGCCAAGTGGCTCCTGTCCAGATTCCATATCCCGTGCATGAATGTGTGTCAAATGCAGTTAATAATTAGCTAATAAGACAAAAACTATATGATCCGTATCATTAGTTGAATGCATTTTAACCTATTTCTCATAAATAAATTGGGTTGGTAGTCTTGATCCACATTAATCTAAATGATTTGCGAGAATCCCTCCTGAGACTGGAGCTCGATTTGCATTGCAAATTGCAGCACAAATCCAAGTGTTGCTACATGTCGTCCACACCTTGGCTTGTATGTGACATCGACTAGGAAATCTTCTCAACATCAAATCTGTGAAAGCAGATAATTCCAGAGAACGCGTACCTGCTGTTCAAAGTCAGTACGCCTATTAGATGTAATATATAAACATGGCCTGAAGGCTGACTGTATGTGCATACTTACAGTAAATCACTTGCTGTTCAGCAGCCAGAAGGTGTACCATTAACAAAAATGGAAATTACTGTCAATAATTACACATAATGTTGTAGCGCTGTTTATTCCTTTGTGTTAATGGGTCTCGTCTTGAAAAAAAAAAATCAGGAAAAAAATGTCAGTTTTTTCCAATATTGTACAGACCAAAATATATTAGTCCCCTGACTGTATGTGCACATTCATATGTACTGGTGTGCATGTTTTTAGCCTTCAGAATGCATGTCACTTCTTCTGTCATTTAAAAGATTATTTCTGCTGGAGACAGGTGCGTCTAAAGCCCAATTTCTGCTGGATTAGTTAGTCTCTGGGGAGGTACTCAAATTTAAATGATTGCTAGTGAGATCCATAGCTTTTTGACAATAGTAATTCTGCAGTGAATTATCTTCTGCAATTTATTTAACTTTGAGCTCATTCAGTAATAGCTGACCTGTAGGAACTGACTTAAAATAATAACTCAAAGTGGTAATAGACATGGCTGTCTGTGTGCTGTGATGTTATTGTTATTAGGCGCCACACTGACATGAATATTTGGGCTATCCAGATTATCTGAGGTTATTTGGAGAAATTACACACTTTGTCTCGTACGCATCGGCCAGTGAAATCCCTTACAAACCTCAATTCCAAAACATTAAAACATAAAGCAATCTACCTTAAACTGTATTCGAACAAACAGCATGTCCCAAAAACGTTAGGACTGGGGCATTTAAGTCTAGGAACACTGTGAATTGTTCAAAAAAGGGGGGATGTAGACGTGCTTGAGTATAAAGAAAACAATTCTGTTTATTCCACCCTTTGCAATGGATAATATTATCAAAAGATTCCTGAAATTTGAAGATGTCTTTGTTTGTAAGGGTAAAAACCACAACTGAGGGTATGTGACCATTGATACCTCTGCATTAAAGACTGGCATGTTGTGGATATCACCAAATGGGCTTAGGAATACTTTGACTAACTGTTGTCAGTAATCAATAAACACTGTTTGTTGCCGCATCCACAGATGCAACTTTAGACTTGCGGTTTGCATTTGTAGACCCAAGCTCACCGAACATTTCTGGGTAAGCTCACCTGAAATGCACTGAAGCATAGTTGGAGCATGTAATACAGTCTAACGGATCAGAGTTTCAGATTGTTTATGGAAATAATGGACCATCCAGACTGTCACCAGTTCAAGTTCAAAAGCCAGAATCTGTCATGGTATGGGGGTATAGTAGTGCCCATGACATGGGTAAATATCTGTGAAGACAGCATTAACCCTTATCGATATATGCATAATTTGGAGCAACATCTGCTGCCTTCTAGACTGCGTCTTTTTCAAGGATTTCCTTGCATATGTCAACATGACAACATCAAGTCACAATCTACATGTGTTACAACAGCATGGCTTCATAATCCGAGAGCACGGATGCTAGACTGGCATTGAAAATTCGAGGCACGTTGTGAAGCTCAAAATATGTCAACAGTGTCGCTTTATGGTACGGAGCTGAAAACTTGTATAATGGAAGAATAGCAAAAAATCATGCTTTTCAGAACGAATCATTTGGTGTCTTTAGTCCCAAAATGTGTGTAGGATTTAGGGGGATCTGATAGCAGAAGCTAATTAATACGTAATCACCTGTAAATACAAATCACTGTGTTTTCATTGGCTTAGAATGAGCTCTTCATGTCTACATAGAAGCAGGCCAGCTCCCAAAAGAGGACAAATAAGAAGAATCCTTGTCAAAATGTCCTATGCGAATGTTTATTGGGAGCTGTATGCCTAAAATAGCGAGTAAAATATTTTTGACATGTTAAATTTTCTTATCAAAGGTGCTACCAGCATTAAAAATACGAGGTTGAAATCATTTGCATGTACATTACTACACTTTACTAATAATATGACCGTGCTGGGTTGGACTGCTCGAAGGGTTGTTTAAATTGCTAGAGCACGAGTGCAGCCAAATCATTTTGTGGTGGGAGAAATTTGAGAACACACTTTTTGATATATGGAGGATCACACTTAGTATTCATCACGAAAAGCTCGACAGAAAGTAAAGGAGGGTGAATCCTAACCATCAAAGAAGCGAAAACATGACGAAGCAAAACGGGCACTAGGGCAAGGGCAGGAAACTTCATGGCCACTGTAGATTCTAGGGGAGGGAGGAGTACACACAGTACTGTTAAAAGGAAGTGATGTAACACAGAGGTGAACATACTCCTGTCCCAAATATCACATTTCTCTACTGTTTTCAAACCCCAAGCAGAATTTACTGATCAACCTGGCCGGGGAATCAAACCCAGGCCCATCTTTCTGTGTTAGCATTTCACATACTGTTTGTACATTACCAGGAAAACTACTTTAGTGGAGCAAAAGTACTTTTAATAAGTTGTAAATTGTTTTTCTGTAAGCAGGCTGTACATCTCTGCAACAAATGAAAAGCAAAATTTCAACCGGCTGTTTGTGAAAACAATTCAGCCATAAGTGCAAACCCTGCAAAAACTGTCTGTCTGATTTCTCTGGAAAAACTCAGTAAAAACATGTGTTACATTTTACCTGGAGTTAGGATCTGCACCGGCTCCCCTGCATGTCTCCAGGTAAAACTAATCCGACTCAACCATGGTGTACGTGTGAATTATTCATGTCAGGTGTTGTTGTAAGCACTGTGTCAGATGGTGTAATCTTTGTCCCTAACAGAGCATCAGCCCTGTTTCACTTTCCACTGGTGGTCTTCTTTCAGAGCAGATAGTGTCTTGTGTATAGTTATTATCCAGGCCTAAAACCACAGTCAGGCATTTATGATTACTGTGTTCACATGTACCCACTGATATCTAAAACAAAGCCTCCCTGTAGATCTCCTATGTGTCAAACCACACTGATATCCTTTTTTTAATCCCAGTATGTACAAGCAGTGAAACATGAACAACGTACGATCTTTACACTGTGAGTTGTGGGTTATTAAAGTGGGTTATTAAAGTCAAATTGTTTTTGTTTGTGAACAGAAAAAAAGAAGAAAGCTGTTGCTTCTTGCATTTAGAACTGCAAAAGTGAATGCACAGAGGGAAGCTACCCAGCTCTTATCTTCCGGGCTCCAAATCAGTTTAAAACAGAAACAAACAGAATTAGAGAAGACATATTGATATGAAAGTGCATTGGCATTGGGCCAGTATCAGCAGATAATCCTGAATGTAGGTGAGCAGATGAGTCAACAGTTCTGAAAGTTGTATTGTGGTGAACACATGGACACTGGTTTTTGAGGTTACGGAAGCTGTGCTGTCTGTTTTAGTTCCACAGTCGTCTTTGTGCATCAGTCTGAACTGTTTTCTCAGCACTCCCATTTCACTCCTCATTGCTGGCTAGCAGCTCAACACTTCTCACACACACAGCCAGCAGTTATTCTGACCTAGTTTATGTAGTTGTTCAGAGAAATCAGACAGACATTTTTTAAGAACTTCACAGGGATGAGTTGTTTTCACAAACATTCATTCATCATCGTCTAAGCTGCTTATCTTCCTGGGTCACAGGAGGGAAGAAACAGGACTGGACAGGTCACTAGTCCATCACAGGGCAGAACACGCAGACATTCACCCTCACACTTAGCAGCGATTTAGTATCTCCAACTAGCCTGCATGTCCTTGGACTGTGGGAGGAAACCAATGCAGGCACAAGGAGAACACAAACTCCACACAGAAAGGACTCTGGACACCCGGCCAGGGAATTAAACCCAGGTCCCCCTTGCTGTAAGGCAACAACGCCACCCACTGTGCAACACAAACAGCAGGTTTAAATTTTGCATTTTGTGCGTCCCACAAATTAATAAGAAAAAATATCACACTTGATTATATTAATTAAAACATCATATCAACAGCTACTAGAGCCCGTAGAGGTCGAAAGAGGCTGTGTGAAGTGCTGTCATTAGCAACAGATTAGTCTAAGACTTAGCAGTATCTTCTATATCTAAATGGTGTTTTGCTGTCAACAGAAATGCAGCCAGAAACATGATCATCCTGTGATCATTCTTGAACAGCAACATTAATGTGGATGTGCTAATAACTGTGCTAACTGTGTAGCCCACTAGCTTTTCATTCATGTTTTACCTCCAAATGTTTGAATAAGCATTGTGTCTTGCAGGATTTGATTCTGTGAAGGGTAACACTACATTTCACTTATCAAACCACACTGAGTAAATGATTATGTGCCATATGGTAAAGCAAGAGTAAGCAGTAACAGTAACACTCCATAGGCTGTGTTTGTGGCCAACTCCTTATATCAGGCGTTCATGCAGCCTATGTAGAAAGAAAAGAATTACCCTGTCTTAAATTTTGTTTGGGAATGTCTAAACTGTTTGGGAATGTTGCGTTGGGTGCGGAATGCTAGAATGGAAATGTTAAAATATTGATTCTGCTGGGAGGGAACTAATGCGTTTTTTTATTTTTTTTTATCCCATTTCTAAGCCCTGCCCAAGGCTGCCGCTTTAATATTCTAAGTATACTGCAGTGACTGGACGAGCAAAGTGTCTTGAAACATGGGGATGATGTGCTTGAACCTACATGGTGAGGGTTCGGTTTTTATCCGATGTTAGTTCTTCTTCCTCATTAGTGCCGATGTCCTAACAGTGCAGACCAGTGACAAGCGATCTAAAAAGAGCTGCTGCCATTGCACCTTCACTTATACACTTATTCTCCTTCTTCTGCCTTTTGCAGTTCAGGGAGGAGAGGACAGGAATGGAGAGAACAGTTACAGAGCAGGCAGAGGAGAGAGGAGGAGAGGAGGGAACAATTAAAGTGATGATTATTACAGAATAGCAGCTATGCACAAAGACCTGCTACCTAGTCTTACATGAGAAGTTGTAAACACTATCCAGTGCTATCATGCTTGTCAGTAAGGGCGGTCTAATCTACAGCTAAACATGTTTGCCCGATTATTTGTCCAGTTCAGTCGAGTTTGTACATGTGTTCCCAAATATGTTTCGAATGCCAGTTTCAGTTTCTTTCAGTCCATCGCCTATAACAGGTTTACCCTGTATTTCCCTCTGCTTTAGTTTTCTTCCTGTTCTTTATATTTGCAAGGCTCATAAACATTTGGAGTAGGGTTAAAGATGTTTATTTCATTTGTTTATTTCATTATTTTTTTGTGAAATGTTCAGTATGTTACATGTAATGTTGTGTTATGTTACATGTAATGTTGTGTTGTGTAGGGTTAAAGATGTTTATTTCATTTGTTTATTTAATTATTTTTTTGTGAAATGTTCAGTATGTTACATGTAATGTTGTGTTGTGTTACATGTAATGTTGTGTAATGTTGTGTTATAAGGAAATATATTTTTAGGATTAAACAGGTGAACACTTCTCTCTAAAGTCCCACTACTTGACATAGACAGAACTTATAGAAAGCAAGAGAGACTTTAAGTAAGTAAGTCTTTATTTATTTAGCACCTCTCAAAGTGCTTTACACTGCCACACAATAAAATACAATAAAAAACACAGAGAACAATAGAACTTCTTTTTCAGACTGTAAAGAAGTTGTTGTTATGGACGTTATGAATCCATGCACGTTTGTGATGTTCTGCATGGCTAAAGTGCTGGTTAGTGAGGTAGTGGTGCAGTGTCAGTGCCCACCAAGTTGCCGTTTCAGCTACCACTGGACGATGGTTTCTCCACTGCTCAGTGTTCAAAGCAGCTCCCTTAAACCACACTGTTTCCCAGGACCGACACCACAATATCATATTACTTCATCATTTTATCTATCCATTATCTAATGAAAGTAATTTATCCAGTCAGGTTTTATTCTGCTCTTTGGGTAGTGGTTGGCCAGTTTTGGACAGAATTTTGTTGTACCCAGGTCAGGTTTAGACCCAGATCTGTGCTGTGGGAGGGCTTGGGTAGGGTTTTATTATTATTATTAATTTTTGTAGCGTGACAAACTTCCTGTTTTGTCATTTTCTGCTTTTTGTCTGAAGCTCACACTTTGTGGACTAAACTGTGTCCTAACATTAAAACAGGGCCCCGTCAAAATGACAATAAACCAGCCCATGAGGGATGGGCAGGATACCGGTATAAAGGCGAACATCGGTGTAGTGTTTTCTCATGTTATGGATTTTGCCGTACTCTGGATGCCGTGATAACCCCGAACAGTGAATCATGAACAGCGCTGCCCCCGAGACAAGCTAAGCATGGGCATGAACAGCTTAAAGAACTCTTAGACTCTCAACAAAATTGTGTTTTAGACAAAACTGTGTGCCGCTCGCAGCTGCTCCTAGGGTTATGTTTGACGTATTGTGAGTGACACAGGGGCACACTCACCAAAAACGATGCATGGTCGGCCGCATGGCCGTGCAGCATGTGTGCGGCTGCTTCTTTCAAAATTAATGAATTTGGAGGGAGGTTTGCTGAGCAGGTTCGCTTTAACAGGCACGTATATGAGAGTTCTATCAAATCATTTCACAGGGGAACTGCAACAACAGCAAGCTGTTGACAGACACTCTACTGCAAAAGTATAACTAGTGTGCCCACAGTGTGAGTGTACTGTTGGGCGTGTTATGCGTGCATGGAGCTTCATGAACACTTTCAGTTGAACTCTGTTCTCTTGGACAAAACAGACCCCCCAACCCCCCCACAACATCTTTGTTTGGACCGCTTTCTAAATATGCTGCTATTTTAATAATATGTAGTGTTTAATACCCTATTTCAGGCATTTTGGTCAGTTTTAGTCTGCTACAGCCTGCACCTGCTGCTCATTCACACATACAGTGTTAGTGCTGCTAAGAGGAGCAGGAAGAAAGCACAGAGTAAATTTTATGTGATAAACTTAACAAGCTTGCAGTAGCGAGATATCTTAGTTGGATATAGCAACAAACAGTGACATTTTATTTTACACAAACCTACAAGCAGCAGAGTTGAACCGAGGATGAGTAAAGAGGTAAAAATAAGCAACCACTAAAAAAACTGCTGCTGAAGAAGCTGCTGCAGTGTGTGTGAGTATTTATGCAGTGAAGACCACTTTTTAGTTGGTGCAATAATAATAATAATAATAATAATAATAATAACAACTATTATTACTGTTATCATTATTATTATTATT